>QLTV01003780.1:739681-758334 GCA_003457575.1 Thermophis baileyi
ATAAGACAGGGGCTTATATTTTTTTGACCCCCCAAATATGGCCTCGGCCTTATTATCGGGGGGGGGGGCTTATTATTTTGGGGGTGCAGTAGTCGGCGAGCGTGGGACTGCATGTCCCATCGCCGCTGCCTCCCCTCCCTGCTGCCACCGCCTCGTGGAGCAGGACTTTGCAAGGCTTGTTGTGCCGTTGCATGCAGTTCGTGCATGCAACGGCAGAAGCCTTGCAGAGTCCTGCTCCACGAGGCGGTGGGCCAGCCGCTCGGCCGGCGCCAAGAACAGGGAGGGGAGGCAGCGGCGATGGGACATGCAGTCCCACGCTCACCGCCTACTGCACCCCCAAAATAATAAGCGCTGCCTCGTGTAGCAGGCCTCTGCAAGGCTTGTTGTGCCGTTGCATGCACGAACAGCAGCACTCCCGCGAGGCAGTCCTGCAGTTCGTGCATGCAACGGCACAAGCCTTGCAGAGTCCTGCTCCATGAGGCGGTGGTGGCGGGCCAGCCGCTCAGCCGGCGCTAAGAACAGGGAACATCCAGTCCCACGCTCACCGCCTACTGCACCCCCAAAATAATAAGCCCCCCCCCCCGATAATAAGGCCGAGGCCATATTTCGGGGGTCAAAAAAATATAAGCCCCTGTCTTATTTTCGGGGAAACACGGTAGTACTGCTCATGGCTTCCTTGTAGGTGTCAAATGTTTCCCATTCAAGATAATAAGAGTTCTAGTTTGGTATAACTGAACAAAAGAGTTCAGTTGAATTCAATAAAAAGGGAAGCATTTCTGGCAGATGGGTCAGTAGATGCCCGGTATTCTCAGCAAAATCCATTTGTTGTCTAAGTGGTTGTGCTCTTGTGGTGCCTACTTTGATTAAGTCTCTAACAGGATTTCCATTATAAGCCATGTTTTAAGAGTTTTATTGCTCAGCTGTAACATATTGCTCCAGGCAGACTGTCTCAGCCTGACACGGTTTTTTCAAATTTTAAGGAGGAAAAAAAATCTTAAAAAGTTAGAGAAAGGGGGCTTCACAGTTTGTCTTTCTTTAGTACCATACAACCTGTTGTTTTTTTATGCTCTGAAACAGAGGGGCGTGATTGAAAGATTGTCAGTTGACATGTGGGATGTAAAATTTACATTTACACACATAAATGTAATGTATATCAAGTCTGAGGGGCCCTTGGTGCTCTCTGAGCTTGGTTGTTTTTTTGCAGACATTTCATTACCCAAACTAGGTAACATTATCAGTGCAGATGATACGCTGCAAGAAAATAACCAAGCTCAGAGGGCACCAAGGACCCCTCATTTCAACCCTGAGCTACAAATATTCTCCTTTATGTATGGAGTCTGGATGCCAAAAACAAACAACAAAAAAGTTGAATGCATATGTAGCACATGGGTATCCTCAGGAGACACATTAAAAGTATTTTGGGCACCTGTGTAACAATTCCTATTTGAAGCTCATAAAGTCTTACCACAAGAACCTTGCAGAAAGATCAGCCCATCATTTCATTTATTTATGTGTGTGCATGTGAATTTTAGCAGTAAAGAAAATGACCTTTGGAAGAATTGGAGGGATTTCATATGCAACATTTGTTTGGTGATTGATAGACATGCTTGGTTCATTTGCATCTTGCATGACATTTATAGAATGTACTTGTCCATTCTTTCTCCTGGGTTTTTTCCCCACTCCATCTCTTGAGACTGCAGCATCCTCCGTATGCACAGGGAAGAGAACGTATAAGGCAGGGGTGAAATTCAAAATTTTTCCCGACCTGTTCTGTGGGTGTGGCTTGGTCGGCGTGGCAGGGGAAGGATACTGCAAAATCTCCATTCCCACCCCACTCCTGGGGGAAGGATATTGCAAAATCTCCATTCCCACTGCACTCTGGGGCCAGCCAGAGGTGGTGTTTGCCAGTTCTCCAAACTATTCAAAATTTCCGCTACCGGTTCTCCAGAACCTGCTGAATTTCACCCCTGGTATAAGGGATAAGATGGAGAGAGCGGTCCATTATTGATGCCATTGGTGATACATGACTGATTTCTGTTTGCAATGCTAGTCAAAAGCTCCTCTCTCTAACTTTTCCATGAGAGTTTGCTGACTCTAGGGAATGAGAGAACACAGCTGTGGATCCTTTGAAAAGCTATATGTCTTTTTCTATTGCACAAGGGAACAATTAAAAAAAATAGAAGAGAAAATGGATTTATCTGACTCTCCTTACCCTTCCCAAAACAAGTCCATGGGTGACCTGATTCTGTACTAATTATAAACAGTACAGTCAGGGAAATTTCCCCAACTGAAAAGCTATTTTAACTTCTTTCTTCTAGTGGCTGAATTCAAATACTTTAATACCTAGATGATATACATCAGCAATTACCTAAAACCAGCTCCAACATAACTGATTGCAGCTGGATTAAAGTATATATCTATTTTTCTGAACTCCCTTGTTATGCTTATTTTGGTGCAATTCTACAATCAAGTCAATATTAGGCTGGTGTTCTCACCAAAATACATTTGTTGTCTAAGTGGTTGTACTGGGTTTTTTTTCCCCCCTGAAAAACACAAATCTCAGTAATTTATTAAATCAGTGTTTAATAGTTCAGTTTGGAATGGAACCTGTGGCCATCTGAAATTTATGTAGAGTAAGAACATGAATGTACCAGAGAATTATGAAAGTGAAAGTAAAATTATTCAGCTAACTTTCAGTAAACCAGTTTAGAAAGTGTATTGTAGTTCAGAAAAAGAATAGAAACTTTACAAATAAAGAACTAGCACCTGATGTTGCCTTAGAAGATTTGGAACAACTCCTTCCAACTTCTGGTTGTTGTCTTCTGAGCTTCAGTATCCACTTTTATAATGGCATATTAAATATTCATTAAAAAGACAATAAATAATCCATTATTCTCCATAGTATCGACGGGAGAGTCCAGGATGGGTTACTCTAGTCTCGTAGCTCTATTGACTGAGTTGAAATTCTGAGGACACGCCTCTCTGGTAACGGTCCCCAGTTTTTCAACTCAGTCTCAGCTCTGTGGACACTCCTATTTTAGCTCCAGAGAGCTTCTGAGGAGAAATTAGTTTGACTAGTATAATCAAATCCCTGGTTTTAGGAAAGAGATCTGTAAAGGGATTTTTAAGCGCTGCACCTCTCAGCTGTTGGGCGATGGCTCTCCGCGGCAGCAGATTCGAGCTTCGGGCAGTGGCCCGCTTCGGCGATCTCCGCTCAAGCCCTTAGCGAGCTGCTCTGTCATCGAAGCAAACGGCTGGCTCATTTTCGATGAACGGGAGGCAGAATCAGCAGCCGAGCCCTTCATCGCCAAGGCGCCGCTGTTTGAAGACAGTGCTTTGGCGCGGCCCCTTGGCTCTCCGCGTCGGCGGATAGAAGCTTGGAGGGGTTGGTCATTTTGGCGCCAATTTCGGAGGCTCCCAGCGTCTCAGCTGCTATTGCAATCAGGCCAGTTACATCAGTGTGGACACAAGGTCATTCCGCAGGGGCCTGGAGTCCCTGACCATTGCAACGGTCATACTCCCCTTGCCAGGAAGCCGCAGCAGCAGCGCGATCGCATAAGACTGCCATTGATCACCTAGTGGCTCAGGGATCCTGGCCACACAGCTTCTGGCCCTTCACCAGAGCTGAATCAGGAGAGGGAGTCACTGGTCGATTATTCAGCCACACTCCATAGCTCTCCAGTCGCCGCGGCAGCTGCGAATCGCTTAAGACTGCCTGGATCAGCAGCGAGGCCAGCGTGCGTTGGCAAGCCTGGGAATTTCCCACCTTGCTTATCGATTCTGATTAGCCTTAAACTCCTTTGGGATCGAGGCCTGAGGTTAATCCACGGCGCAGTGGGACATGTGCTCCTTCCCAACCTTCGGGGCATTATCTAGGAGCTAGAAACGACACTGAGCCGGCAGCAGAGCTTTCGAGCGCGTCTGCCCCTATTTCAGGCCTGCACCAACAAAATGGAGGATAGTGGTGCAGGCTCTGGCCTTCTGTTGGAGGAAGCATGGTCTCCTCAGATAGGACTGGTAGAGCCTCAGTCAAACCAAGGTCTGCCAGCCTTGCAGCAGCAGCAAAGATCAAAGCTAAGGCTAGGGCCCAGAAAAAATCCTCCAGAGTGGAGCGGAGGAGAGGGCTGCACAACAGAGACAGAAGGCCTTGGATAAGGAGTTTGCTAGAGAAAAGAAGGGATCCAATGGGCGTAGTCACCCTGCTCACAAGATGGCCAACAATCCAGTTGTGCACCACTCCCCTGAGACCACTTTGCTACAGGGGCACCAGGTGGAACACCAAGTGATACCTGCAAGGGCCTGGTCTCCAATGGACGTTAGTGACCAGCTAGGACAAGGTGGACCTTTAGGGCCTGCTAGAAAGACTGGACTTTCTACAGAACTTTGTGACAGCCACTGAGAGAGGACTGCCATTAGGGGGACATAAACATACCCCAGAGGCAATGTTTACCCCAACAGCGGTGGGGCTCCGCCCGGGGGTATTTCAGGAGCAGGATATGCCTCCCTTTATGAGGCAGTGGATTTCACAGGCGATCAGAGAGGGGATTGCTGAGGGACTACAACAAAGCCAGCAATTGCCCATGCCTGTGCCAGGTCCTGCCATGCATACGGATCCTTGGGAGCCAGCAGGGGAGGCGGCAGGTTATCAGGGGCCCTATTCCCCGGGGCATTCCGCCCAGAGCCAATCTTCCTTATTGGAAGGAGAGCTGCCGGGAGAGGGGGATTTTTCGGACTATGAACCGGACACCCCCCCTGTAGGCCGGCCTTTAAGGGCCTGTTTAATCCCGCCCTCTTCAAGCCCCTGCTGGCCAAAGCGCGGGGCACTGCGCATCTGGGGAAGGACTCTGTTTTGCAAGAGCCAACCTCGGAGTCAGGTGAGCAGGAGGATTTCCTGTTTACTGAGCAGGCCGCTGAGACAGATACCATTGTGATTCCCAGGATGTTCCTGGATGTGATAGAGGCAGTGGGCCTCACCTGCCATAACTTCCCGTCCCAGCGGCTCGGAGAACACACTTTTCAGCGTGGACTCGGAATTACTGGAGTTGGTCCAGGTCCCAAAGGTGGATACACCGGTGGCGGCTTTAACCTCCTCCTCTGTCCTACCACCGGATGCGGAGGATGCCTTGAAGGCTGAGGAACGGAAGGAGGAGATGGCCCTTTGCAGAGCCCATCAAGCAGATTCCTGGGCGATCCGGGCCTCCAGGGCAGCTTCCTTCTTCACCCGAGCATTGGTGCGCTGCCTCAGACAACTACAAGCTTGGATCCCATCGGAGGACCTACGGGCTCACCAGGACCTCTGCAAGATCATTGCTGCAGCTGAATACACCAGAGGAACAAAAGTTCTGTCCCATCTCTGCATCTGAAATTTTCCACTGATCCCATCATATGCGACATAGATGCCTGGTTATCCATACTTAATGTAGGGCTGATGGAGAGGAGGCAAGACCAAGGACGCTAAATTATGCAAAAAAATAACTACAGAACTTTATAATGAAGATATTGGGGGCTCACAACAGCTTTTGTGGTTTAGCTTGTCACTGTACACTAGAGGTTTTTTTAAACATACTGTTTCTTCTTTCATTAATAGAAAATGTTTCCAAAGTATCTTATTCCAAGCAGAAAGGAAAATTACTGTTTGCAGAATGTTGGCCTCTGCTTCCCATGGGCTCATTGAAAGCTGTCCAGAAATTTCATCAAGCCATGTATGCAAGAGCACAGTAGTGAGAGCTGCATGATACAGCATTATATTTTGGATGTACTACTTATTTCTGAGTTGAAATCAAGATGCAGTCTTTAGTCTTTCTACTGTGTATGGGTGGGTTTGGGACACAGAATCCCATTATATTCCTTCTGTATATAGTAAGATCAATAGTACGGTAGTATCATGCTAGTTTCTTATCCCCAGAGAGTTTGATGACATTGTATTTCTAATTGTTGGTTTATTTTAGAATTATCTTTTTTATATTTCAATTTTATGTTGAGCAAAATGCAGCTTTGAAAGGTGTGCTGAAGGTCCTAGGAAATTCCATTGCTTTTTGTCCTGCTTTATATTGTTGCCAGATGTTGGTGCAGGATTGTGGAGTTTCCATGTCTTCCTGAAAACATTCTCTGCCTGCCTCCCACGTCTAGAGCTATATGGCTAAGGGTTAGGAGTCAACATCTACCACTATCTCTAGAGTTTACTACACAAATAGTTTTATTAGAGAACATTTTTAGAAGATAGAATTGCAGTCCTAGACATTTTATTAGGGAAAGATGTAAGGTATTTTCATAATCAGCCCTTGATAGTCTTGTCATCTAATTCTTGAGAGTTATCTGTTGCATTCAGTGTAAGATACAATAACTTCCTGAATGCTATTTGCTGGGGACTAAGAGCAGGAAGAGCAAAGGTAATCCGATCTTGCTTCTGATAGGGATCTTAGTAATAAAATGATGATAAGCAGAACAATAAACTTTTGGTCTGATGTGTTCTTGTGATAATAAACTAAAATCACATATTTGCAAATGTATTCCATTCTTTCTCCTAAAATAGTACTCGAAACAACCTGGGGAGGAGAACGTGGGGAGGAGAAAATAATATTTTAATACTGCTTTATTTTAAAATCTACCTTTTAAAATAGCTCAAATAAACCATGTAATAATTGAGGCTTAAAATAAAACACACTGACAGCAAGAGGTTTTTTAATGGTCTCACGTAGCTTTAAAAGTACAAGTGAAGTGGAAAGATTTTGGCCACTTAAAAGACACTGACAGTACCAAACCAATTTGCATGGATATATCATAGACAATGTGCCAACATGTCATCCTGGCAGGAGCCACTTGCTAAACTTCTAAAAACAGACTCTCAAAGTCCAAATTCTTTCTTTCAGTGTGATAACTCAAATTGTCTAATTTGCTTTAACAAGTGATGTAGTTAACAGTTTCTTCCATGAACAGTCTTGGATTGATATAAATATGATGAATGAATGAATGAATGAATGAATGAATGAATGAATGAATGAATGAATGAATGAATGAATGAATGAATGGATTTTTTAAAAAAATATTGATGTTTTATTTAGCAAAGCTGTCTTTTATTTATCTCACAGCTCTTTCACAATCTTAGAAACTGTCTTTTCCATGTAGAGTATGCCTAGTATTCAAAGTAAACTAGAACTCCACCTATGTTTTGATTTGTAAATTATACATTAGCCTTCTAACTGCTGCAAGCATCACCTCTATTATTAAATAGGCTTCCTCATCAATAAATTATAATATTTCAGTATTATGAAAATTTATATGAATATTTGGGTCCTTGAAAACTTTAGACCCCAAACTCTCTTAAATTATAAATACTAATGTAATGATCTTCTGTGAAAGAGTTTCTTCCAGCATTGGATAGTATTTATATATCTTGCTCTATGTTGGTCTCCAGAAAGTTGAGATGCAAGGGCAAAAAAGTTTTTCCAATTCTCTTTATATCTGAAATGCCAATTATACCGTGTGGAAAAGATAACTGAACTATAGACAATATTAAAAAAGTAGGAGGGTTGTTATATGTAATAAAAGCAGGTGTGAGGGAAGATTTGGAAATAGAGAGAACTTGCACAGCACAATAAAAATATTCTCTAGAGATCAGTTGAAATGCAGATAATCAACCAAAGACCGAATTACATTTTTTTAATGTGTCTGTTTTTCCAATTGCTCTAGTTGCTTATTTGTGCCCAGTCATTGAGATGCTTTTTTGTGTTAGAAAATTCATCCACTGACATTTTCAGAACACATTAAAAATATTCCAATCTGTCATTTTCCAAGATAGACATGCTGTGCTCACACACCTCTACTTATACCCTCTCCAAGTTAATAATACATAAGGGACAATCGGAACCAATCTATTGGGGCTGCTTTTCTACTTCTATATTTAATTTGTAATCTCTGATAATTTCTGGATTGCTTTCTCCGAGGTTTAACTGTTTTGACTCAAAGAGTAAAAAAAAAAAAAAAAAGAGGTCTATAACACATTTGTTTTCCTTTTCACTTTTGTTTTTCTAATTATGGTCTGTATTTCTTTTGACATATGTCACATTTTCTATAAAAACATGTATTCTCCTGTGTGCTGAGGAGAATCCAAGGCATGGGTTAACTCTGCCTTTCTGCTTGGAGACTGAGTCTGTCAATCTTCTGTGGTCACACCTCCTTTGCCTGTGATCCCAGTTTTGGCTCAGAGAGATGTTTGAAAGATAGCTCCTCAGAGAATCAGAACTTAGCGCAAAAAGACAGTTCATTCCTTGGATTTTCACTCATCTTCACAGTAAGATCATTTGGCATCGCGTAAGCGTTCACAAGGCAGCGAACAGCTCGGCTGGCTCCCTGGTCAGTCCAGCATAGCCGCCTTCGACCCAGCTGGCTCCCCGGTCCGTCCAGCATAGCCGCCTTCGACCTGGATGGCTCCCCAGTCCATCCGGCATAGCTGCCTCGATCCAGCTCAAACAGATAGAGCCGAGGTCCCTGGCATCTACCTGCATACAGCGGAAGGGACTGGAGTCACTGCCCTGTTAACTCCAGGTGCATACTCCGCAGCGGCGAAGCAGGAAAAGCCGCGGCAGCAGGGTTCCTATCCAAAACGAGCCTGCCTTGTCCAGAAGGGCTGTAAATTCAAAGTGGAGGATTCCGTGGCATCGGGTGCCAGAAGTGAGTGGGAAAGACCAGGGTTAGCCAGTCCAGTCCCAAATTCCCAATGAAAGCTTCTCAGCGCCGAAATCGACCATTAAAGAAGCGGCTGCCCGAATTAGGGCGAAAGCCTTTTCCTCCCAAAAAGCCTCTAAGGCCGCGAAGGACACAAGGAGGCACCCTGGACAAAGAAATTGCCAAAGCGGAGAGAGAAGCCGAGCGAAGGAGACAGGAAAGTTCCCCCAGGGGAGGACCTGTCATTTCCCGCTCTTTACAGGCTCAGCTGTTAGATCATTTGAATGATGCAAGGCAACAGAATGCACTGAGCTCTCAGGCCTCTCAGCCACCATTTACATCAGACAGCAATGAGGCCTTTTTTGCTCCACTGTCAAACCTGCTGCCAGCAGAAAGACATTGGGAGCCACCTTTAAATCCTGCTCCAGAGGCCACCTTTACACCCACAGTGGCGGGGCTCCACACGGGACTGCCAGGGGCCTGAAATTTCTGATCAGATGCTTCTGATTTCAGAGTCCATAGCGCAGAGGATTGCTGCAGGCTTGCAGCAAGGCCGTCAGACTGCTTCTGTGGCATCTGGCACTCCCCTACATCAAGGTCAGCACCTAGCACCCCAGGTTCAAAAAGACTTGGCGGCCTTTCAAGGGCCTCGTTCACCCGCTTCAGCCATGCAGAGCAGAGAATCGCTCTCAGGAGACAAGGACCAGAAAGGTGCTTTCAGAGGATGAGGGGATGGCTCCAGACCGCCCAGCCTTCGCAGGGCTATTTCGCCCGGCCCTCTTCAAATCTCTCCTATATAAGGCCAAAACCACAGCTCACATGGGAGCTGATCCAAATACATTGGAGTCAGCATTGGGCCTAACAGACCCAAGTGAGTTGTCTTTTTTTTCCGAGCCAATCACGGAGAGTGAGGAAATTCCCTCACCTAAATTATTCCTGGACGTAGTCCAGAGGCAATGGGCCCAACCAGGGACATACCCACCCCCAAGTGGGAGTGACAAAAAGTTTTATAATGTGGCCCCGGACCTCACTGAGGCACTATAACTGCCTACGATAGATGGACCAGTGGTGGCCTTAGCATCCTCCACCATGTTGTCTAACGACATGGAGGATGCCCTGAAGACAGAGGATAGGAAGGGGTCAAGGCAGCAACGGCCGCCTCCTTTTTCAATAGAACCTCCTTGCTCTGGCTTTGCCAGATGCAAGTGAGTCTCGCCTCATGATCTCCGCTTCTACCAGGACATTAATAAACTGGTAGCAGCAACGGAATTCTCGGCTGATGCCACCTTAAATGCTGCCAAATTCGGTTCCAGGGCCATTTCCTCATCGGTGACAGCCCGCCGCCTGCTGTGGCTTTGTCACTGGCAGGCAGATATGAAATACAAATGGAAGCTAGCCTCTGCCCCCTTCAAGGGAGAAAGCTATTTGGAGAGGCCTTAGAGCCTATACTTGTGGAGACTAAGGACAAAAGGAAAGTCCTACCCTCTATGTCCAGGCGCGCTGACCGCCGTCCTTCGCTCTACTTTTGAAGGCCCTCATTCAGACCAGCAGATACAGTGTCTGACTTCACGCACCCACAGAGGCCATATTTCCAACATCAGGATCGCCAACCCGACAGCCAGTTATAGAGACAGGAACAGACAGCAGTTCCAGTCCAAACGGCCATTTTGAGCCAACGGAAATCATCCCTTCTGTCGCTCCAGATGACTGCAATTCCAACCCTCCCATTGGTGGCCGTCTAAGTCTCTTTGTGGCTCAATGGTGGGGAAATCACCACAAATGCATGGGTCCTGAACACAGTAAGACTAGGCCTCACTCTCGAATTTCTCTCCACACCCCCGAGGTTTTTCATTCGTTGCCCCATCTCAAAAAACGAAACAAAAAGAACTCTCATAGAGGCTGCAATCCAACACCTGTTGGACATTCGAGCCATCCAACCAATTCCAGAGGACCAGCATAGAAAGGGATTTTACTCCATTCTGTTCGTAGTCCCAAAGGCCTCGGGCGGTGGAGAGCGATTCTGAACCTAAAAAGACTCAACAAGCATCTGGTGTACAGAAGATTCTAAATGCAGTCCCTCCAGTCCATACAAGAGAGCGTCCGGGAGGGCGACTTCCTGACATCAATAGATCTAATGGAAGCATACCTTCACATATCTATCTTGTCGGCTTACCGGCAAGTCCTACGGTTTTGCTATGCGAACCAGCACTACCAATACAAGGCCCTCCCATTTGGTCAGTCTTCAGCGCCCAGGACATTCACCAAAATAATGGCACTGTCGGCTCACCTCAGGGCTATCCCTATTCGCGTCCAATGCTATCTGGACAACATATTGATCCAATCCTCTCACCTCCGGGCAACAGAAAATGTACACTTAACGATCTGATCCTCCAGGATCACGGATTCTCAATCAACTACCATAAGAGCCACCTCCGGCTTTCTCCAGCGTTCGCAGGGAGAGCGAACTGACAGGCAGGCTTCCCGGTCTGACCAGCATAGCCTCCATTATCTGGTTCAGTCCAGCGGAGCCGAGGTCCCTTGAAACTTCCCACGCTCTGCGGAGGGGACTGGAGTCACTGCCCGGTTTCCAGTGCATATTCGTTGGCGGCAATCAATTAGCCGTGACAGCAGTGTTACCACTCGAAACGAGTCTGCCTTCTTCAAAGGGCCGGATCCAGCAAAATGGAGTCTTCTGCAGCGACAGACAACCGTGAGGAAACTGTAAGTGGGGTAGAATTGGGTTTGCCAGCCAAGCCCCAGGTCCCAAAGAAACGCTCCTCAATGCCGAAATCGGCTATCACAGGAGCAGCTGCCCGAATCAGGGCAAAAGCCCTTTCCTCCAAAAGGCCACCAAGGCTGAGATGAAGGATGCCTGAAGGCATCAAAAAGCCCTGGATAAGGAGATTGCTAAGGCACATTCCAAGTCCCTCATGCAGGTAGCCGTACACTTGGGGCTCTGGGCAGAACGACATCTTCTATCCCTGAGAGCAGAACATATCTCCGGAACAGCCAATGTACAGGCAGACTGGCTCAGCTGAGCCACAGTCGACCACTCAGTGATGCCTGCACCCCAGCCTGTTCAAGGCACTGTCGGAACGGTTCGGTTCTCCGATCCTGGACCTTGCCAGCTGTCAAACAGCCAGCTACCCAGGTTCTATACCAGTTTGCAACACCGGGGGCGGAAGGGTTCAATGCACTCCGCATTCCGTGGCCCCAAGGGCTACTATACACCTTTCCTCCGCTTCCCCTCATTCCAGGGATAATCAGGAAGGTGCTGGCAAAGAGAACAGAGATCCTGCTCCTGCCTCCCCACTGGCCTAGAAGACCATGGTTTGCTGACCTGGTCAACCTGTCGTTGTCCCAGCCATGGAGGATTCCTCAAGAAAGAATCTCCCTCAGTCAGGGGGCCCCGATCCACTCAGAACCACAATGGCTCCAACTGACCGGAGAGTTCTGAAGCTGGACAATTTCTTCAGCAAAGTAATACAAACAATACAGGCCTCCAGGAGGCCATCTACTAGCAGAATTTATGACTCAACATGGAAGGCCTTCTGTGCCTGGTATTCCAAAGGTGGCATTGATCCCATCTCTGTATCGGTGGCCCAAATCCTGGAATTTCTTCAGGAAGGGCTGGACAAGGGCCTGTTGCCCAATACAATACGCAGACAAGTGGCAGCTCTGTCCTCTGTGTTATCATGCAGGGATCTGGAGATCCTCGCTCAACACCCTATTGTGCACAGTTTCATCAAAGGCGCAACTAATTTAAAACCTCCGGTGGTACACTGGTATCCCCTGGGACCTGCCCAGGGTCCTACAGGCTCTCTCATCTGCGCCCTTCGAACCGTTGCGGTCTGCCAGTCTGCGTTTCCTCACCTGCAAGGTTGCCTTCCTTGTAGCCATTACTTCGGACAGACGAATATCTGAACTGGCGGCCCTCTCTATAAGAGAGGACCTGTGCATATTTCATTCAAACAGGGTGGTTTTGCGGTTGGATCCCTCCTTTCTCGACGAGTGACAGCCCATTCCACTAGAAGCGTGGCCACTATGGCTGCGTGGGCGACACAGGCCCCCATCAATGAAATCTGTCGAGCAGCAACATGGTCCTCTCCATCCCCATTCATAAGACACTACAGACTGAACGCCTTCGCTTCAATTGAAGCGGCCTTCGGCATGCGAGTGCTCAGAGGGTGCATACAGACTCGGGGACTCGGGACCAGACTGCTACCCACCCTTAGGACAACCAGCTTTGTTATGTCCCATGCCTTGGATTCTCCTCAGCACACAGGAGAAGGGGCGCTGGTCTTACCTGATACGCTCCTTCTTGGTGTGCTGAGAGAGAATCCAAGGAGTGGCCAAATCAGAACCAAAATATATCATGTCAATCGCTATACCTTCATCAAAACTGGGATCACAGGCAAAGGAGGCGTGACCACAGAAGATTGATAGACTCAGTCACCGAGCAGAAAGGCAGAGTTAACCCATGCCTTGGATTTTCAGCACACCGAAAAGGAGCGTATCAGGTAAGACCAACGCCCCTTTCTTTTGCATTAAGTACCGGCAGTAGGTACTGACACAAATATCAAGGATAGAGTTTACATTGTGATATCATAGCACATTTTTCATTATTGTCTCCACCAATTTTCTTTAAGTGCCTCAAGCAAATATTTCTGGACAATATTATTAGAATAATCTATAACTGAGGGGAGAAATAGGGTTGGACCTTAAAAACATGTCTAGACCCCCAAGAATCTAATTTTCTCTAAAGCCTTAGGTCTGATATGTTGATTCCCCCAACCCACCTAAATTTGTTGTCATAATTTCCTCACAACCTGCCCTTTCTTATTCTTGATAAGAAGAAAAATCACAGATGTGGAGTTTCATCAAATATATCACAGGAAGTAAGAGATAGATGTATGAAAGCTACTGATAGTTTTCCATCAACTACAGATTCTGTTCCAGAATAACAGAGCTGGAAGAGACCTTGCAGGTCTCCAAGTCCAACCCCCTGCTCTGGCAGGAAACCCTATACCAGGGGTCACCAACCTTTCAGACCTAAGGGACCACTAAATTCATAATTTTAAATCCTGCGGACCACTAACATGAATCCAGCGCGCTGAAGCACCTGGACTCCCAGTGACAGGATGGGGTCCTTCAGGCACTTAGCTTGGCCACCTGTTTCTGCAACCTTAAACATTCAATTTGGACTCGTTTCCCACAGAAAACAAAACACCGGGCTCTTTCATCTCTCTCTCTCTCTCTCTCTCATCTCTCTATGTATCTCTCTATCTCTCTCTCTCTCCATCTATCTATCTCTCTATCTATCTAGATCTGTAGCTCCTCATCTCTCTCTGTATCTCTCTCTTTCTTGCTCTCTCTCTCATCTCATTCTCATCTCTCTCTGTGTATGTATCTCTTTCTCTCTCTCATCTCTCTGTCTCTCTCTCTCCCCCTCTCTTTGTCTGTCTCTCTCTCATATCTCTCTCATCTTTCTCTCTCTCATATCTCTCTCTATCTTTCTCTCTCTCATCTCTCTTTCTGTCTGTCTCTCTCTCTCTCATCTCTCTCGCCCCTCTCTCTCTTTGTCTGTCTCTGTCTCTCTCTGTCTCTTTCTGTCTGTCAGTCTCTCTCTCTCTTTCTCTCTCTCATCTCTCTCTGTGTCTCTCTCTCTCTTTCTCTCTTTCATCTCTCTCCCCCCTCTCTCTCTTTGTCTGTCTCTCTCTCTCTCATCTCTCTCTGTATCTCTCTCTCTCTGTGTCTCTCTCTCTCTTTCTTTCTCTCTCTCATCTCTCTCTCCCTCTTTGTCTCTCTTTCTCATCTCTCTGTATCTTTCTCTCTCTCATCTGTCTGTCTCTCTTTCTGTCATCTCTCTTGCCCCTCTCTCTCTTTGTCTGTCTCTCTCTCTCTTTCTGTCTGTCTGTCTCTTTCTCTCTCTCATCTCTCCCCCCTCTCTCTCTTTGTCTGTCTGTCTGTCTCTCATCTCTTTCTTTCTCTCTTTCTCTCTCTCATCTCTCTCTGTATCTCTCTCTGTCTCTTTCTCTCTCTCATCTCTCTCACCCCCTCTCTCTCTGTCTCTCTGTCTCTCTCTCTCTCTCTCTTCTGTCTCTCTCTCTCTCTCTCTCACACACACACACACACACACACACACACATTCTGATTCTCCCAGCGCTCTCTGGGTCTCACGGGTGCTTCTTCAGCCTTTGTTGGTGCTGGATGCATCTCAGTCGCA
The DNA here is from genome assembly GCA_003457575.1 of Thermophis baileyi. NCBI lineage: Eukaryota > Metazoa > Chordata > Lepidosauria > Squamata > Dipsadidae > Thermophis > Thermophis baileyi. Next base: position 754,572 of record QLTV01003780.1, read on the forward strand.
CGACCTGCTCTCCGCCCTGAGACACTGGTCCAACCCGGCTGCAGCCGATGCTCTGCGTCGTAATGGGCTCCAGGAGGAGGAGGGGATGCCATTTCCCCCACTGTGAAGCGTGCTAAATATAACTGCTGCAAGAGCAGCAGGCAGGCCATGGAGGCGCCAAGAGCAGCGGCGAAGAGAAATGGCTGGGCCGGGCCAGTGTCTCGGGGCTGAGAGGAAGTCGCGCGTCTCCCCGTGTGACCGAGGTGCGTGGAGCACCAACAAAGGCTGTAAGAAACGCCCGCGAGACCCAGCAAGAGATGAAACTTCGCTCCCGCCCTGGAATATGGAGCAAATCTCCATCCACCGCCCTTCCCTTCTCAGGCCAGGAGAGGAGTGACTGGGAGGGGAGGGTGAGGGGCGGGACCAGCCAGTGGTGGGTTCAGCCGACAGGAAGCCACAGCAGGGGGACGAAAGAACCACGGGTTGCCGACACCTGTTGCTTCGGCCTGCCTGTGCCACCACTCCCCCTTGCTGCAACAGCACCATTACTTCGTTCTGGCCTGCAAGGGCTGCGCTACTCCTTGCACGTTCATCACCTGCAAAGTTGCAAGTACCTTCCTCTATGGCGGAGATTTCCAGCCCCACCACAAGCTGCCTGGCCGGTCCCATATTTCAGCGCTCTAGTCACAGGATTGGCCCATTGGTCATCCCAGAGCAGCTCCTCCACCCGGGTGCGCTGTGGACCACCAAAATTTTCTCTCAGACCACCGGTTGGTGACCACTGCCCTATACCATTTCAGACAAATGGTTGTTAAATCTCTTCTTAAAAACATCCTGTGCTGGAATATTCACAACTTCTGGAGGCAATTCGTTACACTGATCAATTGGTTCTGTCAGGAAATTTCTCCTTAGTTCTAAGTTGGTTCTCTCCTTGATTAGTTTCCATCCATTGTTTCTTATCCTGCCTTCAGATGCTTTGAAGAATAGGTTGACCACATCTTTCTTTCCTTCCTTCCTTCCTTCCTTCCTTCCTTCCTTCCTTCCTTCCTTCCTTTCTTTCTTTCTTTCTTTCTTTCTTTCTTTCTTTCTTTCTTTCTCTTTCCCAAATACAGTAATTCTTAGCCAGCATGTCTCTTAGCTTGTAAAAGGAACGGAATCATGAAAGGCCTTCTGGAAGTTCCCCAAATACTTATCCAGAGAGAAGACTACTTTTTTCATTCCTTTTTGGTTCACAATTCTTGGCTTCATTCATATCTCTCCCCTCTGGAAATAGATAATATTTCATCTGGAGTTTCTCCAAAAAGAAGAAACAGTGAAGGCTATCCCAAGGAGACTGCCCATTGTTTTTCTTCATGAGCCTCTTTACTCTTTCATGGTATTAAAAGGAAGTTAAACCTTTTCACATTTAAAAGTCATGCGGATTCAATTTAATTCTGATGCAGAATTTGAATTTAGAAAATGCTGTCTTGGACTGCAATCCCCTGTCCCTTTTTTCTTAGAGGAAGCCTCACCAAAGAAAATGCATGTAAGCATTGTGGTCTCACTCCTGGGGGAAGGATATTGCAAAATCTCCATTCCCACCCCATTCTGGGGCCAGCCAGAGGTGGTATTTGCCGGTTCTCTGAACTACTCAAAATTTCCGCTACCGGTTCTCCGAACTACTCAAAATTTCCGCTACCGGTTCTCCAGAACCTTCTGGATTTCACCCCTGGCTGATTAGCACATGCCTTCCAGCCCTTCCATTTTTTTTCTGTATGATTTGCTGACTACCTGAAAAGTCTTTGATGTAACCCTCTAGAAAACTTGCTTTCACAGAAATACAGGGACAGGAAACAAAACCACACAGTAGTCAGGTTTTGTATAGCACAACTTGGCAACTTTAACACTTGTGGACAAAGTCCCAGAATTCCTCAACACAACCCTATAGAACAATAGTTGTATTTCCAGAAATCCTCATGCTATGCAAAATCATGCAATATGTGTTTATGGGAAAAACAGAGTTAGGGGTCAATCAACTCATAAATGAAAACGTATTTGTAACCCAAACATTACTAAGCAGAATAAATAATCCTGATAACACCTATAATTGAGGAAGGCACTTCTTGACTTTTCTGCCTTTTGTTGTTGTTGTTGGGAGTTCTGCAGATACTGCTAACACTTCCTCTTTTGTTATGATAAAACTTGACACTGATCTCTTCTTCATTTGCTCTTCTGTCCAAATACATAATAGATGTTCCATCTCCTCCAGTTCTTTACTTATTTTTCCTATATATTTGGTAGCACTTGGACTTGTTCTTGCTAAAAACTTCCTTTCATTTTCTCAGCATTTATTGTGATTGTCTGTAGCACCACCTCATTTAACCCAGTAGCGCATGTGTCTTTCCGGAAGCTCCATTTCGGCCTGCAATGGGCCAGTGGAGGCCCGCGGAGGGCCGAACGGAGCATCGGAGGGGCGGATCTGCCCCTCAGAAGCTCCATTTCAGCCAGCAACATGCAGGACAAATGTTGCAGAGCCTCTGCAGTTATTCATAAGGGCGAACAACTGACATGGTGCTGCAAGATTCGTAGTTTCGGGCATTGTTCACATACGCTAGGGGGCGCTTATCACATAAGTTTGAACTTTCGCTAAGGGAACGCTCGTAACCCGGGGATTACCTATATATATATATATTTGTATACTTACTCTTTCTGGCAGAAAAAAACACTGGTTATTAATCATCTTGTTGTACAGATACTTCAGCAAACAGCAAAGAACTATGCAAAACTATGCAAAACAGATAGCTCCATTATAGAAGGGACATGAAAGCCACTAATCTGGACAGTGATGGTATCATGGTTTTTATTTGTGTAGGGAGAGGTGTTTATCAGACAGACTTCATCTCCTCAAGTAATGAGAGTTCAGATTATTATTTGCTGCTTTTTTTGTGTGCATGTTTGGACTGATCTACTTCTAGTCCTCAATTGATTATCACAGTTGGGACCAGAATTTCCATCATGTCAGTGTGGTCATAAAGCCAATTTTATCACATGACCTGACTCCAATTTTACCATGATCATTAAATGCATCACACAGTCATTAAGGGAAACTAGCTTCCCCAATTGACATTGCTTGTCAGAAATCAGCTGGGAAGATCATAAATTGCGATCACATGACCACAGGATGCTGCAACCTGTCATAAATGCAAGTCAGTTGCCCACATTGCAATCATATGACTGTGGGAGTGGTGCAACTATCATAAATTACGAGGACAGATTATAAATCACTTTTTCTGAGACTGTGGTAACTTTGAACCATCATTAAATGGAACAGCCAAAAATCTAAGACTACCTGGATAATACTTATTTTATTTATTTATTTGTTTGTCAAACATGTACAAGATAGCAGGTATAGGTATAAACATAAACATAATCAAAGTGAATACAGATAGATGAGGACAATAGGACAGTAGGACAGGGACGGTAGGCACGCTGGTGCGCTTATGCACGCCCCTTACAGACCTCTTAGGAATGGGGTGAGGTCGACAGTAGACAGTCTAAGGTTAAAGTTTTTTGGGTTTGGGGAAGAAACCACAGAGTCAGGTAGTGAATTCCAGGCATTGATCACTCTGTTGCTGAAGTCGTATTTTCTGCAGTCGAGTTTGGAGCGGTTTACATTAAGTTTGTATCTATTGTGTGCTCGTGTATTGTTGTGGTAGAAGCAGAAGTATTCATAGACAGATAGGACATTGTAGCGGATAATTTGATGTACTATGCTTAGGTTGGATCGAATACGGCGAAGTTCTAA
>QLTV01003780.1:783934-838922 GCA_003457575.1 Thermophis baileyi
CGCCTGCACAGTGCTTTAAAAAAGCTATGCATGCGCAGAAGCAAAAAACAAGATGGTGGCGCCTATGGTGCCGCCGAAAGAACCGGTTCGGGGGCGTGGCAGGCCTGGGTCGCTGCCGGTTCTAGCAACCCAGGCCGCCAAGTTACTACCGGTTCTATAGAACCGGTCCGAACCGGGAGGCACCCACCTCTGGTTTGTATGCAGATTCATCGTTGTCTCGAATGAAACCGATCACTGTTGTGTCATCTGCGAACTTCAGTAGTTTAACAGATGGATCGTTAGAGATGCAATCATTGGTATAGAGAGAGAAGATAAGTGGAGAGAGCACACAGCCTTGGGGGGCCCCTGTGCTAATTGTACAGGTATCTGATGTAATTCTGCTTATCTTCACCTGCTGCTTCCTGTTTGTTAGGAAGCTTATGATCCACTTACAAGTGTGTTCAGGTACCGCTAGCTGGTTTAGCTTAGTTAGAAGAGTGTCTGGAATGATGGTATTGAATGCTGAACTAAAGTCTACAAAGAGTACCCTTGCGTAGGTCTTTGGAGATTCAAGATGTTGTAGGATGTAGTGCAGAGCCATATTAACAGCATCATCTGTTGATCTGTTTGCTCGGTATGCAAATTGCAGGGGGTCTAACAGTGGATCCGTGAAGTTATGGCAACTTCAGTCTGGTTGCACATTCTTACATGGCCCTATCTCACCTTTTCACACAATTATGGCTAAGGGAGGATTTGAACCTTGGTCTCCCCAGTGTCAGTCCACCATCTTTTCTACTATACCATACTGGCTGAGTTCAATAATGGTAGTGCTTTTCAACCTTAAAATGCTGGTGCAGTTTTATTTTGATCGTTTATGCATTCTGTAGTTGAGGGGTTACTGTTGCAACAAGAATAGGAGACCTGGTAAAATTATCTCTCTGCTCCAGAAACCTCTTGCAAATGTTAAGAAAATTGTCTTTCCCATAACCTCTGCACATGCACATAGACTTGCAAATTGAGAATGTGGTTGAGAAAGTTGAAAGCTTTTGGGATGGAATGGGGGAACGATTCCTGAGTGGAAAACTTGATCTCTCACTAATTTAGTGAGCATTTAGAGCAGGCTTTCACAACTTGGCATTTGACAGATGTTTAGAAATTACAACTCACAGAAGCCCCTGCCAGCACAGACTTAGCTATTTTGTGAGGTTCCTTAATTGTCCTTTTTTTTTTTTTTAATGATGGCCACCTATAACCTTCTGCCTTTATTTCCTGACTAGGAAATTATCTGACACATATTTGTGCGGCCATAACAAAAGCTAGGTTGGTGGAAGGGAGAGTTCGTTAAACAATGTGAATGGCCTTTTCTTGAAACACAGAAGTGTTATTTTAGAAAAGGGATTAAGTAGATTAACCGTAGTATTATTTGCAGGTTTAATGCTCCAAGAGAAAAATAATTGCCTCATTTTTGTTTCCTTCACAGTAATTAACAAACGTTGGAGGCAGCAGCTGGAATCCGTGAGCTATTCCTCTCGCTATGCTCTGGGCCTTTTCTATGAAGCTGGCACCCAGTTTGATGCCCCTTGGGCAGTACAATACATCTCCAATAATCCCTGCATATGCTTCGTCTCCATTGATAATAAGAAACGTGAAATAGGTCAGTGCTTCCATTACTCCTTATAAACAAAGTAAGAATGGAGGGTGTGGATCATGGCCAGAGGGAAGGAGCCTCTCTAACATTAATTTGGTCTGTACCTGCTGTACCTTCTGAATGCTTTTCAAAAGCAGCCCATGTGGAAATGTTAACAGTAATCCAAACGGGAGATGAATTGGACAGGAGTTATTGCAGTTAGGGCTTCCTAACTTCAGTTTGGCAGTTGGGACAGCAGGTCACAGCTGTAATGTGATCTGCTCCAGAAGATCCCTTAGCAGTAGACCAACCCTGACTGGGGAATATAACCCTGTTAAGAGCTGAACCATACAGATGATACTTGATTGCATCTCAACGTGAGTCCTCCATGCAGTTTCGTGTAGCTTTTAAAGAATGGTGGGAATAGGGGCACCCACAGATCAGAGATTTCCAGCCAGATCTCCCCTCCACTCCCAACTGCCAACCTGAAGATGACCCTTTAGGAAACAGGAAAGCCACCAAAGAATGGTGCCCCCCTCCTCCATTCCTATACATCAGAACCAGTCCAGAAGGATAGGATAGCTGGGTAGTATTAAAAGCTGCTGAGAAGTCAAGGAGGACTGGGAAGATTGTATTCCCCCAGTGTCAATCTTTCCAAAGCTTATTTACATGTGAAACCAGTGCAGTTTCCATGCAGAGCCCAGCCTGAAACCCAATTGCCACCGGCCCAGATAATCTGCTTTTTCTAGGGTCTTCTGAAGTTGCAGGGCTACCTCTTTTGCTACTACGTTCTCCAAATCAGGGAGATTAGAAACTTGTCTGGACTAAATTTGTCCAAAAGAGTTAGATTGAGCAAAGCTTCATAAACAGGAGTTATAACATGCTTTCTTTCAGAAATGGGTAGACCCCTCTTGTCCAAATAAGTATTAATTATTCTAATTTAAAAGGGAAAAAACAAGGGAGGAACAGGTCTGATGCACTAAAAGAATCACAACTCCAACATAGAAAGAATTCAGAATTCTTTCAGAATTCAGATTGGCATTCAGAGTGACTTGTTTCACATATCTTTAGGGTTTGTTTAGACACAAATCTTAAAGGAATAACATTTATTTGGCTCTACACGTCCAGAATTGCACATTTTGCCATGCTTACCATGAAAACACCAGCCCAGGTGCGAATACCAGTACTTGAACATCCAGATAGATGGGATTGTTAATCAAGCCCTTCCTATCTCCATTTAATCTGGAGAAAGGATAGAAAGTTCTTAGACACCTTGCTCTGAAACACCCCAAGAATCTATCAGAGTTGCTAAACATGTATACTGGGTACAAGCCCACACCACTGCATTACAGAGAAGAATAAAGACAGTTGACAAAATAAAAAATGAATAACAAAGGTATAAAGGGGGCTGGTATTTCTGATTCTCCATAGTGGGTGGAGCTAGCATCCAGGAATGGGTAGACCTCATCCATTCAGCATGTAGGACTGAGTCTGTTGAAGTTGAGAAGCTCCGCCTCTGTTGCCGGGACTCCCAGCTGCGACTCAGTCCTCAGACTGGATGGACGTGGCTATTTTTCTCCCATTCCTGTTGGCTACCTCGTGGATTTATTACCAGCTTAATTCCTTCGTGAGTTGTCACCAGCTGACTCTTTTTCCAACTAGAGTCGCTGGGTGGATAGCAGCATTGAGCTTCGGCTCAAGCCGCGGCAGCCATTGCTTCCGCCTATCCCTGTGGCATTCTGACCGTGTCGGGGCCTGGCCTCTTGGTCTGCCACTGGAGCTTCGCGCTCCACCGCCATCTTAAGGCACTGAGTTGGCTAAAGGGGCTTCTGCTCCTAACAACTGAGGCAACGCGGTAGTGGCCTGAGGAGCTTTCACGCTCCGATCTCCCTCCCACACTTCATCTGGATAGACCCGGTGGGAGATAAGAGAAGCGGCATTCGAAGAAGGCTTGCAGAGACCATCTTGGAGGGCATGCCTTGCCGCCCATCTGCAGCCTAGCCGCCCGTCGCAGGAGCCTAGCGCTCGAGTGACATTGGCCACAGGAGCTCAGGCTCCACTCCTGTTACCGCTTATCGCTGAGGCTGCTATTGCTGGGGAGAGTGTGTCGCAGGAGCTTCGCGCTCGAGCGACTGTGGGCGAAGTACCAGTTTCCCGCCCCTGGGACTCGGAGCTTTGGCTCTTTCCCGCCGGCGCCATTCCCGAGCGCAGTCTAGCCGACTCACAGCTGATTTCCGCCCACGCGGTCTACCGCCTCACAGCTGATTCACTTCGCCCACGCGGTCTACTGCCTCACAGCTGATTCCCCTCATCCAGGCGATCGTCCATGCGGTCTAAGCGTGCCGCGCTACAGCTGGGGATTCCCAACTTGACCGAAGGCGAAGGAGCGGATCCTTTAGTGGGCCATCCATTTAGGCGCCATTTTGTTAGCGGCAAGGGAAACAGTCAACAAGATGGCGGACAAGACCTCTGTAGCAGCAGCTAGCAAGGCCAAGTCGGGCAAAAGGCATAGAAAATCTACACCTCCCCCCCCCCCCAACTGAAGAACAGCCAGGCACTTCTAGGCAAGCCCCTACTAGGGACAAGGAGCGCCGGGATAAACCCAGAGCATCGAAAGCTATAGAACGTGATGAGCGTCATAGGGACAGGGCGCTACAAAAAATCTGCGCCCAGTCCGCTATCACATTTTCTGCTACCGCTCCTCTTCAGGGGGCGGGAGACCCTACTGCCAGACGGCATCCCACAGCCCCTTCTCCAGGACCATCGGGAGAGCAACTGTCTCTGGATAACCCAGACCTGGCCATCGATAACCCTGATATCTGGGGTACTGCTGGGGCAAATCCGCTTCCTGTGGCACCCTCAGGCGCAGCTCCCTCAGGGACCGCAGCCACAGCTTCGTCATCCGGGGCTGGGGCCACCATCAACTTGGAAGCGGCACCCATGGATCCCGCTAGCATACAGACAATGATTGCCGAAGCCATTAGGCAAGGCATTGCAGCAGGCCTGCATCAATTCAGCCGGCCGCCCTCAGTGGTGTCAGAGCTCTTGCAAGCGTCTCTACAAGTTCCAGAGCAGGCCGGTCCCAGCTCCAGATTCTGGAGCGTTACTCATCGGCTTCTTCAATTGGCAGCCAGTCACATCTGTCAGATGAGAAGTGCAGAGACCTCGATCTCTCCGATGACGAGAGTCTCACTCCTGATCAGCCCGTTGTCTCAGGCCTGTTTCAACCGGGACTGTTCAAGTCGTTATTGTTTAAGGCCAAGAATTCGGCCAGCCTTGGCTCACCTCCGCCTTCGTCAACTGATCCTTTTTCCAGTCACACCGACCCATTGTTTGCTGAGCACACACTGGAGGCGGAGGTCATACCATCGCCTCAAATCTTTGTGGACACGGTCCAGAGTCAGTGGCAATCTCTTGCTTCCGGCCCTACCCCATCTGCGGCCGACAGGAGATTCTTCAAATTCGGGTCGGAGCTGGCACACATCCTCCAGACTCCATCAGTGGATCCTCCTATAGCGGCCCTACACTCCCCCACCACCATGCCAGGGGACCCGGAGGAACTACTAAAACCGGAGGAAAGGAGGACGGAGCAGGCGCTCCAAAAAGCGCACCAGGCGGCAGCCTGGGCAGTCCTGGCGTCCACGACGGCGTCCTTTTTCACACACACATCGCTAATCTGGCTGCGCCAACTACAGGACTGAGTTCCTGCTTCAGACCTTAGGGCCCAACAGGACATAAATAAGCTACTGGCAGCAGCCCAATTCTCTGCGGATGCCACCCTGCAAGTAACCAGATTCGCATCCAAGGCCATCGCTTTCTCTGTTGTGGCTCGACGTATACACTGGCTCAGACAGTAGCAGGCGGACACCCGCCACAAATGGTGCCTGGCCTCAGCACCATTCCAGGGTCAACATCTTTTCAGGGAGGCCCTGGACCCAATTCTTGTTGAGACCAGAGACAAGAGGAAGGTCCTCCCGGCCTTCTCCAGAAAGGGCAACTTCAGAGCGGTCCTCTACCCCCGGCAGTCCTTTCGAGCACCTGACCAGGGCTCCAGATTCCCCAGGGCACAAGGTCAGTATGGGTCCCGGCAGAGGCAGATCCCAGATAGGCCGAGCAGAGAGAGACAATACAAGCGGCCCTTTTGGGGTGGAGGAAGTCGGCCCTTTCGTCGCTCCAAGTGATTCGGAGTCGGATCCTCCCATTGGGGGACGTCTGGCCCTTTACGCAGATAGGTGGGAGGAAATAACATTGGACGTGTGGATCAGGGAGACGGTACATTCAGGCCTCTCCCTAAAATTTCTCTCCATGCCCCTGAGGTTTTTTATCAGATGCCCTGTATCCAAAAATGCCACCAAAAAAGCTCTCATGGACTCCGCTATTCAGCACCTGCTGGATATTAGAGCCATCCAGCAGGTACCGGAGGACCAGCTAGGGCAGGGGTTCTACTCCATTCATTTTGTAGTTCCCAAAGCCTCGGGGGAGTGGAGAGCTATTCTGGACCTTAAATGTTTGAACTGTCACAGTCGATATAGACGGTTCAAAATGCATTCTCTCCAGACGATTCTTGGAAGCATTTATCAGGGCGACTTCCTCGCCTCGATTGACCTAACGGAGGCCTACCTGCATATTCCTATCTTTCCCCTCCACCAGCAATTCCTTTGGTTCTCTTATGCAGGTAGGCACTATCAGTATAGGGCCCTTCCCTTTGGTCTCTCCTCTGCCCCCTGAGTTTTCACCAAAGTGCTGGTGGTGGTGGCGGCTCACCTTAGAACCTTGCCCGTACGTGTCCAGTGTTACCTGGATGATATTTTGATTCAGGCATCTTCTAGGGATCTAGCGGTGCAGCATCTCCAGGTAATGATCAACAAGCTGAGACACCACAGGTTCTCCATTAATATGGAGAAGAGTCACCTCTCGCCCTCTACCAGCCTGCTCCATTTGGGAGTTGTTATAGACCCTCTAGAATGTAGGGTTTCCCTGTCCCAGGAGAGACAGGACAGCATTAGAGAGATGACTTCTCTAGTCCAGAGCCAGCGTAGGGTACCCTTCGCCCTACTTTCCACTCTCCTGGGCAAAATTATCTCCAGCATTGCCATTACACCCTGGGCGCGCCTACACTCTATGGATCTACAATGGTTCCTTTTGCCATTCCAGAGGGCAGGCCACAGCAACTCATCAGCCAAGGTCTGGGTTCCGGCAGAGGTGCTTTGTTCCCTAAACTGGTGGCGGTCGACTGCCATCTCGAAAGGCTGTCTATTCCAGGAGCCCCACAGAGTGGTAGTCACCACGGATGCCAGCCTATTCGGCTGGGGGGACATACTCCCAGGCAAACATCGCCCAGGACCGCTGGATGCCACCCAAAACCAAGTGCAGCATCAACTGGTTGGAGCTGTGGGCTGTTTCTCTAGCCCTCTGACGATTTCAACATCTGGTGTCTGGCAAGCACGTTCTAGTGCTCACAGACAATGTGGCGGCAAAATCCCACATAAACAGATAAGGGGGGACCAGGTCCCTTTCCCTGATGCTGGAGGCCAAAAAACTGGGCCTCTGGGCAGAGCGTCACCTCCTCTCCATCTCGGTGGATCACATCTCCAGGGTCTCCAACACTTAGGCAGATTGGCTCAGTCGAACAACTATCGTCCATGCAGAGTGGCGGCTGCATCCATCTATCTTCCAAGAATTGACGAGCCGATTCGGCCTCCCGGAGGTTGATCTCTTCGCAACCCCGGAGAATGCCCACCTGCCGAGATTTTTTCCCCGTTTTCAGACCCAGGGCGCGGAGGGAGTCGACGCGCTTCGCTGTCCATGGCCTCCGGGCCTCCTATATGCATTCCCACCCCTACCTCTCCTTCCCAAAGTCATTCAGAAGGTTCTGGAGGAGAGGGCAGAGGTTCTGCTACTGGCTCCGCATTGGCCCAGGAGGGCCTGGTTTGCTGATCTGAAGGCGCTTTCGGTGGCCCCGCCCTGGAGGATTCCTCAGAGCGAATCCTCCCTCAGCCAGGGGGCGTTGGTACATCCGGACCCCCGGTAGTACCAACTGACCGCCTGGCGCTTGAGCGGGGCACTCTGAGGAGGCAGAACTTTTCTTCCAGGGTTATCTCGACCATCCAGGCCTCTAGGAGACCTTCCACAGAGCGCATATACTCTGCCATCTGGAAGGCGTTTTGTGCCTGGTGTTCTAAGGAGGGGTGTTCACCTGTGCAGATTTCGATAGCAAAGCTCCTAGACTTCCTTCAAGAGGGGCTGGATAAGGGGCTATCGCCGAACACCATTAAGAGACAGGTAGCGGCTCTGTCTTCTGTACTATCTTGCGGAGCGCTGGAGTCACTCTCTCAGCACGCAACTGTCTGCCACTTTTTAAAGGGGGCATCAAATCTATCTCCCCCTGTGGTCCACAGATACCCCACCTGGGACCTGTCTAAAGTATTAAACTCCCTAACAGGGTCGCCATACGAACCCTTGCGGTCCACCAGCCTATGTTATTTGACTTGCAAGGTGACCTTTCTGATGGCTATCACCTCTGCCAGGAGGATTACTGAATTAACGGCCCTCTCGGTCAGCGAGGACCTCTGTATTTCACGCGGACACAGTCGTCCTTCGCTTGGATCCCTCGTTTATTCCAAAAATAAACTCCTGGTTTCACCGGGCGCAGGAGCTCATACTCCCAAATTTTTGCCCCAACCCAGTCCACCCTCTCGAACGTAAATGGCATACCTTGGACGTACGGAGGGCCCTCCTCATTTATGTCAAGAGAACCGCTCCCCTACGGAAGACGGAGGCCCTCTTCGTCTCGTTCCAATCTACCTCCTTGGGACAAAAGGTGACACCGTCAACGGTAGGCAGGTGGATTTGGGGTACCATCGCCAAAGCATATGACCTTCAATCACTGCCTCGGCCCGCTCGCGTCATGGCGCATTCTACTTGGAGCGCGGCGACATCGGCGGCTTGTGCAACGCAAGCATCACTCGAGGTCTGCAGGGCGGCGACTTGGGCTTCACCTTTGCAGTTTGTACGTCACTATAAGCTGGACACCTTTGCATCAGCCGAAGCGGCGTTTGGACAGCGGGTCCATGCAGAGGGAGGCACCTCGGACCAGAACAGTGCCCACCATAGGACAGCCAGCTTTGGTATGTCCCATTCCTGGATGCTAGCTCCACCCACTATGGAGAAGGGGCGTTGGTCTTACCTGATATGCTCCTTCTCGTAGGGTGGAGTTAGCATCCAGCCCCACCCAAAGACTGCCTGGTCTGTGCGAGATGGCAGAGTTCTTGATGATGACGGATCCGCGTCTGATGGGAGAACCTTTTGAGACATTGCCACGTCGAGTCTGTTCTTCGACTTCGTCGCAGCTGGGAGTCCTGGCAACAGAGGCGGAGCTTCTCAACTTCAACAGACTCAGTCCTGCATGCTGAATGGATGAGGTCTACCCATTCCTGGATGCTAGCTCCACGCTACGAGAAGGAGCGTATCAGGTAAGACCAACGCCCCTTTTGTAGACAATGGATAGAGGATTCAATAACTAATTATTTAATCATAATGGCCTCCCTCAGTGGAATATAAAGGCAGCTTGTGGGCTATACCAGTGTAATGCCATCATGGAGACCGAGATTCAAATTTATCTCTCCCAACCACATCAACTCACTTATAATGTAGCCTCCTCTGCCTCACAAAATGGTGAAATAAAGTTGATGTAGAATACAATGTTATATGAGCTCCCAAAGCAAAGGCAGGATGTACAAGTAAACATCGATTTTGGTCTCTCTGACTTGCTTCATGTACAACATGAGTTTATGATAATAATTTCATAATCTCAGTTAAAATGTCCTGTTGATTCTATTAAGGTCTTCCCTAATAGAAACAGTGACTAGTTTTTTAGCAGGCAAACTGTTGAATATTGATGAGAGAGAAGTCGTGACGTACGACTTCCCCCTCATTGGTCCATTCTCCAAGGCGGGAGAATGAACCGGTGTTAGTGGCTGAAAACATCGGACAGCTCCATGTATAAGAAGAGCTGCCGACGCGCCAGTCTTTTGTCCTTGCACCGGAGCAGAATAAACCCTTTATTTTACAATGCCTGCGTGTCCTGCCTCCTCACTCAGACCCGACTTCTAACACAAACCATGTGATATTTTCCCCAAGATAATTGTATTTTCTCCCTAATTTTCTATTCTAGTTTCAGTTCTGCAGCCTATTTAAAGAATGTTTGAAAGCGAAGTATTATCATAATATTAAATGACTCAAACTGGGCTACAAAATTAAATATTTTGTTTATTCATTTACTTATTAGTTAGATTTGCCTTTCCTCTAGGAGAATATGCAAGTGTACTTAGCATTCCTCCTCTTTCTGAGGTAGGTTGGCTGAGTGAGTGACTGGCCCAAAATCACCCACTCTGAGTTTTTGTAGATGAAAGTAGACTCAAACTTGGGTCTCCTCAGGCTTAGTCCAGCAATTAACCACTATATCACACTTTTACTTGCCTGAGGCTTTATTCAGAAATGTGCTAGCTCAGTTCTCTGGAATTAACAAAGGTAAGAAATGCCCTTGAGTATAAATTGCTGTTACAGCAGCAATTGGCACAAATAAGGCCAGAATAAGAACCATGTTCATTTGAAACTCTGCCAATTAAGGGCACATGGGCAGCCATCTGCCAGGAACGGTTGCGCTTCTCCTTCTTCCTGTGTCACCCTGGGCCCTGTAACTGCAACATCTTTTAATAAATGCAGCTGTTGCCTGGGTCCTATTTGAGAATTCATTGGAACTGCTATTTATCAGAGTCACAGAAGGTCACAATCTGGATCCTGACCTAAATCCTACATCGAACAAAGGGCAACTAAGCATGAGGAAGATAGGACTGAGTGGCTTTCAATTATTACTGTTTCAGAGGGGGATACTTTGTGTGGTAGTCTCTTATGTAGAAGACTTTTCTGTTTCCTGGCTGCCATTTCCATTCTCAACTAAAAGCTAATTTTCCAAGATTTCCCTTGGAAAAGGTACAAGTTGTTTCATGCTGCTAATGCTGCCATCCTTTTGGATTTACCTTTAAGAACGAGCCATTGGACTCATTGGGGCTTACTTCTATTAAGCATGTGTAATAGGATTGTGTTGTGCAAAAGTTTGCTCTTCTAATCCTATTTTCAACTCACAGCAGCTAAAAAATCTCTATTCCCTTTATAGCACAAGGATACAAGGCAATTTGTGGGTGGAATTATATAAGGAATGACAGTCTCTTCTGTGTGCACCTCCATCAAAGTCACTTAGTCTTGATTTTGTTTATTTTGAAGATAAAAATTTCTCGCTTTAGTTAAATTCCCAAAGCATCTTTAGTTTTTATTTCACTGACGATTTGAATTACCTCCAGGTCTTGTCCTGTTCTCTGATAGAACTACAATGCATATTTACACTCTTGATACTTTGGCTTCCCATCTATTTTTCTCTGTGTTTAGCAATAAATCATACATTCTGGGCTTATTTTCATATTAAATATGCATAAAACAGTAATATGGTATGTTATGGTATTTAATTTTATTTCCTTTTTTTGACTAGACATATATGAAACAATCCTTTTTTTACAGTAGTTTAATTGAGACAGGTTTTTTTAGACCTTTCTCCTTCATATAATTCTCGTTTTAACAGTCAGGGTATGTCAGGAATAGCTCCTCTTCTTTATTTATTGATTTATTTAAAACATCTTTATATATCCCATCTTTATCTTTTGCACTTTTTCTTCCAAGTATATAGCCTTCAGCTATATTCCTAAAGCTTGTAAAATATAATTGAAAGTGAATTTGAATGTATGAATGTTAAGAGGAAGTTATAAAAAAGATGCATTAGAATTTACTGATTTTAGAAATATTTTTAAGGAAAAGTTTAGAATTTTAAAATGGATGTTAAAGAAAAACCCAAGCTCCTAGTAAGCCTGATCATTGTAGGTTGTATTTTTTAAATCAATATATCAGAGTCTTTCCTATAACAATGACAATATCACCATTGTTTCTTTATATCTACATGCTGGATTCGACCAGCTGCTCCTAATGGATTAAAAGAAAGCCAGGCATACATGACACAGATTTATAAAATGGGGCTTGGGAGAAAGGATAGAAATATTTGTTGGCAGTGATTTCTCTAAGAAAACCATCTTACTCCAGGGGAGTGAACTATATAGCTGCTGTAAGACTTAAAGAACTCCTGAAGACAAGCAAGTGCATATGAATTACTTCCCACAAGGCCTCATTATGACAAAGGGCCCCTCCTTCTCTTTTTTTGTGTATTTTGTTGTCCCTTGTTAACTTGGTTGGATTCTGCAATTCTATTCCAAGGAAAGGAGTGGGACAATAGTGTTTGTTAATAGCAAAACATAAATAGTTGCAGTGGTGGGTGTTTCTGTTTAATCTGAGGTTTTCTAAGGTGATTTATTCTCTATCCCACCCCCACCCAAGGCTATAAAATAGTTGAATAAGAAAAATGGAGATAATTTTTATTATTATGCCTATACCTAACCTCTTCAGAGTAATGCGTATCTCTGAAAACTGGGACGCTCATAATAAAATCTCATTAACCAAAAACACATACAGTTTTGTGCATAATTCTTATTATGCTCATGTCATGTGTATATTTAAACATAATTATATTAATAATATTAAATTAATAGCAATAATTATTTATAAAAAATTCTTGCTCTGCTCATCTCATTGCATAGCCATTATGACTGAGGCATGTATGCAGATATATAAAACAGGTCTCTCTTCTTTTCAAAGAGCGGCATTTCTACCCAACTCCATTGCATAGAACCTAAAAAAAAGAGTGGGATTTGCCAGAAAAAGGATCAAGTTGTAAGATGAAGACAGAAGGCATCATTCTTCTTTGCCTTGTCTGCACGCTATGCGTAGGCATCCTGACACGATGCCAACTATATCATGCCAACACACAGCAAAGCCAGAAGAAAATAGTGCTTCTTAGCTTGCTGGATTCCGTCTCACCTCAAGGAAGGTTTAAAACTAGAAGCAAATCATAAGATGGAGAATCTGAAGATTACAGATTCCCCTAGCTGGGAATTTAGTATGTAGTTACCAAGACAAGAATATTGAAAGGGGACCTCAGAGCACCTCAATAGAAATAAATGAAAATAGCCAAAGGCATGGGTGATCAGAGGAACTCTAGATCCAGATTTCTCATCTGTTAGGAGAGAGCCTCAGCCCCTGTTTTTAGGTCTTCCCAAATCATGCCGAAATCGAGCAATGCATTTCACAATTTTTAGAAAAATGACCCAGGTATGTAAAATACTGTAAATTCATAACTGAGTACTTACAATAACCTACCAAAGCAGATTCTATTTCAACTTGGGCTGTTGTAGAGAATAACATTTTGCTGTTTTGTCATTCCCAGTTAGGAACATTTAAACAGATTAGCATACATTTGGAAAAGTTGTCTCAAATCAGAACATGTTTTAGAAAGTCTTCCCCCTCCCTTGTCCCAACACATACACATACACACATAAACATTTATAATATATATGTTGGAGTATTGTAGAAATTTCACCAGAAAATATATAAATTGGGAGGTAAATGCCAACTAATCCACATGAAAGCTTCATTGCTCAGAAATGAACATAGAAACATGGGCATATATGCAATATTAATCCAGACTGGATTTTGTTTCCAATTGTGAAATTTCCATTTAATTTTGGTCTCTTCATTCTTGATTTTTTTGACATCTAGTATTTCTGTTATTCTGTTCCACCAAGTATTCAGGTTATTTGAAGTTTTTACTTCTCGGCTGGTTGTAAAATTTTAACCTGGTTCCAAGTGTTTTTTCATACTTTGTACTATTTATTGAATTAATTATGTTAGATTTTTAAATGATGACAAAAACCACTATCTTAGCTTATGTTTGGAGGCCTAACATTAATCTTTTTTTGTTATGCTTCTTGCCTTCCCTTTTGACATATAATAAAAACTATTCAGTGAAACATTTCATGTATGCATGAACAGTGTGGATCACACAAAGGTAATGAAGAGCAGGTAGAGCTAAATAACCTACATACTTTGGTCAAGTCCATGTTACTGTTTTAAAAATGGTCAAATCCCAGCCCTTTAGTGAAGATGACCTTGCATATTCCAATGTGTTGTTAGAATCTTGCTGTCCAACGCTATGCCCTTTTAAAGGTACAGGTGCTTACGTAAGTCAATACCAAACCTTATTAATTATTGAAAACCTAGCTTTGCCAATGAAAAAACTTTTCCTCCCACAAATATAAAGTACTCAAGAATTCATCTCCTGGAAAGCACCTGTACTTTGGGTACAGTGGTGTCTTTTATTATTATTATTATTATTTTATTTTATTTTATTTTATTTTATTTATTTATTTATTTATTTATTTAATTTTTTATTTTTTTGAATGAATGTTAAATAGTTTATATACTTTTAAATAGGTTCTGTGGGATGAAGAGAATTTTCCAGCATGAATTCTTAATCTACCCAATATACTGGACACTTACAGAACTATGTTCTATTTTTCTATTTATGGGCCTGCTAATATTTGGTATTATTCAAATTCAGCAAGTTATTCCTCCTTTTGAGGTATGATTATATTTGGAATCATATGGTTTTGAAGAAATTATAGGTAACTTTCTCTTGACAGGTCATGTCACCTATTCATTCAAGCCCTCATCTCTACTTTATAATTCATTTCCTCTTCCTTACAATGTTACAACGAAATGATTCACAAAGAATTGAAAGACAGAATAAATTATCCCAGTGCTCTCTTCAGTGAGTCCCTCTAATAATGTGGTCTGTACATTATAGTAATCCCTTGGA
Source organism: Thermophis baileyi (assembly GCA_003457575.1). Lineage (NCBI taxonomy): Eukaryota > Metazoa > Chordata > Lepidosauria > Squamata > Dipsadidae > Thermophis > Thermophis baileyi. Next base: position 798,355 of record QLTV01003780.1, read on the forward strand.
GAACAGAAGAGAGTCAGCAAGTCTTTTGAATTTTTAATAATAAAAAAAAATTAAGAGTGGCCTATCCGTTTGGAAAGTAACACTAACGTCAGTACTGACATTTCAGCGGAAATTCCAAGTTTATTTTTAGAGTCAAAAGAATTTATTTTTATTCATTGTTAATTGCTAGACACATATTAAATTTAAGATTATTTTTCACCATGGAAAGATTCTTCCTCTCTCCCTTAATTCCTTGCACAAAGTTACACTACCAACACATTGGAGATTTGAGGCATTTGCTACTTTTGAAGATAGAAAGAATGCAAAGATAAATCTCTACATAGGCAAAGTGCACGTTTTCCAAAACAAGCAGGTCAACCAATCTCCCTTCCTTCCATCCATCCATCCCATCTTTTTTTCTAGGAGCTTTAGATGTCTTAAATTGACTTCTTTCACTCTCTGATAGAACTCTGGTGGACCTGAAAGAGAATGACTAGCTCATTGTTTCCTTGTGAGTTTCTATGGGGAATTTGAGTCTCCCTAATTTGTCCAAAACCCATCTTGTTAAGAAAACTCACCAATCCATCTCTCCATAAAGTAGGAAACTCAGAGACATAGAGCCTCTTGTCTTGATGATGGGGTTCCTAATTGCCTATGAAAGACATGCAGCCAGGATCTAACAGAATTTACATTCTTACATTATGGTCATTACTTTCTTATATTTTAGAATGAAATTGAATCAGATCTTTAAATTATACATTTAAAGATTTGATTCAATTGTCGACCAATGAATCAAATTTTTATTTTGGTCATAGGCCAGCACAAGGTAGGGAGCTACAGTCAATTAAAAACATAGAAGATATATCAGAGGCTAAAATACATATGAAAAGCTAGAATATTTATGTGTGTGTGTGTGTAAGAGAGAGAGAGAGTGAGAAAGAGAGAAGATAGGGATGGACCGACAAATGGACAGTAGATAGTATACACAAAAACCAAGTCATACAGTCCAAAAACACTGGACCATTATCCAGATTTCCTTCATTAACAGGTTTATTTTCCTAGTTTGAAAAAAGACGGAAAAGATGGTAGACAATACAAAATTATGACAAATAAAGGAAAACTTTATGTAGAACCCTTTAAAATTTCGTAAATGAAACATCCTCTGGATTTTTTTTTAATAGAGCATTAAACAGAAATGCACTTTAAAATCTCTGAGATTAAAGTGGAAAAGAGCATTTTCTAGCAAATGCTCAAGATTAATATAGAGATAGATTTGGATTTAGATACCTCAGATAGCATGGTGCACATACTTAAATTTTTTCATAAAATGATCTATGTGTGGTTTTATATCTTTGAAATAAGAATGTACTCCTTGTGATAAATATTTGTGATGTAAATCAGTAAAAGCCAACATCTGTGCTTTTTAATGTATCTTGTCCAAGAATTAGATAATACTAGATTTCCATCTTAACAGAAACAAAAAATAGAACAAACAGTTATTTATCATTTCAGAAGTCTGCTTATTAGTTGCATTGGTTATGTTAAAGATTATTTTTCAGGGAGAGTGTTGAAATTATTATAAGTGTATTAACAGCACTTCTTTGATTTATAGATTTATAACTCTATAAATCCAAAGAAAATTAAATGAAAAGATTATGGTAATAGAATAAGAAGAATGGTTTATTCTGTTAAGCTTGCAAGTGTGGGAGTTCAAGAAGGAAAAAAAAATGCACAATAAGCTTACAAAATCTATTTCATGTTAGAATAACTAAGCTCACCTCTGTACTTTATTATGTGCCATTTTTGATGAGTCTTGCAGAAGCATGACTATGTATTATGTGTATTTCTTTCCTTTGTTTTTGCTGCCTCAATAAATATAAATTCCACATTTATAATTGCAGGAGCCGTTAATATCCGTGTCACTCTCTTTCTAAAACAAAGCTTTCGCTTAAAAACAGTCTCCGCGTTGTTTTCATTTTCATCATCTCCACCTCATCCGAAGGGCCTATGGGGCCTAAGTCATGTGGTGCACGATATTGAGAGAAACAATTAAGCAAAACAAAGAAACAACAACAAATAAAATCTTTCTTTTTTTAATGACTTACAATCTGTTCAGACAATTTGAATGTACTGAAATTAGCCTTGTAAGCTTAGCCAGGAATAGACTTCCAGAAGAATTACTCTCAAATTCCTTGAAATCAGAAACCATATTTAATGGCTCACAAAGGGCAGTACTGATTGCAAGTTGCTCAACTTTTTAAAACATCTAAGCCCATGTGTTTAATTGGGGGGGATGTTGTTGTTTTGTGAATATTTTATTCTCCAGTGCGCTGCTTGGAGAATCCAAGCGTGGGTTGACTTCTATCTATTTGCCAGAGATTGAGTTGCTAGATTTCTTTGGCCACGCCTCCTCTGCTCAGCTGAGCCCCAGTTTTTCGACTCAGTCTAGCTAGAGAGACATGTACGAGTTTGCTCCAACACTCAGATCTGAGGTAGAAATCTTCTCACCTTGGATTTTCCAATCATCTGCACTAAGGAGCTGGAAATTTAAAGGAGCAGGATTGAAGGGGTTTTTTTCCACATTGCAGCCCTTGGGCTGCCATAGCGGCATCGTAGCTGCCAGCGGGTACGCTGGTCTCCCCTGGGTCCCCAGGCACGACCGCCACCACCTTGGACATCGTTGGGCAGCAATCCGGAGTCCATCCAACCCGACTATCGGGGATCCTCCGGTCATCGCGGGCGCCTGGCTCCCCCGCTTTAAATTGCCACTGGTGTGTGCACTGGTTCCCCCGGTCCGCCGGCACAACCACCACCACCACAGCAGCTCCGGACCTCAGGGCGGCTCCGGAGTCACTGTCCGGTGCTCCATGACAAACTCTGAGGACCTGGCAGCTTCCACGCGGTGCTATAATAGAATAACGTATATGGTATCCCCTGACTTACACAGTTGGGACCAGAATTTTGATCACTAAACAACACAGTTGTTAAGCAAATCACATGGTTATTAAATGAATCATGCTGTCATTAAATAAATCTGTTCTCCCCAATTGACTTTGTTTGTTGGAAGCCAGCTGAGAAGGTTGCAATTTATGATCATGTGACTGCTAGATGCTCCAATTATCATAAATGTGAGCCAGTTGCCAAGAGCCTGAATTATAATCACATGATCACAGGGGTTGTGTAAAAATCATAATTTGGAGGACAGGTCATAAGTCACATTTTCTAAGGCTGTTGTAACTACTAAGAACTATCATTAAATGAGCAGTGGTAAATTGAGGAGTCTAAGTCTAACCAAATCTCACAAGCAGTAGCAGTCATTTTTTTCTTCTTTATCATCATTTCCTAGATGGACAGATATCCTTGATTAAATCTTCTAATTTTGAACATAAAAGATCCATAAAGGGAATGTTGTTGGTGCCATTTGTAGACATCTTCCTGCTTTGTCTCTTACAGAATCACCTGATACTGCTCCATCTGTTGTTGTTCATACCACTGTATCTTTTGGAACTGAACATTTAGAATGGGACAAAGAAAAGGTCCAGCAGTTGATTATAAATGAATTGAAAGCCATAATGCCTCATTTGCCTGAACCAGCAAGTATCAAATGCCAGAAATGGAGATATTCTCAGGTAATTCCTAATAACAGTTTACAATAGTGAATTTTGGTCAGACGTTGGACTAGATAATCTCCACTGAACCTTCCAATGATTCTAAAATGTATAAGTCAGTTACCAGCCAATTATGCTTTATTCAAAGCAGGCAAATTTAATTTCTGCTGAAGAATCATACTGCTTTTTGCACATCTCAGTAACTATTGACAATAATGTATTAAATGCTTTGGAAGGCTGGTTGAAGGCAAATTGCTTCAGAGCAATCTGGGAATTTGTATTGTATCTTCATTAGTGTCTTGATAAAACAAGGGTGACCAACTATAAGCACAAAACTCCTACATTGTATAAAAGAGGGACTCTCAGGAAATATAGCATATTTAATTTACTTATACAATTGTGCCTTTGTTATGTAATATGTAGTTCCCAGAAGGCCGATGGCTAAAAAGGTGGAATATAAATTGAAATATTAAATAATAATGTGTTCAGAGAGTAACACATATCTGATATAATGGAATCAAAATAAGCCCAAGAACAAATGTTGTTACTGTGCATTGGACTTAAGTAGCTGGCATTGCCATAGGTGCAGCAAGATATAAACAAAGTTTCAGCAGAAAGTTTTCTAGCAAAAGTTGTCAAGAACAAAACCGGGTGGCATAAAAGAAATGAGAACTTTCCAGTGTAAAGCAAAAGGCTTTATTTTGAGATAGTTTTGAGCAATCAGTATTAATAAACATTATCTAACAGTATACTAAAATAAGTATTAAATCATAGTCTAAAATCAAACTCTAAACAGCAAGTAAAAATAGCAATAACAATAAAAGATTATCTTTAAACCTTGGGAACAAAAAACACCTAGAAGATAACAGTGTTAGCTGAAATAGAAAATAAAAAGAGTCTTGCAAAATCAAATCACTGCTTCTTCTCATACCAGCAGTCTTATTTCCCACAAAGGCTATCAAGATGTATGTGGGTAGAACACAACCAATAGGTGAGGACAATTCTAGTCTTCTGTTGTGCTTGTGCTATTAGAATAGAATAACAGAGTTGGGAGGGACCTTGGAGGTCTTGTAGTCCAACCCCCTGCTCGGGCAGGAAACCCTATACCATTTTGGGCAAATGGTTGTCCAATCTCTTCCAATGTTGGAGTATTCACAACTTCTGGAGGCAACTTGTTCCACTGATTAATTGTTCTAACTGTCAGGAAATTTCTTCTTAATTCTAGATTGCTTCTCTCCTTGATTAGTTTCCACCCATTGCTTCTTGTCCTGCCCTCAGGTGCTTTGGAGAATAGCTTGACTCCCTCTTCTTTGTGGCAGCCCCTAAGATATCGGAACACTGTTATCATGTCACCCCTAGTCCTTCTTTTCATTAAACTAGACATATCCAATTCCAACAACCATTCTTTATATGTTTTAGCCTCCAGTCCCCTAATCATTTTTGTATTATATTGAAGCACATGGCCTCTGGCCCTGCAGTTACTATATACCCATCATTACAAGTTGCCATTGTTGGCTTTGTCTTCATGAATTTGTACAATACCCTTTTAAAAGAATTCCACTTGATCATTGCCTCATCCTTTGGAAGCAACTTCAACTCCACCACAATATTACTTGTACTCTCTCCAGGACCAAAATAGTGTTTTCTGATTGAGACTAGATTTCTACAATGTGATGTGTGGGGACCTGTCTTGGTAGAGTTCTCAGAAATGAGACAAAAGAATAAAACTTATTAGCTGAATAGACAGAGAACTTGTAAAGTCCGTTCTGACTGATGCCTAGTTGAAGTCCATTTTAATGTGTTGATATGAGATTTTAAAGCCCTTGGCCTTTGCTCCACGATACATAATGGATTGCTTTCTGTCTATAATGCCTGTTTGCAGCTGTTCTTTGTAGACCAGGCATCCTTTGGAGAATACCTGGGACAGGATAATGGTTTGTTGTGGCCCTGAAGCTTGGAATATCCTTCCCAAACAAAGTATATTAATTTTCAGAGTTGTGCACACAAAAAGAGCTCTTGTGCATGAATACTCTTGAGCAGGGAAGGGAGATTGCTTTTGTGTGGGTGCTCTTTTGGTTGTTATGCTGTTTATCTGACTTTTATGTTTCTAATTATTGAATTTTATTGTGGTTCACTGCCTTAGGGTGCTAGTGATGTAAAAGAGAGGCTGTAAATATGTTCAAAGACAAAAGAGATGAACCAAACTGCAGTGGATATCTTTGTCAAGCAACCTCACTGTTGCTGAAAGGGGAGGGGTAGAGGAAATGCCAAATGAATTGGAACACTTTTAGTACTCTATGCTAGAAAGAAATGAAGGGAATAACACAGAACATTTTTTCAGTGGTACCAAGCAAACGTTGCTTTCTCTTTTCAGTACACCAAAAGAAGTGTTAGCATGTACAATCAATCTAGCAGTTAGCAAAACAAATGGGGAAAAAGTAGTTAAAAAATACCAGATGGAAAGTGAAGAAAATATCCTCTTTAGACTTTTTTTTTATTTGTTTAGTTTTGCTTTGTCTCTTCTGGATCAAAGACTCCTTGCAACTGAATTACAGATGTCAGGCTTACCACTCTAGTTTCTCCCTCCTGTCTCTGTCCTAAAACCAGGAAATCATAAAGACTCGTTCTTTAAAGAGAGACAATTCTGAATAACAGCCATGATTTAAAGTTCATTTTGTGTTTAAAAAAAAAACATCACAAGATAATAAACCACTTGCCCTCTTGGTGTAACCCAGGGTTTTCCCCCCACCTAACCCCAAGAGGAACATACCCTGACAATCTCTCTTTTATCACCACATCCCACATCAGTAGTTTCATCTTGTCCCAGCCTACGAGGGCAGGAGACTTAAGTCATACTTAATAGTGTAGGTAATTAAATATGAATTCTCTGTCTTTTTCAGACACTGTCTTAAGAAGGTCAAACCTGTTGTTTTGTCTTCCCGTTACCTCAGAGGCAAATCAAATAACTGCAGTGACTTGAAATAAGAGTAATATCATATTCTACCAACCCAAGGATAAGTGCATAGCCAGGTTGGGAAAAGCCTTTAGTATTGTAGCTAAATACCTACTATAGTAAATACTTACTACAGCAAGCAAAGCAAATTTCCTTAAAATGAGCAGGTGAATTATTTGGTGGTACAGGTAGTCCTCTTACAACTTTTTTGGGACCAGAAGTTCCATTGCTAAACAATAGAGTTGTTGAGTCACGCCCAATCTTTTTGCCATGGTCATTAAGTGAGTCTTAGAATCATTAAGTGAATCCGGCTTCCCCCATTGATTTTCCTTGTCAGAAGCCCCTTGAGGTCACAAAGGGTGATCACTTCACCCTGGGATGCTGCAACCATTCTAAATACATGTCAGTTGCCAAGCAACCAAATTTTGATCACATGACCATGGGGATGCTACAGTGATCATTAAGTGTGAGGACCAGTTGTAAATCACTTTTTTCAGAGCTGTCATATTTTTGAATAGTCGAGGACTACCTGTAATTAGTATTTTGTTCTGGAAAAGAGTACAGTTTTAAAAACAAATAGAACGATCATCTCTAGAAATAAAATATGAATTTACAAACATAGAGTGTACTCATCAGAAATTGGAAATTGCTGACCACTTAGCAAAGCTAAATAACTTGTCCCTCAAATTGGCCTCAATGAAATAGGATTGGAAAGAAGCTGTTTTAACAAATAGGGACCAAGAGGAGACTTGAGAAATGATAGAGTGGTCAGCTTAAAGTCTTTTCTGGCCTAATTGGAAAAGGTCATCAAAGAAAAAATGACTAAACATATAGAGGAACAAGCTTTGCTGAGGGAAAATCAGTATGAATTCTACAAAAATAAATCCCACCTCCGCCTGAAGATGTTTGAATATCAGCAGGCATCTAAGATGGATGTGACTGTCTCAGTACTGTGTGCTTAGATTTTCAAAAATTCCCTGACAAAGTTCCTACCAAAAGTTATTGACTAAATTTAAAAGCCATGATCTAAGAAGACTTTTTCTTTAATGGATCACTGACTGGTTCAAAACAGAATGGGCATTTTTGTCAGAGGAAGAAAGAATGAAATGGAGTCCCTGAAGGATCTGTTCATAAATTTTCTTGAATTCAGGACATGTAGTAAACTGGCTAAGGTGTCAATGATTCCATATATTAATAGAAGGGAAAACTAATGGTATCTATCTATTTTTACCATTTCTCCTTTTAGCAACAAAGGAAGCTCCAGGTTCTTGTGGCTGCTGCCAGCTCTTCCCAGAATCTGATAAGAATGAAGAGTTATGTGAACAGTAACACTCAGAGGAATAGGGAAAGTTCTGTTTATGTCATAGAAGTCAGTGACGACTTTATAATGGTAGTAGCAACAAATGTTATTGACAGCCCTTCTTCATACTAATAGAAATTATAAGTGTCAAGTTATGTCTTTTTCCCCCCAAATTCAAACATAGTCCAAAAGTTCCAAAAGTAAAGCAGAACTAAGAAGACAAGTTATTTACAAAATGAGATATCATTATTTTGCCAGTGGTGGGCTAAACTTCACAACACAGAGTTCTGAACTTAAGTGCGCACACATACACAAAAAGAGAAGTAGGCATACGATGGAGGCTACCTAACCTGATCGTTGTATATGTAAGCAGGATTGTAGGTCTACCACAAGCTGAACATTAAAGCATGATATGGTTGCAAAAGAAAATGTAATTGCAGCCTTCAATTAGTGGAATCATGTTTACCAAGTCAGAAGAAGTAAGAATACTGAATTAATCTTCATTGATTAGACCTTATCTGGAGTTCTGGGTCTGTTTCAAGGCATTGTTTATTAAGGATATAGGAAGGGATGTCAGAACAATGTTCTACAAAAGGAAGAATTTGGGTTTTTATTATAGGAAAAAAAGCAGATGGAGTAGGGAGGGACATAATATGATTGCTTCCATAAAGAAAAAATATACTTTTTGTTGTTGTAGAAGGCAACACTACATTTATTGGATTTTAGTCACGTTGAGCTAAGAATGAATGGATGATGCATGGATATCGACTGAATGCAACAGTGATTAGTATAAAACAAGGATGTGCAGTGGTTTAGATCAGGGGTCCCCAACACCCAGGCCATGGCCCACTTCTGGGCTGTGAATCATTCAGAACCAGGCAGTGGGAGTGGCGGGTGAGCATGCACACATGGGCATCCTCACTTGCGCGAGCAGCGGGAAAGCGTGTGCATGCGCTCTATTTGCGCAAGTGGGCACAAGCATATGCGCAAATGGAGTTGTGCACACGTTTCCCTGCCACTCGCGTGGAACCATCATCTTCCTACCCCTACCCCCAAGCTGAGCAGGAAAGGTTGGGGAACTCTGGTTTAGATGATTAGAGAAAATGAGTGAAAATCACATTGCAAAACAAATACTATGTGGAGGAAGATGAAATGAGTTGAAAGAAAGGGGATGACTAAAAAAGTTGTGGTTGGATGGAGTCAGTGAGATTTTGGAAAAGAGAGAGGAGAACTTTACAGAATAAGTAATGCATGAGGCAGGATATGTAAGTATCTCCCCCACTTGAGGTCTTCAAACAGAAAGTTGAGTTTTTTTCATCTTTGTACTGTTTAGAGAATTGGATGAAATCAGGTAGAGTGCCTCCCCTCCAATTCTGACTCATTCTTTCCTCTGTTTTATATGCTTCCTCAAATTCATAGTTTTTAATGCAACTGAGTAAAAAATTCCTCTTGGAGTTAACTTGCCTTGACATCTTTTGCATATTGCACCTAGGCACTGTACTAGCCGCTATGTTGCTGCCCATTTCTTTGGAGAAGCTACAACTTTAAACATTGCAATTTAGCACTGCCTTATTTATAGTGTAAAGAAAAAACCAGTTACTGAACAAATGGTCCTATGAGGATTACCTGTAGCGTTATGTATATTAATCTGAGCTCCTGGAGGAAAGGTGGGATACAAGTCTAATAATTGAATCTTTTTGCAATGCTTTAATTTGGATGCCTATAAGGATGTCTTAGGGGATGAAGTGAAAAAAGTCAAGATGGCATCTACAGACACATGATTGAACCCCCTCTCTTTTTGTAAAAAAATGTAAAAAATGTCCAACGCTTTGATCACACAGATGTTATCTGGAATTTTTCTGTCTCCCCTGTGGATATCCCAGAATGACTACACCGAGCAACAAGTTGGCATTGATGGTCTAAATCAGGTGTTCCCAACCTCCAGGCCACAGCCCATTACCAGGCCGTGGCCTGTTCAGAACCGGGCCACACAAGCGGCTGGCTAGCACATGCACAGCTCAACTTGCGCATGCCAGCCTGCCGCTTCCCCTCTTCCCCCAACCCACCGGGCCACCAAGCCGTAAAGGTTGGGGACCACTGGTCTAAATAGAACCAGAGGAAACAGGAAACGGACACCGCGCTGTTGTGAGTAGACAAAGGGGTCAGTCAACAAAGCTACAGTGGGAAGCAGCCTGGAAAAAGTGAAAGACATAGGCTGCGCACAGCTGCATGAGCTTGGAAAGATTAGAGGAAAATCAGTGCGAGATTGGATAAGTAAATCTGTTGCTTTGCTTTTGGGTTTGAATGTTTACAGTATATCTAAGATGGTTCCCTTTTGATTGATGGAGTTATTTGCAATGTTTGCTTACCCACAAAAAAGGGGCAGAAGAGACTGTTATGCTACACTTGAGCAGCAGAGTGTATAAGGAAAGCTGAGGTTAAGGGAAAGGATTATTGGGTTGGTGTTTGCCTGCCCTTTCAGCTGCAATCAACTTTGCTGGACAGATTTCTGTAACATTCCCACTATTTGGTAAGCATCCGCCTAGTGAGAGATAAACCATTTGCATATCACTCCTTTGATCTCTTTCAGTGCCTTTGATAAGAGATAGTCAACGCTTTTGCCCTGTTGACATTAATCTGTGGATCTGTCCTCTTTAAAAGCCCAAATTCCATATCTGTAAACATGTAAACAGCTATTTCCAGTTGCATCAGCAGTAATTGCCATCTGTATTCCTTTTTATTTATACTGTACTCTTCCTTCTATAAACAGGCCAATTGATGCTGAAAGGAATCTGCTTCCCTCCTTTCCCAGCAAAATTAATTCAAAGAAAAAAACATGTCACGTCTGTTTTGCTTGGAATAAGGCAGTGCCATTTCTCATTATTTAGACCATTCTTTTAGTGTGAGTTACAAAGTAAAGGATGTACGTCCTTTGACTTCCCCTTCTTGTGGATTGCAACATGTTCTTTGCTGCCACTGTTCCTTCCTATTGCTTCTTCCCCTTCCCCCTCCCCAATTTCTTTCTTAAATAATGCTGAATGTACAACTTTGCACAGTGGAAATAAAGCAAATGGGGAGGGAGAACTGGAGACAGATTTCTGGGCTTACAAAATTGTTGTCGTGGTCCTATATTTTTCTAAAAAGCACTCACTTCTCTCTATGTCTTTTTGTTAAGTGACTTGGAAGAGGCAGATATATTCAGGAAAATTCATCAAGTTGTAATGTAATAGGATATTACCTTCACAAAAGATTTTCTGACATCCAACCAAATTAAGAGACCAAGGACCTGTGCTCCCTGGATCAATGAGGGAGTTAATACATTGTGGGAACACCAAAAAAGAGGTCAATTTATGTAATGGTATGTAGGAATGACTTTGGGAGACCAGGCAAAGAGATGCTGTCTAGGGAGATGCTGCCAGATAAGAGGGAGCATAGCCCACAACTGCATAGAGGGTGGAGCAAGAGCTCAGAAAGGACACCCCCCCCCTTAAGTTATCAGGCTGCAAAAGTGATGGCAAGAGAACAGTACTTTCGGACTTATAAGATTTTGTTAACATAGCTTTAAAATAAAATAGAATTAGCTTATCTGGTCATGTTTCCTGTCTGATTTATCTGGTAAGGTTGATATCAATTTTGCAAATCTGAAAATACAATTCTTCCACTTGTCACTTTTGCAGCCCAATAACTTAGGGAGAGTCTCCCCCCCCCCAGCCTCTTGCTCCACCCACTATACAACCATGGGCTATGCTTCCTCTTATCTGACTGTTTCCTAGACAGTATCTCTTTACCTGGTCTCCCAAGGTCATTCCCACATATCATTACAATTTACCCCCCTCCAAATTTAACCCAAATGGAACCAGTCATGCCTAACTCAATCAAGTTAGTCAAGTCATGGTAGCACTGGTGCTCAGGCGGTTAATCTATTTTGCATAACTAGTTCTCCAAGAAAAACAGCTGAAGGCCATTACAAAACTTCCTGCCAAAATTAGATCATTGTAGAACACACCTCCCAAGGATAAATGAGCTTCAATGGCCAAGCCATGCCTTCTGCTGCTTCCCTGGCCAATGGACTAGTGAAGTCCTAAAGCCTTGTCAGTGTTTCCTGGCAAAAGAGTTCATGGGATTCTGGAAGTGAAGAAAGCCCATTCTCCAGTTGGTAAACATTCACCAAATATTGTTTCCTCCAATACCACAACTAGGAACCAATAAGTCAAACTTTTGTTGCCTGTCCTACAAATGTATTCTGTACCCTGTTGGGGGAATTCAGCTCTTGGGACAAAGAAAATGTTAAAGATAGGTTTTTAAAAGGGATGCTGATTAAGTTGCTATTACAGTACAGATATCCAAAGTTTCGTCTTGGTTTCATCACTATAAAACCATACAGAACTTTCTCACTGTATCTGCTTAATATTACCAATGTCCTGCTGAGAAAGGTATTTTCATCCCTTCGCTTGCAGGCCACATCTGTGGCTAATGGGAAGGAAGATTTTGTAAGCCTTCTGTTGCACAGTGACTCTGTCCTTGTGGGCTAGTTAGGTGGAGGACATTATTCACTATGTTTGTCACTGCCTCACTTAGAATAAGATTAGGATCAAATTATTGATGGTAAGTTAATTCAAGGGCTTGGATCTTGAATGGTTGAATTATTTTCTTGCAGATTTATTTCCAAATGATAGTAGGTTCCTGCTTTGACATCATTTACACTCAAAAATGATTCTTTAGATTCTTTATCACAGCCCTGGCTTTAATCTATTTGTATGTATTGCTCTTTTTATTGCCACATTTTCTTTTATTGTTGTTTTCTTTTATTGTATTCTATGCATTTGGTTACGATCTATGTTTACAACAGTAAAACTTGCTTTATTTTATAAGTGCTTTATTAATACTTCACTATGTTAACCATACTATACTAAATGACACAATTTAGCTTTATTTTAATTAGCCAAGATTGTCTACTTTGCTGTTCTTGGCCTACACAATGCCCAAAGCATGGCAAAACATGAAGCATGAGATATTTGTTCTTGTAGACATTATTAAAACTGAAGCTATTACTTACAGCTAGTATATTTCCTTGAAATACCTCTTACCTGAATTTTAGGAAGTGTAATTAGTAGCTTCTCATTCTTGTATGTATTCTATTACAGGTTACAGAAGCTTTCTCTGGAAGTCCAGGACAAATTACTCTTCACGCAAAACCTTTTCTCATCTGTGGAGGTGATGGATTTGTTCATTCCAATTTAGACGGGTGCATAGATTCAGCCATAAGTGTTGTGAAGGCTTTAAAGGCCAGTTTGTAGGATTTTCATTGTTTTCTCTCCGAATGTTTTTATGATGAGTTATACATTGATATACCAATGAATAGGCGATTGACATACCAGTCCTCTGTTTTAAAAAAAAATAAAGAATGGAAGTCTTGAAAGGTCGCACAGATTTATTGCAAGAAAAGTGTATGTTGCTTATTTATTAGCCCTTCCATGAAGGAACTAATGTGATAGCTTTTCTGGCTTCACGGTGTGTCAGGGATATATGAAGAATGGATGTATTCCTCCCTGGTTACCCCCTTAAATTGCTGAAAATCTCACACTATGTGAACAAAAGGGAAGGAATCTTAGCTTATTTCCTTAATTATTGCAAGCCCAGACCTGGCTTCACGGTCTACTGTCCACAAGGAACTACTGTGTGGCTTTCCCATTCATATTCACATGATATAGAGCCGAGGTGGCGCAGTGGTTAGAGTGCAGCACTGCAGGCTACTTCAGCTGACTGCTAGCTGCAGTTCGGCGGTTCAAAACTCACCAGGCTCAAGGTTGACTCAGCCTTCCATCCTTCTGAGGTGGGTAAAATGAGGACCCAGATTGTTGGGGGCAATATGCTGACTCTGTAAACCACTTAGAGAGGGCTGTAAAAGCACTATGAAGCGGTATATAAGTCTAAGTGCTATTGCTATAAGATTGCCATTCTGGATGTTTTTTATTTATTTTATTTACACACACACACACACACACACACACACACACACAATTTAGAAACCACCCATCTCCTCACAGAATGACTCTGTCTGGTTTGTGAAGTCTTGAAAAATGTAAGACTGACTTGATGTTACTTTTCTACAGACAAGCAGGATGCATTGCTTTTCTACACAATTACATGAGAAACTCACAAAAGCTATATTATCTAATTGTGGAAGAATGGGAAATGTGTAGAATGGGTGTAATTATTTTCCTGGGTATAAGACAACAACGAAAGCCTCTCAGAGTCCATTGTGAACTCCGATTTTCACAAAATTCGTAAGAGAAAGAAAATGCCTCTTAATGCTGTCAATTGCATTTCAAATGACTACCTGTCCTTCTTTTCCCACAATGAGCAAAATAGGTCTTACCTCCTAATACGTGTGCAAAGATTGTGCTCCAATTTCTTTCTGATAGGGATAAAAAAAATGTGTCATTGTCAATCCTATAAATGGGTCAGCCTTAAAATCTCTCTGCTGTACAGATGAAAGAATTAAGAGGATAGAAAAGAATTCTAAGTAGATTTGTGTCTCTCGCAAGAAATGTGTTTCACTTGAATTTGTTACCTTGTAGTGTTAACTGCCATATATTTTCCTTTTATTTGGGTTCCCAAAACTACTAATTTCAACAAATTTAAATGAATGAAGAGTGAATGCAAGGCATTTCCAAGAACTCAGTATTTTTTGACAAGATAATTGTGTGTTCCAAACAAGAATTTCCAAGGAACCCCAAGATTTTCAAGTGGTCAGAGACTACCATGGAAAAGAGAAAGTAGCTAACTCTGTAACAGGGGTGGGTTCTGACTTACCTCGCTGCCGGTTTGCTTCCTCCCGCGCCGCGCAGGTGCGGGCGCAGTGCTGAAAATCCAGCTTCTGCACATGCACAGAAGCAAAAAACATCTTCTGCACGTGTGCAGAAGCGAAAAACAAGATGGCAGCGCCTACGGCGGCGCCAAGAGAGCCAGTTCAGGGGCGTGTCCAGCCGGCCATCGCTGCCGGTTCGGTGAGTGGGGGGAAATTCCCGCTACCAGTTCTAAAGAACCGGTCCCAACCGGCAGGAACCCACCTCTGCTCTGTAACACTAAATTTTCTGATTTCCACGAATGCTAGGTTACAACTTGTAAGCATCCCCAGAAAGTGTGAATATAATCAGGATGAACAATCACTGTATTTCAGCATCTGGCCTCACTATGATAATCTCTGCTCTTAGCATAGTAATTTAGCCTTAAGCTGAAAATCCCAGTATAAGTCTCATTCATTGAACTGCAATTGTAAATCTAGTTTGAAAGCAAGAGGAGAAAGTGGTCTGGTTTAAGGCTGTGGTTCTGAACAATATTCTTTTATCCATATCAAAAATCAGAATCTTTTTAGGTCCTTATTATTTTTTTAAAAAAGCATGTTGTGTTCAACCGAGAAGTGGAGTGGATCATTCTCTAATGCAGAATAAATAGTGAGCCCAGGCTTTGTCAGCGTAAAACTTTACGATGCCTCGTTGGGAAAGCTCAATTAACAAACTGTCAACCCACATGTCCTGTTCAGGAGCTGAGGATGACAAATGATCACAAGTGACCAGTAATTTTTTTCCCACCTTGAATGTTTTCCGCAAGCAGAAAATTACTTTTTCCCATCCGCCTTGCACCCACACAAATAAAAAAAAGGAGTAAGACAATGGTATTTTAACAAGATGTGTTGTTCAGAACAGCATTTGCAAGATGATCAGTGACCTGGACAGGCTGAGACAAAGATCACACGGGGGAAAATAGAATTAAATCTTTTCTTGGTATTTGCAGAGGAAGATTATTTATCAGATGCCAGTCTCTCATTTCATTCTTTCTAGATGCAGAGAGCTAAGCACTAAACTTCCAGACAAAGTCAGAGATTCATCACATACTACTGAGAGACTTCAATTAGCAGTTAATTGAAAATCACTCCAATTCAGTTTTGTGTCTTCTACACTTTCCATCCATTTATTCCCATCTTACACACTACTACAAAACAGTCATCGTGTCTCTCATCAGTGTTTTCAAAGGAATCTGTTCAGCTGCTAGTTGAATATATAGAACAATATAGAATTGCCTGGTATTTGCCCATCCATTGTTGCTCATAACAATGTGTTCTTTAGAAATAAAAATTTGGAATGGAGAAAGTCCAGCAGTTTATTATAGATGGAATTGAAAGCTATTGTATCTCCTTTGTCTAAACCGGCACATCTCAAATGCCAGCAACAAGAGAGATTCTGAGAAAATTCCCGATAACGGCTGGATCCGGTATTGGATCCTCTGTTGGGCAGGAATATGGAGTAGATCTCGAAGTACTCTTTCAATCTTCTAAGCATTCTGTTTAAAAAGATACTCAATTCCCCTTGGAACCTTCTACCTATTGCAATACCTGTGAAAGCTTCTTCAAGTGTCTCTGTCTGGCCAGTGGTAGTTGTTCCACATAGGGACTGTAATGCATAATGCTTCTTGTCACATGAATTATCCCTCTCCCTTGAAAATTTCTACAATACACCAGGCATATGTCTTATCTGACATTGATGCAAACACATTTAAAAAAGCAGCAGCCAGAAGGCTAACTTTGCCCACACAAGCTATTTGATTTTTCATTAGGTTTGAGAAAAGAAATATATTGCCAGATGGCTAAAAAAAAAAAAATGGCCATTTTCAAACAATTCAATTCCCCAAAAATAGGACTGTGTCTTTTAAAAATTAATTAATGTTCACATTNTGCCAGATGGCTAACAAAAAAAAATGGCCGTTTTCAAACAGTTCCATTCCCCAAAAGTGGGACTGTGTCTTTTACATATTAATGCATGTTCACATTTCTTGCCACTAATCTTTACAGAGCTGAACTGAAACATCATTATCTGAGATTGGAGTGGGGGCAATTGGTTTGTGATTTAAAGGATATAAAGTTATTAGTTTTGTTGTTATGTTCTTCTGTAGTCTTTGGGGCTACAGCTGCTGCTGATTGGCTCATGTTTCCCTTCTCAGTCATTCTCTTTCTTAGCTTAACTGGTAATTCAGGAGATACAGTCAACTTGAAAACGTCTTTTGAGAGCTGGCAGATCTGAACGATCAGTAAAGTACTTTGCTTCTACAATTTTCTGCTTCATTGCATTGTTTGGGACTGTTGGATAGGCTTTCTCTTCCTGGAAGACAACTTCCAGAAATATCCTTAATGAGGATATAGAAATGTACTAGAAACCTTTTCTCTCCTATTAAAAAATATTATATGAGATATGAAACTATATCTTAGTTTCCATTTCTCATTTCCAACGCTAAAATTACTCACTGATTAATCTTTCCAGCTGCTTTAGTTTCAAACTCAAGCTCAGTCCCTTTATTAATGTTATTATAATTTATTAATAGTGTGATTAGATCTTTGATTCTTTCTTTTGCTCTTCTATTTTAATGATCTGTATTCGTAAAGTTATTAATCGGGTTTATAAAGTGATTATTCACCGACTTCTTTTCTTTCAAATGAGTTCGTTAGTAGAGAAAGAGTGCATTTCTTTGCCAATATTATTATTTCAACCAAATGGATCTGAAAAGCATTTTTGAAAAGGACATTAATTTGATTTCTCCCAAGAAAATTGTCCACTATTATTATATGAAAGATAAGGTCGGCATTATTTTGGATCTTTGGTATAGATATTGCAGAGATATTAGTTTTGGACACAGTCTTCCATGAAAGACTTCTTTTAAATGTAGCGGTACTGGTGTCAGGCACAGGGGAAATCAGGAGATTCATGCAGTTCGAATGAGTAAAAAGATATATTGCCTAAGCTCTCTACAAGAACTACTAGCAGTGAATGAAGAAGGCATTCAAGGTGGGCTGGGCTTAGATCTCTTGTGGGCGCATAGGAACTCATGACTGATGACACATTTGACCCGTCCCTCAGGCTTAGTCTGGTCATCTCCTATACCTGGCATAGTTAAGAGCTGGCTGCGGTTACAGAAATCTTAACAGATAAGAAGTATGAACAGGAGTAAATTAATTGTTTTCATAGTAAATTGACATAGAGTGGAACAACAAAGAACCTTAATTTTAAAAAGGCTATCTAAAATTGAAGATAAATAGGATGGCTGCAAATGTTGTGGATTAAAGTTGGTAAATTGCTCTGAAACAAATTGGGTAGAAGTGGGGAAGAAAGTTACATCACCATATATAATTTTACCCTTGCATTGAATAGCATTGCCTATTTTATTGCCGGTTTGGAGATGATTCAATGCAAGAGTAAAATTATATATGGTGTTGTAACTTACTTCCTCACTCCTACCCAATTTATATGCATACTAATTATTCCAAATTTGTATTAGGTAGCCAGATAACATCATATAATTTATCTGTGAACATTGCTATAAATTTTGGGAGTTGAACTTGCCACAAGATGGGGTAATGAACCATTGATTCTTATATCCTTAGAGGGGAGTAAGCCATATTTAGGAAGAATGAACCATTGTACTAATTCAGCATAATAACCAAATGGAACCCTAGGTTCAGTGGCAGGATGACTCCAGATGCCAATTGTTGGAGAGCAACCAGGGAAAAATACTTACAATTTTTATGCTTTGTCTTTAGGTTTCCTTGGGAGATCCGTTTCTAGTTATTTTTGGACATAAGTTGCTGGACTTTTGATCTAATGATCTAAAACAGCTTCCTGGGGTTCATGTGGAACCTCCAAGAGTTGTGACTTGCTTTATATCCTTTTCTGGTGAAGGGTGTGTTCACATTAGTGCATCAACAGATAACAGTTCCTCAGCTTAAAAGAAGTCAAGGTTGTAACAATATTGAGAGTAGTGGAGTAGATTATATCTGATTCCTCCCTACATTTGCTTTTCTGTTAATGTATTGTGCAACTCTGATAGATCTGTAACATTTCCAGGTTCCTTCTGGTATAACATCCAAGAACCACTGATCCACTCAACTGCTCTATATTGGTCGCTTCCCATTCTTCATTTTTTCTTTCTTTTTTTTATTTGCCTTACTGTACTAATCATCCTTTTATGGTTTATAAAGAACTGAAAATCTTTGTTCATACTAACTCATTTTTCAGGTCTGTTATAGGAATACAATAGGGGTGTACTCACTTTTGTTGCCAGCAGTTTAGACATTAATGGCTGTGTGTTGCGTTATTTTGAGGGGACAGCACATTTACACTGTTATACAAGCTGTATACTCCCTACTTTACATTGTAGCCAAGTGTCATTTCTTCAGTGTTGTCACATGAAAAGATATACTTAAATATTTACAAAATGTGAGGGGGTGTACTCACTTCTGTGACATACTGTATGTATTCCACATTGAGAGTATCAAGATAAGCTGAATGCATTTGTTTCTTTTCTGGAAACAACTAATCAACCAATACTGTGAAATCAGTTCAAATCTTGTTGCTTTAGGTTAAGTAGGTTTGTTAATTTGAAATATCTAAAATAAGCCCACAGTCATTCCATTTCAGAGCAATTTTCCTCCAAAATACCTTTCACTGTTTTATCTTCCAGGTTTACTTTAGGTGACATTTCAGTGGCAATACTTTCCTTCCCAAATTGTTCTGCGTCTCTTAAATTTTTGCAGGACGTTAATTAACAAATGCATGTGTTTCCTAACAGCAAAAATTAGACCTCAGAAGTTCCTGTTTGAAAACTGCACCATAGAATGACACATTCTCCATAATTGTAAGTGGTAACCTCATAAACCAGAAGTGAAAATACTGAACTGAAGAAGTAAAAATGATTTAATTAACCATATTGTTGGGTGAATTGAAGAACAGTGATTACATTTAGTGGATCAGTTGGTCCTGAAGGAGAAAAAAAAAGATCTTCCTGAATATTTTAGCTTAACTGGAAACCTTTATGCCAGCCAATAATTGACTTTTCTTTTTCTTTTATTCTAAGCCAGCTTCTGGTATTATTTTTTTTGCTGAAACCCAGAAACATTGATGATACTGCTTGCAGATACTGTCCTAGGATTGTATGAATTAGATAATAATTGTTGCCTAATTCATTAAATTTATGCTAATCAAATGTAATCAAAGAAATATTTACTGGGTGCTTCTGGCTGATGCTGGGGTACCCCCTTCCTTCTGATTCTGATTCCATGGAGATTCTCAGATCATGGTTGTCCCAAAGGTGCTTTTTCAAAAGGCAATTGGACTTTGTTGCTTCTCATCCAAGAAGCTTCTTCAGTTCTTACTGAATGGTGGAGGATGGAATTATATACCTTGCAGTCATCTGGTCGTTAGAAAGAGTCGTTGAGGCCATTTGGAGGTTTATCTGTGTCATCTGACTCTTGAGCAACTTTTTCTGCCATTATTCTACTCTTCTTTTCCTGGATACAAGGTATGTTCAGTGTCAAGAAGACCGATTGGCTTGAATTGTCCCCAGGAAATCTTCATAGACATATCTTATTAGATGTTGGGACACAAGACCATAATGAGGATAAAGAGACACAAGACCACAATGGCAGTGTTTGTTGATGACACCAAACTGCATCATCATTTTGGTGTCATCTGCTGCCACTGATTGCAGTGAGAGCTGTCACTGTATCAGAGGTCCATCAGTTTTGCACATGGACCATACAGATAGTCCTTGACTTATGATCACAGTTCAGCCCAACATTTCTGTTGCAAAGCGAGAATTTGTTAAGTGACTTTTGCCCCATTTTACGACCTTCCTCGCCACAGGTGTTAAGTGAATCACTACACTTATTAAGTTAGTAACACGGTTGTAGAGTGAATATGGTTCCCCCATTGACTTTGCTTGTCAGAAAGTAGCAAAAGGTGATCACATAACCCCAGGGCACTGCAACCGTCATAAATATGGTTCAGTTTCCAAGCATGTGAATTTTGATCACGTGACTGTGGGGATGCTGCAACTGTCGTAAGTATGAAAAATGGTCATAAAAGCCGTGGTGGCGCAGTGGTTAGAGTGCAGTACTGCAGCCTACTTCTGTTGACTGCCGGCTGCCTGCAATTTGGCAGTTCGAATCTCACCAGGCTCAAGGTTGACTCAGCCTTCCATCCTTCCGAGGTGGGTAAAATGAGGACCCAGATTGTTGGGGGCGATAGGCTGCCTCTGTAAACCACTTAGAGAGGGCTGTAAAGCGGTATATAAGTCTAAGTGCTATTGCTATAAGTCATTGTTTTCAGTGCCGTTGGAACTTTGGTCACTAAACAAATGGTTGTAAGTCAAGGACTGCCTGTACAATGTCCAGTCCTAAAGCACAGAGAAATTGTTTGTGAAAATGAGGGGAACTGCTTCCTTTCTGTTACTCATCATTCAAGGTGGTCTACTCACAATTTGGCAGAAATTCC
Organism: Thermophis baileyi; assembly: GCA_003457575.1. Taxonomy (NCBI): domain Eukaryota; kingdom Metazoa; phylum Chordata; class Lepidosauria; order Squamata; family Dipsadidae; genus Thermophis; species Thermophis baileyi. The sequence continues at coordinate 819,517 of QLTV01003780.1, forward strand.
AAGACCAGAGGTGAAAGTGCCTTCTGCTACAATTGGAAGTTTCTTGCTCCAGCTGACTACTTCCCTGCCCCTGTAGCCTCTCTCAAGCTTCCATTTGTTTTCCATGAGAACCACATGGATGTGACCAAGGATCACCAGATCCTGAGCTTGACTTTACACTATTATTGAAGCGTGCAAAAAAAAAAAAAGATTGGCGCAGGGACCTCCACCATATCAGCAGTCAGGCCATCTTAATTCTATAACTCAGCCATTTTCAGCTATTTTAACTCTATAGCCTCTCCTCGTTTTCTGCACGTTTGTAGCAGCATAATCATGGAAAAGGAAGATTAAAAAACTGAATAAATTTGTGTGTCCTGAGAACAACTGCTAATGACTCAGTTCCTTTTAGGTTTCCTTTTTTGTTTTTCTCACTTCATTCCATTTGTGTTGCAACCAAACAGGGCACTAGGGGGAAGGACACAAAACAAGCTAAAGAAGACAGGTGGAATTGGGCAAGTTTCGCAGGTTCACACACACACACACACACACCCACCCAGACGCCCCACCACTTCTGTAGCAGTGCTTTGGTTGGAGGGTGTTTTCCCCACCCAAAAATGACATGCTGACAAGGGAGGGCAGCAAAGTCCATAGAGTAAAACAATGCCTAGGACTAGCATGAGTGTAACATAAATAGCCAGGACTGTGCCATTCAGCGCAGACTTTTTTTTCCCCCTGTTGATTCAAGTATGGGGTGGAGGGCTCTTAAATTCCATAGTCTGGAAAGGTCTATAAGGAAAAGGCCACAGGCAGAGGACATTGGCTGCTGGCAGGGTTTGGTGACACCACGCTAGGAGGCTGAATGTGTCTTATTCTTTTAATCTTGGCCCGGATTGAAAAGCAGTTGAAAAGAGGCAATTCAATAGATTGAGAAGAGGCAATAGAAATGTGCAACTTCGGTTATTAAAGGAGATGGGGAGGGAAATTCTACAGAAACGTAGCCACAGGAAAGCTGAATTGAATGGTTGAAAATGGCTGGATCATCCAACCAACGAAGTTAACTTTCCTGGTTTTTCTAGCCCTCCAAGCCCCTGCCTCACTTCTTCCACATGGACAATTGCATTTCAGCAAAAAAAAAAAAAAGCAAGCCACCTTGGGTGCTTTTGTAATTTAATTTAATTTAATGAGTTTTTAACCCTTTATGCAATGCTTAAAAATGTTTCGACAGTCATTGCTTCTTCCCTTCCTCTGCTTGCCTCATAGACACGCCGTTTGGCTTTCCCACGATCTCTTTCCTTCTCAATGCACTTACCTCTTCCTCTCTTACCCCATGCCCATCCTGTTCTCTTCTTCCTTTCTTGAAACTTCTGCCGGAAGGAGGGCAACGAGGGCAAGGGCATAGGATAGATGGAAGGGACTGTATTGAGAAAAGGAATGGCTGGTGCATGTGAAGGCAGAATAAATTAGTTTTATACATGGGTACCTTATTTTACAGGCATATTAGTTTTAATCAATAATTACTAATTCAGTTTGAAATGAGTTTTGTCTTGGCCCTGCCTGCCTTCTTTTGCAACACGGCTCCTGGCAGATATATTTATATTAGTGTAAATATAACAGAAAGGGAAGTGTCACGGCTGTGCACATTTATTGGGGAAGGATAGTCAGGATTTAGTTTAGCTGAAACTGGCAGCTCTAGACTGATTCGATGGAGGATTTGTTGTTGTGCAGGATTTGTGTGTGTGTGTGTACAATTTTTTTTAATCTGCTCTTCCTTTGCTGGTGGTGGATCTTCCTAAATTTAGGATCAACTTTCTTTCATGTGAATTTGGTATAAGAGTTAAAATGTGCTTAAAAAGTGGTTGTTAGTCTATGGAGATTCTCAGTCATCGAGGTCATGGTTGTCCCAAAGGTGCTTTTTCAAGAGGCAACTGGACTTTCTTTGTTTTTCCTTGAAGACGATTTGCTTCTCATCCAAGAAGCTTCTTCAGCTCTGCCTGGATGGTGGGGAATGGAAGGATGCAACCAAGAAGGTTCCACACTCATTTGCACTACTCAGGTGACCCTGACGATACAGATAAACCTCCAGGTGGCCTCAACGACTCTAAAAGAATACAAATGACCAGTTGTCTTCAAGGAGTATAAATCCTTCCATTCCCCACCATCCAGTCAGAGCTGAAGAAGCTTCTTGGATGAGAAGTGAAATGTCTTCAAAGAAAAACCAGAAAGTCCAGTTGCCTCTTGAAAAAGCACCTTTGGGAAAACTGGTTATTAGGTTTCTACCAGAAATCTTGGTGGACAAGAGATTCCGACAATGCACAGGGCTCAGCTAAATGCCGCATATTGCACGATGCTGAATTTCAACCTCTGTGTTAGGAGCCAAGCTTGAAAAAGATCAGGACTGATATATACCCCATCTCTTAATAGAGATAAGCCAACCAAATGTATATACCCACGCACAGATAATTGTATTGCTATTATAGATCTATCCCGGAGCCTTCTCCATCACAGCCCATCGAACTGGGGGGAAAACAGAAGCTGATGACCCCCTTGTTAAGCTGTGTAGGGTTATTAGTCAATTAATGTGGGGAAATGGATTTTCGTATCATCACAAAAGAAAATCGAAATAATGTTGAACCAACCCACCCAGCCTCCCAACATGGGAGGATTAATGCTAAAAGCCATTTTCTGCAAGCACAGATGTTACCTTCACCCTTTTGTATTCCATACCCCTCCTACACCTTTTAAGCATCCTTCTGTATTACTGCACAGAATACACCAGAGAAACAGTAATGCATGTGGTGAAGGGAACATCAGATGTCGTTTAGATTTAGATTTATTGTTTATTAGCTTTGTTCTACAAGCCAGGGCCCGAAGTGCCATACAGTAAAAAAAAAAACTGCTCATACATTGTTAAAATGAAAAATGAGAGGGGGAAAATATTATAAATCCTAATGTAGGAGCATGGTTAAATGTTTTTCAGCTGCAAAGCAGGTAGACCAAAAAAAAAAAAAAACCACCCAAAAACCCCTCATTAGACAAAAACCCTCCTTTTTAACAAATTGTCTAAAATTTAACGTCACAGCACCCCCCCCCCCTCATATCTTTTTTTCAGAATAGGGGGAAAGAATCATACTGTTTTGCTATAACTACTGCTGAATCTGAATTTCAGAAGCATCAGTAGTAGTTCTTTCATTCCCATTATTACAGAACAGTGTTTCTCAACCTTGGCAATTTGAAGATGTGTGGACTTCAACTCCCAGAATGCTCGCTGGGGAATTCTGGGAGTTGAAGTCCACACATCTTCAAACTGCCAAGGTTTAGAAACACTGTTCTAGAAGGATCTGCTTCCATTGAGTTCCATTGACCTAAGACCTGGAGTTCAAGGGCGTTGCTTTCTGCCTTCCATTCCTTGTAGAAAAGAGAGACGCTGTTTGGCTCTCATGCTTTCTTTTAACCATGAGAGTGCATCCATCAATAATGTACTCAAACGGCAGCTTATGTTTATAAAAGAAATTTTAAAAGGAAGAAATGGGTTAGGCCAATGCAATCAAAAGGACAGAGGTTTATTTGCTTAAGTCCAAAATTGTTGGGGGGGTGGGAGTAGAGAATTCCTTAAAGCCCAGCTACATCCAACATCTGTAAAGCAGAATTGACCTCCACATCTGTGCCCAAAGATTTTGTATGAGCACAAGGGTGGGCATGTGCATCTGTGTTCATGTCTCTTGCTGTGGGAAAATAAGCTTACTTTTAGTCATTCTGTACTTCAGACCATTCAGCTGATCAGCAGAACGTTGTGGTAAACCGCAGCTGAGCTTCAACTATCTTTTTTAGAACATTGTTCCGGTGAGGCTGGTGGGCACCCAGTTGCATCACCTGCTTTTCACTCCCAGTGCCTTCCTTCCTCATCTTTTTTTTTTCTTTGTCGTCTTCACATCACTGCCAGAACTCCTTGCGCAGTTCCTGGCTCTCACAATAAATGCTCTTAGTTCTTTTATTGAGGAACAGCACTCAATATATACCACTTCACAGTGCTTTTACAGCCCTCTCTAAGCGGTTTACAGAGTCAGCATATTGCCCCCAACGATTTGGGTCCTCATTTAGCCCACCTCGGAAGGATGGAAGGCTGAGTTAACCTTGAGCCTGGTGAGATCTGAACTGCCAAATTGCAGGCAGCCGGCAGGCAGCAGAAGTAGCCTGCAGTACTGCACTCTAACCACTGCGCCACCATGGCTCAATAGGACTGCATATACAGTAGCAAAGAAGGGCACCTAACACAATCTGGTTTGTCAAATGAAAGGAAGATAAGCAAAAAAAAAATGCAAACGTTCATTGGGGAATACGGAGAAAAAATAATCATTTGAGCAGAATTTTGAAAAAAAAATATGTATAAATCTTACCTGCCAGGGCCATAGCAGCAAGGAAAGCATACCCAAAATGCAAGCATTCTTGCTTCTTGATACACAACTGAGTTGAGGCCTACAATACAAAGACCTACTTTGATTATTGAACTATGGACAAATGATCACAATCATTTTGCCACAATTCTTCCAGGCGCGGTGTTGGCCTCTGCATCCATCAGAGGGACAGTAACTTTTTCACACTATCATGTGCATTCGTGGATCATATGGAAAAGCCAGTAAGGTGCCAGGCTACAAAGCAGGAGACTGAGTTCTAGTCCTGCCTTAGCCATGAAAGCTAGCTGGGTGACTTTGGACCAGTCATTTCTCTTTTGGCCCAACCCACTTCACAAAGTTGTTGTTGTGGGGAAAATAGGAGAAAAAAGGTGTGTTGGATAAGTTCACCACCCTGGGTTATTTGTAAAAATAATAAAGGCAGAATACAAATAATAAATAATGTGCACTTCTATTTTGCATAACTGGTGCAATTCAAAATAAAAATGGAAGGAAAAACTTGAGAGATCAGATTTTTGAGATTGGATTTTAATGATCTCCCCTTCCCCCCCCCCATAGATCTTGTACGAGAGAGAGAGAGAGAGAGAGAGAGAGAATAAGATTGCTGAGATTTACTGAAGATTCTGTAATTTTTGCTTGAAACCAGACTCGGCTGATTTCATCAAGAGTTGCTTTCAAGGCCAGACTCATTATGTTCCCATTCATGCAATTAGTAATTGTATAATTGCTTAAAGTAAACATCAGATACGGGAGCTGGATGAAGACACCAGTATGCCAAAACGTGACGCCACTCTATCTCTAATGTGGATCTGAGCCTACCTGCTTTTCACACAAACAAAAGGGGGGAAATGTCCAGTTTGACCCTAAATAAGCACATTTGTGGCAGGATGTACATCTGCTGAAACTTCAAGCATCTGAGTAAAAGAGGCTACAGATAGGTTGTTTGCACGCAATGTCATAACCAACATTTTAAAGTTTAAACTAAAGCAGATCCACTCTGAACTATCTTGTTGCCTGACATGGAAAACCCCCTACCACCAATTGATTATGGCTGTTAGTTAACAGGAGACTTGCAACCAAGTTCATAAACATATATTCCCAGACTGACTTATGGAGGCCAAACTATATGGGACATTTGTCATGTAATGCAGCTGGCTTGTTCCCACCCATCCCACCCCCCCAAAAAAAATAACTACCTTAGAGGTTCCTAAGCTAGATCAGGAAAGAGATGTTTTTACCTCTTTAATTGCAGCTGTTTTACTTAAAATTGCTCCTACCCACCAGGACTTGCTATTCACAATGGGGAAGGGATTGTCCTCCCTCGGCCTTCCTATTGGTTTAAAAGTTAACTTAGGAAAGATTGGCTCAGCTGCATCATAGTATGTTGGAAAATTGGCTTGGAAAACCTAAGTTGAGGACTACCTGTAGATGATAGAGATAGATGAATAGATAGATAGATAGATAGATAGATAGATAGATAGATAGATAGATAGATAGATGATAGATAGATAGATAGATAGATAGATAGATAGATAGATAGATAGATAGATAGATAGATAGATACATAGATAGATAGATAGATAGATAGATAGATAGATAGATAGATAGATAGATGATAGATAGATAGATAGATAGATAGATAGATAGATAGATAGATAGATAGATAGATAGATAGATAGATAGATAGATAGATAGATAGATAGATGATAGATATGTTTCCCCGAAAATACAATCTACTCAGAAAGTAAGTCCTAGCTTGATTTTTACACATGCGCCCAGTATAAGCCCTACCCCCCCCCAAAAAAAATAAGCCCTAATGAAGACCCTCACCCACTCCAAGGTGCACAGGTAAAAATTAAGCTAGGGGGGCATGGGGGGTGGAGCTGCCCTACTATTTATCTTCGGATAGTTGCAGCCAGGCCTTGCACACCTCGGCCCATTTCTTCTGCAGCCGGCAAGGCTTTCCTGAAGGCCTGACAGCGAAAAGGAGGCCGGGGGCGACACACGCAAGTAAGGTGAGTCAGTGGACAACATCCACCCCACCCCCCCACCACCGAAAATAAGACCTGGTGCCTTTTTTGGTGGCAAAAAAATATATAAGACAGGGTCTTATTTTTGGGGAAACACGATGATGATTGATAGATAGATAGATAGATAGATAGATAGATAGATAGATAGATAGATAGATAGATAGATAGATAGATAGATAGATAGATAGATAGATAGAGATAGATAGATAGATAGATAGATAGATAGATGATAGATAGATAGATAGATAGATAGATAGATAGATAGATAGATAGATAGATAGATAGATAGATAGATAGATAGATAATCAGTTCTCCTAACATTACCTTGGTAAAAGAATGGCTTTCCACACAGTAAAGTACTACCAACCTTGTCATAGACTCAGCAGCCTTCAGTATAGCCCAAACCCCACATCATAGTAGCCTTTAGACAATCTTCCCCACTTGGCAATTTCTGGATATATTGGACTTTAACTCGCATAATTCCCAACCAGTGTGAGCCAACCCTTTCCCCATGTCCATATGATAGGCATTATGCTCTACAATGTGCCTTGAAATGAGACACACCACCTGCAAAGACTACTGATCCAAACTGCAGGTGGGGTATGGGAGCAAAGAGGTTAATGCCCCTCTCCTCTTAACTATGGTCCTCGTGAATTCAGGCCATCTGAAACAGCAATTTTCAGCAGGAAAAAAAATCCATTAAGTCATAGGTTATAACCTATACCAATGTATAGGTTATTTACTCATTGTCACATATGTGCATGGTGACATCATGTTGATGGAGAAACAGAGGTAAAAAGAAATCTGTTTATGTCTTTGAATTGAGTAGGGCAATGAACTACTGAGATACCAAAGTTGTCCAAAGGAAGATTTTAAGAGAAAGTTATATGTGAAAGAGTGTGCTGGTGTGTCAGAGCATTTTTGTTGTTGTTGTTGTTGCCAGTGGCTAAAAGCATATGTACGAGAATGGGTTAAACTGCAAAGGATGTGTGTGAAGACTGCGTAAGACTCCGCTCTTGAATGCTGAAGGAGTATAAGTGTGCAGCAAAGAGAGGATGTGGTCGTGTATATTAAGTAAACGGCAACGTCAAAAGCAGAAATTCATGATAATTAAGAGGGGAATGAAAGACATTCAAGAAGGAAGGTAGAGCACACAAGAAGCTCATCAGAAAGAAAAAAAAAGTACCAAAATCTACAAATCAGTAAGAGATTGGTTGTTCCAGAGGAAGAAGGACAGTTCGTTAGTTCAGGGAAGACTACAAGTCTAGGCTTGCATAAGTCATACCTTTCAAACAGTTTAAATTATCATTGCTTTACCACATGGATTTATGGAAACTGCCAATCTGTGGAGGACTTCTTATCACAGACTCCCCAGTATTTCTTGGAGTTTGAGCTTTAAAAGATATCTTGGACTTTTTATTTTTAAAAAAAAAAAATTCGCCATGCAGAGAACATGGGGAAGAATTGTTCCTGCACAGAGAAAAATGTTTCTCCTTCTCTACAAGGAGAAGTTGGGAGCGACAGTGTAGGAGAAGAGCAGGCTGAGCTGGAAGGCGGGGTTAAATGTGTCATCAGTTTGGAGTCATTGTGTTGCCACAAGAAACCAGCCTTCCTTGAATTCCATTGACTGTTATCTAGCGCTAATTTAGTTTGACCATTAGTTGACTGAATTTTTATATAGAGGTAGCAATAATAAACTCTTCTGGGCTTTGAACTCAACAAAGGCTTCTAGTTATTCTGACAGACTGCTGCCTTTCTCTTTCTGTGGAAGGAAGACAGGCAAGATGCTGGAGTGGCACCCTGGGAACACTTGGGATGGAAAATGCCCCCTCCCCCGCTTTTCCAAGCTCCAGCTGTTGACTTAATGTCGGTGATCAGCAAACCAGGTCACATGCAGCCACTTAACTCCTTTTAATAATCACCCTGAACCATACACACAGTGTAGTGTAAAAATGCCAAGGATCAGACACGTGGTTTTTTCCTTGTTTCAAGTGGTGTTTTGATCAATGGCAGATAGTTTCTAAATTACGTAACAAGCTGCTGTTGATCTCAATATGTCGGCAATAGATCAATTCACCTTTACTGGGCACCTAAAAGTTGTCTCACTCAAAGATAGCCAGATCCATCAGCCAAAGTAACACAGGCATTTGATGGAGAAATGTGGAGTAAGGAGGGACAGAGAGTATTGCACACTGTGATGTAAAATAGGTGCTACACTTTTGCTAGGTTGAAGAAAGTAATTTTATTTGTCAAACATCCTCAACAGCAAAATGAAAGGCGGGGGAAAAAAAAGTTGCTAATTTCAGAATTGTCACTGCGTTGCTGTAGGGCCGAGCATCCAATAGTTGCCCCACATAACTGAAATTTCAAAATAACACACCGACATCGTAGTCATTAGTCTGACTACGTAATAATGCAGTGTTCCCTGAACTGTCACCCTGCAAACAAAGGAAGCAAGTCTCAAAATGTCACTATCGTGCATAAAGGACATTAGCTAGGAAAGAGCTTGTTTAAGACGACTGTTGGCTACTCTTACAAAGTGCAACAAACATACATCTTCAGTTGAACAACCCAGGTGATGATTTCATGCATCCTATAATGACAATACTTTCATTTTCAGGAACAGACGTTGTTAAAAATAATCTAAATGGCTGTAGCGCTTCTAGATGATCCTTTAAGAAGAAGAAAATATTCCAAACCGGCATATCCATTTCAGTGCAAATCTGCTCTTCAGACAGACAGCACATGCTGAAATTTTGCTATCCTTGAAGTTACTGGAAGAGGCTGGTGGGTTAACCACAGAAGAGCCAACATTCTCAAGTCATTTGAGGAGAAGAAAAATAGTGTTGTTCCACAATACGTTGCGAGGTCACCAAGCCCGCAGGAAGCTCTGATTTAAAAAAAAACAAAAAAAAAAAAACCAGGAACTGGTAGGCCTTGGGTATCTTATGAATTTGATTTCTGCAGGCCAAACAAGGCAGTGAAAATTTGTCTTTAAAAAGAGGGGAGAGGGGGAAACGCAGGTTTCAGCATCCATAAACAGTCATAAAACCCAGCTTTGAAACTGCGCCTTAAACGAACAGCTGTGGCACCGACATCTCAACGATGCAACCTGCTCCTGTGTGCATTTCTCCCAACTGCCACTGAGTGACGTCATTTCTCACTCCTAGGGTTTTCGATGATTGCTATTCTTGTTGTTTTCATACGGTAACGTCTGGGAAGCTGTCTGCTATTTTTGTGAGCTGAGCAGGAGCAGATCTGTAAATTCCCACCCCACCGCTGTGCAGCTGATTTTCTCTACGTCTTGCTTTCCCTGGCCCTATTGCTTTGGCTTCACAGTCTTAGCACTCGGCTGCCCCAGACGGCAAATTGTGCAAGGCTTGATGGGAGGGAAGGATTGTCTCTAATCAAATCCTTTATCCCTTTCCTTTGTGGGGTGACTGATAACAAACCACTGTTGTGAGCAGAGAATTCCAGTGTTATAAACTTCTTGCTGGGTCATTCATTTGGAACAGAATCCCTGCTTGAATTTAGCAAGGATTCTTATCAGTCCTGTTCGTTCACTCTTCCCTCAAGCCTTATGTATTAAAATTTTAAATAGCAGTCATGGGAGCCAATTAGCACTATGAAATATTAGGAGGGATCTCCCTTCTTTCTTCCCTATACAAAGAGTAGACTAAAGAGATCCCTTCTCATCCACCATCCACCCCATCTAATGTCACTCTTTAGCTAAGGAAAGAGGCTAAGCTGCCACTATGGCCGTAAGCCAATTGATTTGAGGGAAGGAGGGAAGGTTCACTTCAACTTAAGGGAAAATCTTACTGAATAAATCATCCAAGTGTTTGCCCAGGAAATGCATATCCTCAGATTCAGGAGGAGAAAATTGATATAGAATAGATATCTTTCATCACAGAATATTATAACTTGGATAACATATTTGCACTGGAGTCCTGTGGAAATGGAGCATTTCTAATTACATAACTAAGATTAAGCAGTTGGCAATGAATCATTACACACACACACACACACACACACACACACACACACTTCTTCCACTTCTTTCCTTCAGAAGCAATCATTGCCCCACCAATCTAACCACTAGATCTGTAAACGTGGAATGCAACTAGAGATAACAAATTTCCTTCCTACTTTTTAATCCAGGATCTGAAATGGACTTTAGTTTTGCTTCCTTTGTTAAAAGCAGGTTAGCACTAATCATTGTTTGTTCAGCCATTCCAGAAACACTACTTAGAAAATAATGAGAAGGGGCTGGATAAAGTGTAGTTCATTTCCCCATTGTCCTTTTTGATCATTCACAAATGTTACAAATGTCATTCCAGTTGGTGTTTCTTTTCAATGCACACTAAAATCGATGTTAGGCTACTATATTCTTGTTTTCCTTGGTACATTTCAGACAAGACAGCATTTCTTTACCTGGTGACCTACAGATGTATTCATTACCCATTATCCCCATCTTGGGGATGAGTGTCCATGCAGGTTGAAGTTTATAGAAGATTACAAAACTGGAGACCCCACACAGAAGGAAGCTGAAATGAATTTACTTCAAGCAACTCAAGACCATAATAGCTACATTAGTCTTTGAGTTACCACAGCGCTGAATTCAATTGTTATGACATAAAGTAGTTCCCTTTGGGAATTTGCTCTTCTTTCTCTTCACACTTTTGAGTTACTCACAATTTGAATGGCCCTTCTGAAATATAATGGATTTTTGCTATCGGACTTGGAGCCTTTCACTCCAGTTCCAGGAACGAGGACGGTAAGGACACAGGATGGGTGATCTTATTGAAATTCAGAAACTTGAGAAGCTGAGTAGTATAAAGAAAGTCAAAGTCTCACCAAGGGAGAATGCAGGAAGCACCACACTTTGTGAGTGTGTCTAGCAGCCCCAGGAGGAACAGATTCCTGCTGCTGAGTCAGTATGAATTTCTCATGGGTTCTTTCCCAGGCAAAAAAAAAAAAAAAATCATCCGGCTACCATAGCAACACATCCCCCATCCCAACTCGAATTCTTTCATACATTTAAGAAGATGTGCTTCATACTTAATATCAAGGCCAACATCATAGTCTCTACTAATAAAAGAAAGGAGATCTCCACCCCTTCATTGCAAGCAAGGCTTGAATCATCCTTCTATCAGCAGAGTATTGGATTCATACACAAATTATTCCAGGACTATTGTTATGAGCAAAGTTTTGAAGGATGGCATGAAAGGAAAGGGAAGAGAAATTGCTTGGAATTGTGGCATCTAATAGTCCATCTCTTTCAAACAACCCTGACCAGAACCTTCCTTTACCTTCTGAGATTGGTATATCCCTTATCTATTAATTGAAGTTGGCAAGTTCCTGATCTTAGCTGTATCTATGTTGGAACTCCCATCATTTTGGCTCACTTTTTTTTTCATTTTTGACAAAAATGTTGCTGATTACTTCCTTGCTATTGAACTGAAAATCGTCAGCATTATAAAGATGATGCTGTTTGGTTAACCTTTCCTTTCGTGATGCTTCTGGATCTCACAAATGCTGTCCCTGGCCTCCCAGTGAACTAGCTGTGAAGTTTAGGAGTTCAACTTAGTGTGCCAGGTTGTGGAAGACCACCTGAGAAGTTAAAAGTTTATAATATATCTATTTAAGAAGCTATGGAAATGTGCCTCTTCAAGCAGGCCAATCCACCCTGCCTATGAGGATGCAAGCAAAGATTTTTCCCCGCCCATCAAATCTCTTCTCCAGAGCCCCATCTTCCTCCTGCCATCTCTGGCAAGAACTACTTCCTGTATGACCACTCACAAAAAACTTCCTGTGACAACTTCTGAGGGAAAGCTATTCCACTGTTTAATCTCACCGTTAGGAAATTTCTCCTTAGTTCTAGATTGCTTTTCTCCTTGATTAGTTTCTATCCATTGATTCTTGTCTTGCCTCTGGTGCTTTGGAAAGTTTCCCACCCTCCTCTTTGAGGCAGCCCCTCAAATAGTGGAACATTGCTATCATCTCTCCCCTAGTCCTTCTTTTCACTAGACTAGACATACCCAATTCCTGCAACTGTTCTTCATTTGTTTTAGCCTCCAGGTCTCTAATCATCATTGTTGCTTTTCTCTGCACTCTTTCCAGAGTCTCAACTATATTGTGATGACTTCTGAAAACTACTCTTGCTCTGAGCACCTCCTCCAGACTTGAGGTTTGGCACACCCCCAGCAATCTTTAGTTCAGAGAAATTGAGGGGCCAATGGGAGGACTCAGCCCAATTCTCAAGTCTATATTAGAAGTCCAAAGCACTAGAGGGCAGGACAAGAAACAATAGATGGAAACCAATCAAGGAGAGAAGCAACCTGGAATTGAGGAGAAACTTCCTAATGGTGAGGACAATTAACTGGTGGAACAGTTTGCCTTCAGAAGTTGTGGGAGGTTTTTAAGAAGAGACTGAACAGTCGTTTTGTCTGAAACGGTATAGGATCTCCTGCTTCAGCAGGGGGCTGGACTAGAAGACCTCCAAGGTCCCTTCCAGCTCTATTCTGATTCTGATGAAGAAGGGTAGTCGCACATATCTGCCCTGTAATATAACCACATTGAATGAGCTGTTTCTTTCCTTGCTTCTTTGAAACCTAGTTGTTTGCTCATCCTGTTATAAATGTTACCGACAATGTACTAAAAATGAGTGCAAATAAAATTAATTAGGAATTATTACCTTCACAGGATTATTTTGTTTGTGTGTCATACATGTTTCATGTCACCTGCAATAGTTTCAGACCTACTTACCTCTCCCAACTCCTTTACAACTCAAATTGTCTGATAAATTATTACGTGGCTTAGATATAAATTCCCCCAATTGAATCAGGACTGAACCAACTCTTAGTGGTCCTGTTTTCTCCCTCCTTCCCATCCTCAACCTTTAAAAGCATTTCAGTCTACATATTTCTACACATTTCTTTGGTATTATTATTTATTCCGTGGAAAAATCACATTGACATCATCTCAACATGAGAAAAAAGAGCTTTAAGGTAATAATTTCTATCCATCCTATTCTGGTCATTTGTTTTCTTGCCAGATAAAGTACGACACATCTGAGACAAAGACCATGTGTTAAAATTTCATCCATACATCTGTCTCTGTAGGGTCAGAGTTGAAGATCCACTATAGAAAGTGGGGAAATCATTTTCATGAAGTTGTTCTAATCTATACATACAAAGTGCATAAAATATTGGGGGAGGGAGGATTGATGGGAACTGTCTACAGGAAGGATTCAAAAATGGCTTAATTTAAGATCAGCTCCCAGGATCCACTTCCAGAAAGTCAAGCTTTAAGCCCCACCAAATGGGTGATTTTATAAAGAACATCTGTTTAAAATGATTTTTTTTAAACCTTGGTTATGAAAAAGGATGAGCAGACCCTAACATATTGAGTTGCTTCTCTGAACATCCCTGAATATCGCCCATTTTTGTGAAATATATACAGCAGATCTTAGGAGCAAAAAAAAAGACACATAGTGGGAAATCGTCACGCTCAGAAAGAGTTAATTCTCCCTTGCTTGCATCCGTTGATTTCCTCTGAATAATGAAATTAGCTGTCGCACAGTCTCTTGTAGGACTGTTCTTGGTCTCCTTAGGAATAATACATGCTGAGCTTGCTATGGGAACACTATTCCAATGAACTTTAATCTCCACATCTGTTATAGAGAAATAACTCTAATTCCCAATGGGCTATTTCTAGCAAAAGACTCTGAGTTCATCTGTGTGTGTGTCTGTGTGTCTGTGTGTAAATAATTAGCTGTACTTCAGCCTTTAAGGGAGAATAGATTGCTAGATGCTATTTATACCCCTCATTAAAATGCATCCACGGTTTTATTTTTTTCCTTTAATAAATGTCAGTAGAGATTCTTCTTTTGCAAAGGGTGACCATTATCCAGCTTAAAATGTTGGAACAAACAAAAATGAGAGATTGACTCAAAGGGTTTGTTATTATTATTGCTACTATTCACTGTTATTTCCGTGCAGTCTTTCCTTGAGGCATAATGGGAAGTCTTTATGACACGTCTTCATATATGAATTAACATGAAGGATCTTGGAGAAATTGTTGCTGAAGATGAATAATAGTCATCTAATTTTTCAGGAATTGTTTCTCTCTTCTTTTGACAGCTGACCAAAGACTTTCCTTTTAAGATGGTTTCAGAAAAGAGAACGGGATAGAGAATAAAGGCAAAGAAAAGAGGAGTTCAATTAAAATAATCTTGCTTTTTGCCAAAAAAAGTACTCATGTAGATCTCTTTGATTTTTTTTTTAAAATAGTTTGTTCTTTTCAAAACTGAGTGGATGTGATTTACAATAAAATTGGTTTTATGGCTTCGAATGAAAAGGACAAAAGCTAGATATTCAAAATTGATGGGTTCTCTTATCAATACTAGCCCTAATTCCTAACAGAAAAGAAAAATCGCTGGTTAGAGCAGTGGTTCCCAAAGTGGGCGGTAACGCCCCCTGGGGTGGGTGGGATGACTTAGGGGGGTGCTAAGAGGCAAGGGTGTGGCAGGGGGGCGCTAAGAGGCCACGTGGAAGGCAGGAAAGCATGTTGGGATGGCGGGGAAGGGAGGTAGCAGCCTACTCCCTTCCCCGCAGCCCTACCATGCTTGGTGGCCTTCCACGGGGCCTTCCCGGAAGTCCCCCACGCCCGCTTGCCTTCCGAGGTTGGCGTCCAGCCCAGCCCAGCCAGTGGGTGGGCGGGCGGCCCTTGGTGGAAATGCAGATGCTGAGAGGGGCGGCGGAAGAGCAAGCGTATGTCCCAGGGCTGCTGCACATGCACCCGCCCCATTTTTGCAAAGGCAGACCCCCCCCCTGCTTGCAGGGTGATCCAAAGAGGGGAGGGGGATGCTGCAGAAAAGGCTGCCTTCCACCCGTGCTGGCTCCGCGGCGCTTGGGGCTCCGAAGCAGCCTCCGGCCACCTGCCTGCTCTCTTTGCAGATCGGCCAGGCCGACCGCCGGTGCCACTCTGGGAACTCGGCCCGCGGTGCCGGGTTGGAAGCCAGTGGGCTGCTTCAGAGCCCCAAGTCCCGCGGAGCCGGCATGGGAGGCTCCGGTGGAAGGCGGCCTTTTCTACAGCATCCACCTCCCCTCTTTAGATCGCCCTGCAGGGCTCTGCCTTTGCAGAAACGGGGTGGGCAGTTTGTACGGAGGATTGGCGAGGGGGGATGCGCGGCCCTCCGGGATGGAGAGCAGGGCAAGAGAAGGCACAATAGGCTGTGCTGCCCCAGCCCCGCTCAACCGCGCTTCTTCCAGCCCATCCGCCCCACGGCGCCGTGAACGAGACAATCGGCCGCGCCTCCCTGCCCAGCCTTCCTCGCCGGGCGCTGCTGCACCGGCGGCTCCGCCCTGCCCAGCTCCACCTGCCGCTACTTCCTGTGAACTTCCCGGGAAATGGCCAGAGCGAGGGGCAGGCGGGAATGCTCAGAGACCACCCGGCACGCCCATCCGCCGGCTCTCCAGGCAGCACCACTTTCTCCCTGCCCAGCCAAGGCCCCCACCAGCCTGGAGACTGCGCTCCTGGACGGCACATGACAGGGGACATGCCGCTGCCGGGCCGGAGCGTGGTTGCTGCTGCCACTGCCCCTCTCGCCTTCCCGGCTTTGGGACCTTCGCAGGCTGGGAAGCGTCGGGGCGCGCACCTACGGAGCTTCACCGTCCTCAGGGGTCCGCCGGCCTCCGGACTTGCGGGGGTCTTGGTGGGGCAGGGAGAAAGTGGTGCTGCCTGGAGAGCTGGCGGATGGGCGTTTCCGAGCCTCGCCAGGAAAGTAAGCTGAGCGCTGGCCAGAGCACTTTCTTCCTTCTCCCGCCGCCGAGAAGAGAGAAAGAGAAAGAAAGAAAGAAGATTGGAAAAGGCATGGATGTTTGTCATGTGCATTCACACATTCACTTTCTCTCATCCAGATATACCTGCACACATGGAACCATTTTATAAGCCATAAACTTTATGTCAGGAATGCCCAACTCCAGGGGACACTTAAAAAAAAAAAAAAAGGGAGGGAAGGAGGGAGGGAGGGGGGGGGGGGAGGGGGGGAGGGAGGAAGATAAAAAAGAAGAGGGAGGGAGGAAGGGAGGAAGAAAGGAAGACAGAAAGAATAATAGGAAGGAAGGAAGGAAGGAAGGAAAGACAGAAAAAAAAGAAAGAAAAAGATGGTAGGAAGGAAGGAAGGAAGACAGAAAGAAAGAAAAAAGAAAAAAGATGGTAGGAAGGAAGGAAGACAGAAAGAAAAAGAAAGAAAGATGGTAGGAAGGAAGGAAGACAGAAAGAAAAAAAGAAAGAAAGACTTATGACCACAATTGAGCCCAAAATTTTGGTTGCTAAGCAAGAGCGTTGTTAAGTGAGTTTCACCACATTTTACAAGTTGGCCACGCCCACCCAGTCACCTGACCATCAAGCCACGCCCACCTGAAGGTGGTGGGGGTGGGGGCACTGAGGATGAGTTTGTAGCACCAAGGAGGCGGTGGACTGAAAAAGTTTGGGAACCCCTGGGTTAGAGTCATAAACTACTTTAAGGAGCATTCTCAACACCATTCATCTGTGATATAATAGGTTCCAGAGAGGGCAGCATTTCTCTTCATCTTTAGTATGAAAGTTTACTATTTCTTAAACAAGAATGCCTTTCAGCAAGAATTGCTGAATTCCTTGCTTGCTCTAAGGCTAGCTTGATAAGTTCCAGGTGGTTAGACCAACAGTCTTGGTATGGATAAAACCCACAGTAGAGTGGTTGGTGATGCTGTATGGCACTGTTTCTCAACCTTTGTAACTTTAAAACATGTGGACTTCAACTCCCAGGATTCCCCAGCCAGCATGAGCACTACCTTACGGGATGATCTTCTCACCTATAAAAGGCTAGCACTGGGAGGCAGACATATTCTGTTTTCTGAGCTTGGTTGTTTGCTTGCAGAGGTTTCATTGCCCAACTAGGTAACATTATCAGTGCTTGTTAGTGTTAGTTTGTTTCCTGTACAGGGAGCAAACCCCACAGACTAGCACTGATGATATTACCTAGTTGGGTAATTAAACATCTGCAAGCAAACAACCAAGTTCAGAGAGCGTCAGGGACTCCACAATTCAATCCTGAGCTACATATATTCTCTTCTATTGGCTCTTCTGTTTTTCAGAGCTTCCACACCGTGTATTCAAAATAATGGCAAACTGTGGACGCTACACACGGTCTTAACATGCACATAATTGCTTCCAAAGGTCCATCATGGACAAAAAGCCTAAAAACATCCAAGTGGACTAATTTGTCCCATTAGAAAAATGCCACCCTTCTCCTGGGTGATAATAAGCATGACTAACAAGAAAGGTAGTAACATTCGTTAGAACCCTCAGTCATCTTAAAGCCAATACAAAAGAGCAGCAAGCTACATGCTCGGCATTACAAGACAAGATAGAAAGACCTGCACATGGATTAGAGAACAATTGAAAGTATACAGTATCATCAAGACAATAAAAGAATGGAAATGGAAATGGGCTGGTCACATAGCAAGAAGAACTGATGGAAAGATGGATGAAGGCAGTCATAGAATGGATTCCACTTGATAAAAAGCATCCATAAAACACCTAAAAACAAGATGGATCAACAACATTAGCAAATATTGCGGGCCCAATTGGCAAAAGAAAGCTCAGGACCATATTGGTTGGAAACATGCGGAAGAGGCCTTCATCTTGCAGTGGATAGACAATGTCTAAAATGATGATGATGATGATGATGATGATGATGATGATGATGATCCCTTGGGAGTTGGGTGGCATAGAAATATAATAAATAATAATAATAATGACAAAAAAACAGCAGAAAGAATATAGTGGAGTTTAAGCAGACAAAACGAGGTTGGTTTGGGTGGGATGCTAAGAACAACCTTGTAGAGGATCAGAGAAGTTCCTCCAAGAGAAAGAAATTCTCAGATGGTGGATTGTTTAAATGAGAAACCACTTTCCCATTTCCCCCCCCCCAAAAAAAAACCTGCATCAAGGAAACATATTTTCCCTAGTGTACAGCAGAGTCTGCTCAATTTTATCTTAGGCTAAAACTTACAAAGGAGCTCAGCCTGACCAGGATAGCTTTGCATGGATACATAGCGGTAAGACTTCCTCTGACATCCACCTTATTTGCAAGCATTCTCCATCTCAAGCCAATTAAAGAGATTAAGAAGAGTAAGATAAACATCGCCATTGTCGTCTGAGAGTCTGGAGGACTAAAGGGAAGATTTAAGGGTCCCCTTAACCTATGCATGCTGATCCTAGAATGAAACAGGAAATTGTATCCCTGCTGCCAAAATATAAAAGGAGCACCATCGGTTGGTTGCCTGCTACATAATAAGTAATATAATTTGACTCCTTGGATTCCACATAGACATTGCCATCCTTCTCCTTCCAATCTTGGCAAAACAGAGCACATACATTGGAAATGGGCCCAAAGAAAATAACCAAGTAGCCATTGGCTTCCATTAAGCACCAACATTCCCCAGGTCTTTTGGTCAAAGAGGTCCATCTGTATCCTCACAGCTTAAAGTTCCTTTGTTTTCCACAGTCAATTTCCTACATTTTCTAGTTTTCCTTTCAAGACCTTTAAAAAACCCAGGAATTTGCTGTCCAGTCCAACCCTGATGCTCTCAGAACCTTCAAACCATGAACCTGGGTTATTACACTCATCTCCTGAACTCAGCATACAGGTTTTGGTTTGGGTACAAAGTGCAACACTCTTAACACAGTGGTTCTCAACCTTACCAACTCTAAGTTAGATGGACTTCCATTCCCAGAACTTAGTGAATTGAAATCCACACATCTTAAAGCTGTTAAAATGGAGAAGCACTGATCTACCCTAATACTTTTGTTGGAAGAAATGTTCATCTGTGGTTCCCATCTTCAAAAAAGGAAAAAAAACAGACCCAGGAAACTACAGACCAATCAGACTAAAATCAATACCCGGGAAGATAATGGAAAAGATAATAAAAAAAAAGAA
>QLTV01003780.1:849672-860086 GCA_003457575.1 Thermophis baileyi
TGCCTTCCCCAGGAGGGGGGCGGGACTGGGTCTTTTGCAGTATCCTTCCCCTGGAGTGGGGTGGGAATGGAGATTTTGCAGTATCCTTCCCCTGGAGTGGGGTGGGAATGGAGATTTTACAGTATCCTTCCCCTAGAGTGGGGTGGGAATGGGGATTTTGCAGTAACCTTCCCCTGGGGGGGCGAGGGAATGGGGATTTTGCAGTATCCTTCCCCTGGGGTGGGGTGGGAATGGAGATTTTGCAGTATCCTTCCCCTGCCATGCCCACCAAGCCATGCCCACCAAGTCACGACCACAGAACCGGTAGTAAAAAAAATTGGATTTCACCACTGGGAAGGACAATGTAGAACAAAACAATGTTTGCACCATCACTTGTAAGAACAGTTTTAGGAATAAGTTGTAGCTTATTAATGTATGAAGTGCCATCGAAGCAATAAACTGAAGAATAGTAGGCATCTATTATTATTGTTTGCCGTTAAACAGCACCAAATAATGTATTTAAATAGTGCTTTGATTGGTCAAAAATGCTTCCATATTGTTGCCAGGGAAACTCTGTGAAAGGTATATACATAGATATATACCTTTCATAAAGGTGGATAGTAATTAGAACTCAAGCTCAATTTTTGGGAGTCTTTCTGCATATCCACATTCAAATCCCCAAACACCAATGACAAACAAATATGAAACTTCAGCATCATATTAACAACATACAGTATATGGTAGTTGCAAAAGAGTTTGTGTGCAATAATTAGTTTTGGGATGGTCATTTTAGAAGAGTACACATCTGTACATTAAATTGCAATAGCCTGTGGTGGCAGGATGGTCTTCACCGGCTTATTTTAGGGTTATCCATGTCAATGGACTTCACCTATTTCTAGCCCATTACGGGATCCATCTATGATCATAATCTGGACAGTCATGGTACCACGTTTGTACACGGAACACATATTTCCCTAGAATAAGAGTACAGCCTCCCCAAATCTGGTGCTTTCCTAATGCATTGGAACTACAAACCCCAGTTTTGGCTAGTAGCATGGGACCCAAAGGAGCTGTGACCCCAACACATCTGGAGAGTATCAGGATGGGGAATGCTGGTTGAAGTGGATATTCTCCTGTCGATTAGTAACATTTGATGGAAGGGAGGGAAATAAAATTAAGGGGATCCACTAATAGCTATGCTCTGGGCGCTCTGTATTTAGGAAATAAGGACAGGGCAAATTTCTAGCAACTTGCCTGTGACAATATAGGGATCACCAATGGAGAAGAATAAATTTTCTGCAGGCTTAGAGACTGTGGACTCACTTGGCTATGAAGAAGGAGAATAGTGGAAATGAATCATAGGGTGAAAGATTATCTTCATAGCAGGATAGAAAATGTAATAGACTGCTGTACAAGTTGTCCTCGATTTACGACCACAGCTGAGCCCAAAATTTCTGTTGCTAAGCGAGACAGTTGTTAAGCGAATTTTGCTTTTTACGACCTTTCTTGCCACAGTTGTTAAGTGAATCATGCAGTTGTTAAGTTAGTAACACGGTTGTTCAGTGAATCTGGCTTCCCCATTGTTCACAAAAGGTAACAAAAGGTGATCACATGACCCCCGGGACACACATGACACTGCAACCATCGTAAATATGAGTCAGTTCCAAGCATCTGACTTTTGCTCATGTGACGATGGGGAGGCTACAATGGTCGTAAGTGTGAAAAGTGGTCATAAGTCACTTTTTGCAGTGCCATTGTAACTTCGGTCACTAAATGAACCTTTGTAAATCGAGGACTACCTGTATAATTCCCATAACATTGATAGAGTAAGGGTGATGCAAATCATAATCCAAAAGATATGAAGGTTGCACCTTGCCTCCTTCCATTGTAGAGAAATTCTGCATTTCTTCTTACTTAATCGTTAATATGATTATCTTTGGACTATAACCTTGAATTGTAGTGGATAAGGAGCCTCTATTTTATCTCCAGATAGCACGTTCTACTTTTTAATGTAATGAGATGCTGCTGTCATTTTGTATTATTTGTTAGGCGTTCATAATTATGTATGCTTAATTCAATTACATTGACTTTCTTAATTGGTGCTTTCCTACATTATGATCCCATGACTTTTCCCCTGAGGCTGTGTGGTCTATAAACAGGATACAACACTAAATGGCATAGACACAGCATGTAGCAAAGACTACTTACAGAGGGAGGGAGGGAGGGAGGGAGTAATCTCACAGCTTCCAGATCTGATGAAGGGGGTGGGGAGATTAAGATGGATCAGAAGAGATCAGCAGCCAGTGGGGAACTTTACCAGCTGCATCTGGTCTACTTGACCCACTGGTCTTTGTTCCCCCAGTAGTGGAAAGCTATGGTTGCTAGCATTCCCACTAGCAGGATTAAACATTAGGCTTCTAAAAGAGGGTTTCCACAAGTGCAGCAGATGTGGGAATAGGCCCAATGAATCCAAATCCATTCTATTACCTGAAAGGATTGATATAGGCTCATCTCTTCCCCCACTCTGCCTTTACTGCTTCCAATAAAAAAAAGGAGTCCCTGTGGATTTTACTCCGCTAGTCGTTACCGATTATAGGGGGCGGTGCTCATCTCTGTTTTAAGGCCATTGCGCCAGAGCTGTCTAAAGACATTTCCTCAGTCATGTAGCCAAACATGACGACAGGGAGCACTATTATCTTCCCACCAAAGTGGTACCTATTTATCTACTCGCATTTGCATGCTTTCGAACTGGTAGGTTGGTAAAGCTGGAGCAAGGATGGGAGCTCACCCCGTTGCATGGGTCTCAAACCTGGACTGCTGGCTTTCCAGCTGACAAGCCCAGTGTCTTAATCATTGAGCCACCGCGGTTTTCATTTTAAAACCGCAGTGGCTCAGCATGGTTTTTCTTTTAAATCTGTGCTTCCAATGCACTGATTTAAAATAAAATAATCCACTAAACGAAAAATCTGGCCATAAATTATATCAAGTCAGTAACACTTGGAATGAGATTGATACTATTAATTCAGTTGAAAAATGAAAATTAGAACCATAGAATCATCGGGCTGGAAGGGAACATAGAGGTCCTCTAGTACAACCCCCTGCTCAAGGCAGGAGCCTTATACCATCCCAGTCAAATGGTTGTCCATTCTATGTGTCCTAGATATAAGGGCAAATGGACTGAGGTAGTATGGGAACAAATTATTATTTCTAGAAAAGGAATCCCATAAAACCTATGATTGTGAGTGGGGGTGGGAAGTAATGTCTTCCTTAAGTAAAGCTTGGTTTCTTATCACAACCTGAACACAGCCATGCAGATATTTTTGGCAGAGAGTATGGAAGTTGTTTATTGTTACCATCTAACCCTATCACACTGCAATTTTCTCTGGTGTCCCATTCATGTACCAACCAGGTCTGATCCAGCTTAGTTTTTTCATGATCATCCCAAGTTGACTAAAGAAGTTTAAAGTACACAATTGTTTCTTTTAGAGAAATGCATGCATAAAAGAATGAATAAATAATAAACAAAAATGTATGATCCATAAGCCTGGGATTATATGTCAGCCCACGGAGAAGAGCAGATTGCAAAAGTTAAATGCCCAAGCTTTACATCAAGACACCATACTTCTTCAAAGAAGTAGGGTGTGGAAATACAAATGCAATTAATATAAGTATGTCAGGCTTACCCCAAAGAGCATCTTCACTGATGTGATATTTTGTTGTTACAGAGAACAAGGGTGTTCTCTAACTAGGGTCAGTCCTACCATTAAGGAGAGTGAGATACCCACATCAGATGGCCAATCTGGCCTTGTGGGTAGCTGTGGCAGGCCCCTGAGCTGATTCTCCTAAGTTGTCCCTGCTTGGATGGCAGAGTTTCCTATCACAGGATCTCTCTGAGCCTCCTAAATTAGCCTTTGTTGGAAGATAGCATTCCATCAATGGCCAGTCAAGTCAGTTTCTCTAATAGTATGTGGAAGTGGCCTTGAGAGACAGGAGGGAGGGCCACAGACAGGCAAGTAGCACGCAAAAGAAATTTCAGCCAATAGAAAAATGGTGGTGTGGGAAACATTTCAGAAGATGCCCTCTCTAGTTTTCCAGAGATTAAAAGGAAAGAGAGAGAAGACTTAATGTAACCTTACAGTAAAGATTGAGCTAGAACTCCTGTTTGTGCTTCTTGTCTAGACTTACTTCTCAGGGCTAACAGTTTCTATGCTTGAATGGGGAAGTAACTCCATTCTTCTTGCCTTTCAACTAGCTTTTCCCTGGATTGAAAGGATAATCTCACATGTCTGGAGAACAGAAGATTGGGAGAACTCTTCCTTCATTTTTCTTGCTGTAATTCTGTTGTGAAATGAAGTTGCTAGCAAACCAATTTGAGTAGTTCACTTTGCCTCATGAAAGAAATATATGGCTAGTGAAACATAGAGCTTGTTTGTATCTATTAAATCTTAGCTGGGGTCTGAATGACCCACCAAGGGGGCTTGGAGAAGCTACTCAAAAAATCTCACAGCTTCACATGGAGATTTCTTGTACTGGCTGTCAACCAAAAGGGGGGGAAATGTATATTTGCAGTTGGTGTGCAGTGTGCATACATATTTCTTGATAGCCAGTTGCCATACGGAGTATTCCCATCAAGTCCAATCAAAATAAGTATGATTATGTTCCACCCCAAAAAACATCTTTGTAGCAGGAACTACTCTTGAAATCAATATTGAAAACTGCAGACCTTCTAAGGAAAACGGTGTTGATAAACCCCATCCTGGGGTTTGTTCTAAAACAAACTGAAATTTTGAAAAAGGCTGAAAGTTTTTCAATTTAAAACCAAATCTTTTAAATAATAAACATAACAATTTGTTAAACTTGTACACTGCCTAGTTCTCAACAACTCTGCATGGCTCACAACAATCAAGCAAAGAAATTACCATCAAATCAAGATTAAAATATGGCATTTAAATCCTCTTCAGAATTTGACAAAAGAACCTTCCCGAGTTTGCTATAGAAGACCAACAGAAGAGACTAACACAATTACTGCTCAGGAAATGATACACTGGAAGTTGCTTTAGAAATATTTAGAAATTAACATGTCATTGCCCTCAGATCATTTCCTGCTCATAAAAGGCAGCAGCTAATGGATAGAGCTATGATCCTACATTTGATCTTTCGGTACCACCTTCCAATATCCTTCCCAATACATCAAGACTGTCTCAAGATTGAGGATTCTCAGGTTATATTTTGCAAATATCAAAATATCTTATTCTGTGGCAGGACTACTTAAGCGTTCAAATGTCAGCACCCAAAACTAGTAAATGTATCCCAATTTGTATAAGAACCATCCACTCTGTGTGAGGGAGTCCATGTTATACTCCATGATTTGCTGACCTGTTTCTCTATGTTTCCCACATAATGGATGTGGGAAACATAGAGTGTTCTTAGACGCCTGGTCCAAGCCACAAAGATGACAGGTGTGTCAGGATTTCTTTGCCCAACTGATATACATTTGCACAAATTCCATGAAGGCATCATAGCATACATGACATAATTTGCCCCATCTGCTCTTGTGGTGCAGACACCCATGATATGCCACAGCACTGATCCCAGTAACCCTGCAATGTCTAACAATCAATTCCTGAGCAATGGCACTGGTTGTCTAGCATATCCTTTTTCATGACAATTTGCTTGACAAACTCTGAAAAAATAAAAAAGAGAAGGAACTTAGTAGCTTGGTTGCAGCTTAGTCTGAACCATGGGGGGAAGGAGTAGAGTAACAGAAAGTGGAAATTTTAATAACAAAATTTGCATTGACTTTGTCTAAAAAAAAGTAAAACTGAGGGAAGAATATGTGTTAATCTCTACTTTTGCTCCTTGATAAACCCAAGGTATTCGTTGTCTCTTTGGAGCAAATCTGTGCAAAATTGAATCATTTTCCTTTTTTCAAATTATAAATTGCTGTGAATTGGATTGTCTTTCATTCCTGTTTCTCAGCAGATTATTGTTCTAGCCAGATCTCAAAACGCAGCTTCCTCTTCTCAGAAGACTCAGGAGGCTCAAGCTGTGCAAACAAATGCCCACAACTGACAAGGCTAGTTGAAGAAGACAACACAACTTGCCACTTTGTCTACATCACTTTTCCCAGTGGCTACCACTAGTCAGACACAAAATGCTGGGAAATTCCCAGCTGGAAGCTTAATGTGCCTGTCTGCAGGTGGTGGAACTTGAGAGGCCGCTTCTAGTGCGTCTCTGCCTTTGACATATGATTCACCTGCTTGTCTCCCTGAGCTCTTGAGAAATCGTGCATCACAAATGCAAGGCTCCCATCCTTCATGAAGCACAATTCAAATGAGTCAGCAAGGAGATGTTTCTATTATTTTTATCTCTGTATGCAGTAAGCATATGGAAAAGATCTCCATTCCCAAGGCCAGCTGGACCCTCCCATTCCCCCTTCACATATTGTTACCATACCTCTTAAGGTCAGATACTATTATTGTTCAAAATGATGCCTAGCATGTGGCAAGGCAAAAAGTTTATGTATGTCCTATTACTTTAATTCTCTCCAACTTTCCTCCGCAGAAACTACTTTTTGACTTAGCATCTGGTCAGAGAGATTTCACAGATTTTTGAAGCACTGCAAGAATCTGGAAAGCTTCCTTCCTTCCTTCCTTCCTTCCTTCCTTCCTTCCTTCCTTCCTTCCTTCCTTCCTTCCTTCCTTCCTTCCTTCCTTCCTTCCTTCCTCCCTCCTCTCCCCCTCTCCCCTTCTTTCCTTCCTTCCTCCCTCCCTCCCTCCCTTTCTTCCTTCCAAATTGCATTTGAAAATAAAAAAGTAAAATCAAAGAAACCAGGAATAAGAACTTCCTTCCCCCTGTGCCATTTCACCAATGAAAGCAAGTATAAATTTCCTTGTTCTGGAAAAGTTCAGTGAGTGTATATGTTTTATCCAGGGTGGCACAGAAAAATTATTGGGAGCCTTTCCCTGGGGAAAACAGGGCTGATTGTGATTGTTCCTGCACATAAGTGCACCACTTTGTGAGAGGATCAGTGACATACCTTCTGAACACCACACTGCTCACTGCCAGGAGTTCGATCCTCAGCGGCTCAAGGTTGACTCAGACTTCCTTCCTTCCAAGGTTGGTAAAATGAGAAGCCAGGGGGCAATATGTTGACTCTGTAAATCGCTTAGAGAGGGCTGTAAAGCACTGTGAAGCGGTATATAAGTCTATGTGCTATTGCTATGGAACAACACTGCGCTAATCATTCTGTCTCTCTGACCCCCACTTGGACCCTCCTGGATGTCCCCATGATATTTTCTCGTTCTCAGGTCATGAGACAAGTTTGAGGAGTCCTTAAGCTAGGGTTAAAGTAGTATTTCCTTCCATATATTGCCTTCAGTGCAATATTGCCTTTAGTGCAATCTCAAGGTCTATAAAATATACTCAAATAAAATGTAAAATCTATAAAGTCTAAGCTTGAGAAGTCAAGGAACTGCATTGACCAAGCATGGAGACAGAACAAACAATGGGGATATTGTGTGTCCTGCTGGGATGGTCTTCTGCTGATTCCAGGGCTGAGGAGAGCATTCCCACCAGTGGTGGGTTTCAAAAAATGTTACTACCAGTTCTGTGGGCGTGGCTTAGTGGGCGTGGCAGGGGTAGGATACTGCAAAATCCCCATTTCCTCCTGATCAGCTGGGACTCGGGAGGCAGAGAATAGATGGGGGCAGGGCCAGTCAGAGGTGGTATTTACCCGTTCTCTGAACTACTCAAAATTTCCACTACCGGTTCTCCAGAACTGGTCAGAACCTGCTGAAACCCACCTCTGATTCCCACTCAAGGCCTTTGGACTTTATTAATTACTTCTGGGAGGAGAAGATTTTGACAGTCTGCTACTTCTTCAAGAAATGCTGCCACATGACTCCCATTATCTCTCTCTCCAGCCTTGGGAGAAAAATCACCCAACGATAACTTGGCAGGCCCAAGAAAGGCTGATATAATTAACCCAATAATAATTCTAATAAGTCACAAGCCAAAAGGTAAGCCAGCCAGCCAGCCTGCTGCCTGCCCTGCCTGCCTTTATATCATTCCATGTAATTTGTTATTTATTTGGCCCTAGAAAAGGTTGAGTGGCTGTCATCTAGCCAAGAACACGAAGTCTGCTGGGGAAAGTTTTCTTCTTGTTGTTTTTTATTTTATTTTTGAGGATGTTGCTTCAAACGATTCACTACACTGAATGCAGAGTTAAAACTGTCTCAGGAAAAAATCATGTTACATGTAAGTCCTGGAGAGAGGTGGGAGGGAGAAGAGGAGAGGGAGGAGGGGAAGGGAGGAGGAGAAGAGAAGAGAAGAGAAGAGAAGAGAAGAGAAGAGAAGAGAAGAGAAGAGAAGTTTCTACAAAACAGTGAAAAGAAGAGAGGAGAGGAGAGTTCTACAGAACAGAGTGAAATAATACCTAAAACTTCAAAGAAAAGGTTCATATCTTTCAAAGCCTTTTGCAAAACTAAAGAGAAAGTAGGTGCTTTGGTGTGGTTAACAGGCACCTTTGTTATTCAATAAATAGGAAAGAGCTTTCAAAAATTATAAATGAGATTATGTCTCTTTATGCCCTTTAGATTTCCAATATATCCACTGAAATGACTCAAAAGAAAGTATAGTTTTGAGTTGGGGTTACAGTAACCCAGGAAGGATTTTAAATACTTCCCTTCTCTGGCTTGTATAAGAACATAAAATGTGAATTGTAAGAAAAGACATCCAACACACTAGTGGCAGTGCCCCCTCTGAGATTTATTTCAACCATGCTTTTGTTTTTGTTTTCATGATTAGTAAAATAACAATTTGGGGACCTGGGAACATTTTTAAACTTAATTTCAATTTTGTAAAATTTAACAAGGAAAAGAAAGAGAAGGAAACAATTGGTTTCTGCAATACTTCATGCTATTGATAAGTTTTTAGGTTTGGGTAACTAAATTTTAAATGTGTATATAAGAAGCTGAGGGGATATGCCCTCAGCAGATTCAATAAGCCAACAGGATCCTAATTAGGACAACACGGTGAATGTAGAACAGGGGTGTCAAACTCAATTTCATTGAGGACCGCATCAGGGTTGTGTTTGACCTCGGGGGCCAGGGTGGGTATGGCCAGCTTGACATCACTCGTGTCGGGGGCTTCTGTGGTGGCCCGAGCGCTCTGACAGTGAAAATGGGCTCCCGAGCTCCGTTTTTGCTGGCAGAGGCACTGCAGGCCGGTCCTTCGCTGTTTCCAGGGTGGCCCCACGGGCCAGATCTAAGCACCCTGCGGGCCAAATCCAGGCCTTGAGTTTGACACCCCGATGTAGAACATTGATAGATCATTCATACATCAAGACTCAGCTCAGAAGATGTAAAATACAACTTTCAAACTGGAACAAATCAGGGTGAATTTTGCTTACCTTCAGGTTCAGCCAAAAATTAGACAAAGGCTGTGTGGTGTCCCTAAAGAATATTTAGTAATTCTGAGTGAAGTTTGGAGAAGAGAGAAGGATCAATGGGGGGGGGGAGAGAGAATGAGAAAAAAGAAAAAAGAAAAGAAAAGGTGCTACCACGCTGCAGTGGTAGTTTTTAAATATCCCTTTAAGAAAAATATCACTTTTCCCCCAACAACCTTCCAGGGAACAGGAGAACTTATATTTTTTGTCCCCTAAGGCTGTCTTCGCCAAGGTCCTAGACCCCCTGCAATTTGCATACCGAGCAAACAGATGAACAGATGATGCTCTGCACTACATCCTACAACATCTTGAATCTCCAAAGACCTATGCAAGGGTTCTCTTTGTAGAGTTTAGTTCAGCATTCAATACCATCATTCCAGACGCTCTTCTAACTAAGCTAAACCAGATAGCGGTACTTGAACACACTTGTAAGTGGATCATAAGCTTCCTTACAAATAGGAAGCAGCAGGTGAAGCTAAGCAGAATCACATCAGATACCTGTGAAATTAGCACAGGGGCCCCCCAAGGCTGTGTGCTCTCTCCACTTCTCTTCTCTCTATATACCAATGACTGCATCTCTAACAATCCATCTGTTAAACTACTGAAGTTCGCAGATGACACAACAGTGATCGGTCTCATTCGAGACAATGATGAATCCGCATACAGATGGGAGGTTGAACAACTAACCTTGTGGTGCGACCGGAACAATCTGGAACTGAACACACTCAAAACCGTAGAAATGGTGGTAGACTTTAGGAGAAACCTGCCCATACTTCCACCTCTTACAATACTAAACAACACAGTATCAAGAGTAAAGACCTTCAAATTTCTATGTTCTACCATATCGCAAGAACTAAAATGGACACCTAACATCAAAAACAACATCAAAAAATCACAACAAATAATGTTCTTTCTGTGCCAACTCAGAAAGCTCAAACTGCCCAAGGAGCTACTGATACAGTTCTACAGAGGATTGATTGATTCTGT
>QLTV01003780.1:864653-893092 GCA_003457575.1 Thermophis baileyi
CACAGCAAAGGCCAGAAGGGACCTTAGAGGTCATCTAGTCCAACCCCTCCCTTCCTGGCAAAATGGACTGCTAAATTGGCTGCACCCACCCAGTCACATGACCACATGGCCACGCCCACCTGAAGCAACACCCACCTGACCTCCAAGCCACGCCCACAAAATAAGCCACGCCCATAGAACCGGTAGGGAAAAATTTCACATTTCACCCCTGCCCCATTCCCACCCCACTCTGGGGCCAGCCAGAGGTGGTATTTGCCAGTTCTCCGAACTACTCAAAATTTCCGCTATCGGTTCTCCAGAACCTGCTGGATTTCACCCCTGCCTGAGATTATAATAGACATCCTAAGTAAACAGTATTTTGGCTAGGTTGCTGAGTAATCTAACCTAGCATAAGGCAACTTCCCAGTAATCAAAACTATTAAAAAATTCAAAAAATCTTTACTTAGTATACATACAAAAATCTGTTTAAAATTATGAGACTCGCCATAAGGCAGCAAGCCAAAACATATCAAAACATGTAAATATGTAAGTCCAATGAAACTAGAAATTTGGGGGGGGGGCGGGAATCCTTTAAATTCAAATTAAATATTTTGTGACCTGTGATTTCAAAGTTGACAAATTTTTTCTGCTTTTAAACTCTTCTGTGGCAACCATTCCTTTGGAGGAGCTATTTTAAAACAGCATGATAATATAAGATTAAGAGTTCCCATTCTTTCCTTATCTTCCTTCTTAGTCACCACTGTGACTGATATGCTTTATGGTGGTGAGATTGTATCGTGTCTTCTGTCTGTTAGTTGACGTTCTGCTAGTCTTCTGCCTATTTGTCCTACATTGTGGGACGGGTATTATAGTCCTTATATCATATGTTGTAGATGACTACTGTTTTAAACTCCTGTTTTAAATTTCTTAATCTCACAAAACATGGACATATTCAACCAAGGTTTCAGCTGGGAGACTGTGGGCATCCTAACTAGGCTAAATCTCCAAATGCTAGGGAAATCCTGAGAAACTGACATTCAGACAAATCATCCATCAATAGACACAGAGAGATAAACCATATTTACACATGATACAAAAGAAGCAATAAAAAAGCCAAGAAGGAAACAAAGAGACCAGAACACATCCTTTCCATCAGCATTCACTCAGATAAGCAGGGATTAACACCAGGCAAACAATCAAGCAGAAAACAATGCTCTAACCAAGGAACTACCAAAGAGGAAACCACACCCACACCGATGAAGTTACCTAGTCAGGTAATGAAAGATCTGCAAACAAACAACTAAACTCAGGGAGCACCAAGGATTCCATAATTACATTTGAAGTAGTGTTTGAAATGAAGTTTGAATCAGCATAGTTTATGGAGATTTTAGGAATAGTGGTGTCTATAATTAGATTATGCTAGCAAAGTTTCTCATAACATTTCTACCTCCTAAAAAAAATCAAATGTTGAAATAAAAAAGAGAACTGTTATTAAAATATGAAATTTATCCTGGTTTTAAAAAAGAATTTTTTTTTTGATTCCCTATAAATTCCACTAGAAATTTTTGTCTGCCTGGATGGAAGGTAGACATGAAATCCTAACTACTAATTTTGGAATCACTTGATATCCTCTAAGTCCTACAATTGCATTTAAGTCCTTAGAGACCCAACAAAAATTAAAATAAGCAAACAAACCCAGAAAGCCTAAAAATTTCAATTAATGCCAGTAAATAGCCCATTTTAAAAATATAGTAAAACACTTTTTTTTACTCCCACTTCCTACTAGTACTGATGATATCTACTTTGGTAATGAAATGTCTGCAAGAAAACAATCAAATTCAGAGTACCAAGGACCCCTTCATTTCAACCCTGAGCTACAAATATTCTCCTCTATCAGAAAAAAATTTTCCCCCAGTGGAATTCTCTTACTATAATAAAAGTTGGATGAAGAGGAACCCTGCTCCATGACTTTTTCCTCAAACAACAGCAATGGTATTATTTTGCAGAGCATGAATGCAATTGGTCATCTTCCCTCTGACAGCAGAAAGAGGGAATAATGAGGGTTTCAAGTTTTATTGTAAACTATTAAATTATTAGACAAGTTTCAGAAGAGGGAAAATTTGAAGCATACTGTCACTATATTGCTTTAATTCATCAGTTTGCAAGCAATTCCGCATTTAACTATTGTTCCATTACATTATAATCTCTTAATCTTTGATGCATTCAAACTTTCTCTGTAAGATTTCTAGTAGAAAAGGCCAACCAGCAACTAAAATGGCCGCCGGTTTCAAAATGGCCGCTGCTAATGTAAAAGGTTCAGCCAGCACTCAAAATGGCCGCTGCAGGATCAAAATGGCCGACCAGTGTGGGCAATGACACCCAACGGCCTCCTAGCCATCAAGATGGCTGCCGCTGACAGCCGAAAACATGAGACTGCAATTCAGTCAGGCAGAAGCTCTAAAGGCCGCCCTCGATGTCGTCGTGGAGAACGCTGCCTCGGCGCACAACGGCTAGCGGCGAGCGGCTCAGCGGCTAGCGAAGAGCGGTTATGCCGGCCTGCGAAGGTAGGAACCCCTTTGCCGGATGGAGGGAGGCAGATCCACAGGCAGGCACTACCCTCAGGCGGAAAAGAGCACGAAAGCTCTCCTGGCCGTTGGTCACTTGAGCGCAGGGCTCCTGTGACAGCTGTCAAATTTAACGATGAAGCCAGGCCGCCAAACTGCAAATGGAGCCAGAATGATTTGGAGCAGAACTCCTAAAGGCCATTTAGGGGAAGCAACCCCCCAGATACTTTGAAGGCCCTCGGCTCGATGACAGGCTGGGAGAGCCTCAGCCCTCACAGCCCTCAACCCAGAAACTGCGATACCAGAGCAGTCAACTGGGGACACTCACTGTGAAGCAAAAAATCTTTTTGAATCCTGTAGTCACTCGATGACAGGAGCAATCCTCAGAAGAATGGGAGCTGTTTTACACGCGTCCTCTTCAGGCCAAGGACTGAGTCAAATTCCTCATAGTCAGCCTGGTATGGATGCTGTAGGCCCAAGCCGTGCTCAGATGGATCCCAGCCGCTATGCCCTGTTTGACTGCATCCGCTATCATGATTTTATTATCTCAAAACATCATCACAGTATAATATATGTTTTATTGTATGGGATTCCTACTTCACATTGGATATTTGCAAGATAGCTTATGTAGCTTTAATTCAAATTTACATGTTATTTGTTTTGGATAACTGTGGTTTATGGAAAAAATTTAAAGCAGGCTGTATGAGCTCTGCATTGTACTATACGCTGCCAATATACAGTTCTTTGGGAAACTCTGCAAAATATCACTTGCTGATCTCTGCATCTGGTTTAATGTGAAATAACAGCTATTTGGGCCTATTTCATCAGCCAGGAAAATTAACCAGAGTATTAATCAGGCAGGCAATTTTCTGTTCTTTAGAACGAACATAAAACATAGATTGTGGTTAAAAATTTGCTTTAGCAAAAAGCTTTTACCCATCAACTGTATGATAGAACTTCCTTCATACGTAGAAAAAATATGTCATCCTAACAATAAATGTAAGTGAAGAATTCTTATATGAAGTGTGTGTGTGTGTGTGTGTGTGTGTGTGTGTGTGTGTGTGTGTGTACAGCGGGAGAGAGTGCATGTATATTTTAATCCCTAGAGCAGGGGAAAAAAATTCATCATAGTTTTAGGACTATTCTACAAGTTCTCATACTGCTTGGAGACTGAAACACAATCAAAGGGATTTTTTATTTATACTACATTATAAACAGGATAATTGACTGTATAAATGAAAGAAAGCTAATGGGAAGACTGCCTGAAGACTTTCACTTTGAGAGTTCACTGTGTGCTTTGACTCTGTTTTCACTAAAAGGCCATATTGTATATAAAGGCTTTTCTAAGTTTATTTCTGCTAATACAATACCATATAAATGCCAACTGGGGAAAAAAAATCATTGGCTACTTTTAGAGAGTAGGGGGGACTGGAGTATGGTCAATGTACTGCAAATCTTGAAAAACGAATCGTAGATTGTAAAAAAGTGTAGGACCGGAAAGACACATAGATTACCATTACTGGCTGTTCTGGCACCAGTGTACGACCAGTGTATCAACACAGGTAAATCCTGTGGTTTAAGTAGATCAGGAGTGTCAAACTCAAGGCCCCAGGGGCCGGATCCGGCCGGCCCAGTTCTTAGATCTGGCTCATAGGGTTGCCTTGGAAACAGTGAAGGACCGGCCCGCAGTGCCTCTGCCAGTGAAAATGGAGCTCGCGAGGGCTGCGGGCGGCCTTCCCAAGCTCTGTTTACGCTTAGCAGAGGGTTGCAGGAAGCCGTCGCAGCTCAGGAGCCCATTTTCGCTGGCAGAGCGCTCGGGCCTCCACAGGCGCCCCCAACATGAGTGACATCGAGCTGGCCACGCCCACCCCGGCCCCCCGAGGTCAAACACAACAATGATGCAGCCCTCAATGAAATAGAGTTCGACACCCCTGAAGTAGATGGAGTTTCAAAAGATTTATGAAATTTTTTTTTTCAAAAGAAAAAAAAACCTTTTGAAAGGTTCAGGTCTGAAAATCAGTCAAGAGACTATTCTCTCCTAGCTGAAAATAAACAGAGTCTTCCAGGGAAACCACCAGAATGGATCATCAAGACAAGTAGTGTGTATTACAATTGAAAGCACCCTGCCATTGAGGAAGATCCAGCAGAAGTTCTGCCTGCATTCTTCTCCAGGCCCAAGAATGGCTTTTCACAATATGAAGAAAAGGTAACAACAACGTTCTTTGGAAGGACAGATACTGAAGCTGAAGTTCAAATACTTTGGCCATCCAATGAGAAGAGAGGCCTCGTTGGAAAAGATGCTGATGTTGGGAAAGATTGAAGGCAAGAGGAGAAGGGGACAGCAGAGGATGAGATGGTTAGATAGTGTCGTTGACGCAATGAATATGAATTTGAGCAAACTCCAGGAGACGGTGGAGGACAGGGAAGTCTGGTGTGCTATGATCCATGGGATCGCGAAGGACCAAACACAATTTAGTGACTGAACGACAACAAAGGACCAAGAAGAAGACAGAAGATCACCATTAGCACACACACCCCGAAGGAATAGATTGTAAGGACAGAACTCAGAAGTGAAACCTCAACATATGGATGTCTGACCTACAGGCATCATAGACAGAATCCCTTTAGATCAGTGGTGTCAAACTCAAGGCCCACAGGCTACATCCGGACTGCAGGGTGCTTAGATCTGGCCCACGGGACCAGCCTGGAAACAGCAAAAGACCGGCCTGCAGTGCTTCTGCCAGCGAAAAGGGAGCTCCGGGAGGGGGGGGAGCTCTGTTTTCACTGGCAGAGGGCTATCAAAACAAACTAAAAACAAAACAAAAGGAGAGATGTTTCCACTTTTGCATTTGAGCATGCAAGAAGGGACAGGAAAGGAGAAAAAGAAAAGACAAAAAAAAAAAGAAGGGAAGATGGGAAGAGAGCAAGGAAGGAAAAATAAGGAAAGAGGGGAAGGAAGAAGAAAGAAGAATGAAGAGGGAAGAAAAAAGAAGAAAAGGGAGGGAGGGAGGGAGGGAGGGGATTATAATGAGAGTGAGGGAGGGTCTCAGGGAAGTCCTGCCTTAGCACTTGGCCACCACAGGTGCCCCCGGTACGAGAGATGTCGAGCCCAAGCCCACCATGGCCACGCCCCCCAGTCATCCGAGGTCAAACACAACCCTGATGCAGCCCTCAATGAAATCGAGTTTGACACCCCTGCTTTAGATCTACAGACACCCCTGAGTAATTGGAAAACTGGACTCCAAGTTCACCTTTATCCCTTTCAATCAAGAGCATTTCCCATTTTGTGCCTGTGGAACATCTGACCATTCAAAGCTCCAGCCGGATGTCAATACAATGTGATGTTTTAGCATGACAGGGAATTAGCCCTGGAGATGATTTCATTGCATATCCCACTCAATGAGGTGGTTTTCTTGATTAGCAAAGCCATTCTTTCTATCTGATAACTCAATCAATGCCTCTCTACAGAAGGAAAAGAGAGAGAAATTCAAATAGGGAACTTTATGAAGAATCCTCATCTTTGCTATACTGTTTTGAAAAATCAAGAAAAAATAGTCTTCATTTCCCCAGAGGGAAAATTGCCAACTACTTTTTTTTTTTAACAGTGCATGACTCAGTGATATACAGACTTCATAGTGTAGGTGGCAAACACTGAAACACCAGGGTTTTGACATATGTCCAGCGGAGGCGTGGAATATGGATTTCCCCACATACTTTTTACCAGTCTTTAGAAAATCCATCTGCACTGTCCCACAATTAATCCTATTTCTGAAAGAGCTTCAACAAAGAAATCCACAAGTAGCCAAAGCTCTGGGCAAGAGTGGAAATCCTGAAAGAGTCACTGAGATATTTCATAATTATCAAAAGTTGTGGAGGACTGCATAATTAATCATCATCCCGATGATTGTTTTTACATCTTTGTTTCATTATTTTGCAATATACCTTACAATAGAAATAACTTCCTGACTGAAGACTATAATGTGTCCAGTAAATACAATCCAGCATGGAAAAGATCTCTTTTTCTTAGAGATTGGATCCAAATTTGGTAGACATACAAGGGCTGCTAATAAGAAGATAAGAAAATCTATCTGTACAGCATATAGATCAGGGGTCCCCAACCCGCAGACTGGGGCCCCCTCCTGGACTGTGAGCCATTCAGAACCGGGCCATGGAAGCGGCATGCGAATGTGCGTGCACAGATCCCCACTTACGCAAGCAGCGGGCATGCATGTGTGTGCAAGTTCTATTTGTGCAAGTGGTGATCACACGTGCCTACCACTTGCACAAATGGAGCTGCGCACGAGCGTGCACGCTCACGTGAAACCATCCCCTCCCCCCCATCAGTTTGCAAAGCCAGAAAAGTTGGGGAACTCTGATATAGATGTAATTAGAGCTTGCTTGGATTGTGAGTTTATAAATTAACACTTGCTAGGCTGAGAGAAACTAATAACATTAGTCACATTGCCTCAGCTAGGTTAATTAGTATTTAGGGTTTGAAAGCAGGGGTGAAATTCAAAATTTTTCCCTATCGGTTCTGTGGGCGTGGCTTGGTAGGCATGGCAGGGGAAGGATACTGCAAAATCTCCATTCCCTCCCCACTCCTGGGAGAAGTATTGCAAAAAGTATATTGCAAAATCTCCATTCCCACCCCACTCTGGGGCCAGCCAGAGGTGGTATTTGCCGGTTCTCTGAACTACTCAAAATTTCCACTACCGGTTCTCCAGAACCTGTCAGAACCTGCTGAATTTCACCCCTGTTTGAAAGGCTCAAGGGAATTCTACGTGATAAGTTAACAGGGTCTCCCAACCTTGGCACAGCAACTAAACAGGACAAGTACAGACTTCAATGGATAGCTAGGACTGCAGAAAAAACAATTGCAACCAGCCTTCTTTCCTTCATGGATGTGTATACACTGCACAAACCAGAAAGAGGGCTGAGAAAATATCTACAGACCCCTCACATCCTGGACATAAACTATTTCAACTTCTTCCCTCAAGATGCCTCTATAGGGCATTGCATGCCAAAACAACTAGACACAAAGATAGTTTCTTCCCCCGTGCCATCACTCTGCTAAATACCTAATTCCTACAGCACTGTATTATGTCTAAAGATATTTACCCATGTAGTAGGATGTATTGCTATTATCCTTGTCATCTTCTTATCCTGCTCATCTTTCTCACCCTTCATCTTTCCTGCTATCTTCTCCTATTGGTATATTATGATTTATCAATTGTTACTGTTATCTTATGATTTATGATTGTATCTTATGATTTATGATATATAACTATCACTTTGTTGTTTGTATGTACACTGAGAGCTCAAGTACTGGAGACAAATTCCTTGTATGTTCAACCACACTTGGCCAATAAAGAATTCTATTCTGTTCTGTTCTGTTCTGTTCTGTTCTGTTCTTGTTCTTTTCCATTCCTGCTCCATTCCTGTTCTATTTCTGTTCTGTTCTGTTCTATTATTCTATTCATGTGTGGACTTCAACTTCCACAATGCTCCCAGGCCTCGTATAAATCTAACAAATAAAATAGAGCAGGAAATCAGGATAAAAACTTTTTGAAAGTTGTTGGTGCTAAACCACTTTTATTATGCTGCTAAGAAAACATGCACAGATGTGCCCATATAATCAAAAGGAGTGGCACTTGATGCAAACACTGCAATTTTGTTATTGTCTCAGAAATGAGGATATCTAAGGATACAACTTAGATATAAGATGCTATTGGGAATTGGGTGGAATATGGATTTTAAAAATATTATGGCATTTGTCATTCCAATAAATATTGAAATATGTTCTCAATAAATATATTTGATTGATTGCCAGACACCATTATTTCTAATAGTATTTTCAAAAATACATTGTTTATTCTATTTTCCAAAGTTATAGAACACAGTTGTCAAACTCGATCACGTCATGTGACGTATCGCAATGTATTGTGGTGTTTTTGCCTTTGTGGAGCCAGGCTGGGTGTGGCCTGTGCGTGACACATCTGGCTCATGGGCCGCCAGTTTGACAGGCCTGTTATAGAATATAGTAATTGTGAAAATATTCCATTGATTTCTAAACAATGGGTGCAGATGGATATAGTGATACATTGGTAAATGTCTGTGTGTATGTGCAAACATATGTATCTGTCTCCCAACTGTGAATAACGTATCATTTGTCTGATGAGAAGAACTGTAGTGCACTAAGGTTTCTGCCATAATTAATGTGCAATCTATAAGACGTTTGTCCTGTTATAAGATTGTAGAACAGGGGTGAGCAACTATGGCAACTTTAGGCTGGAATTCTGGGAGTTGAGGTCCACAAGTCATAAAGTTGCGATAGTTGGCCACCCCTGGTGTACAGAATAACCCTAACCAGTTATAATGACATAGAGAAATGAGAGCTAGAAGTCAAACAAAAAAGAGGTTTGTAGAGAGAATTAGTCGCTACTGGAGCACATCTTATGAGAAGGAAGGATTTATTACTTCCAGTTCTTCTCTGCCCTACTCGGGACACATCATGCAAAGGCATTTCAGTTGTCCAAAACAGATGAATTTCTAGTTCTTGCAGTCTGTCCCAGAGTGCAAGAAGTGGGAGGCATTGGAGAAGTCGGCAAGCTATAGTCCATGGCAAAATGATGCAATTAATCCTTGCAACCCAAAATGTCTAGGCCAGGGGTGTCAAACTCGCATAGTCATGGCGGCATCACGTGACATATTGGGAGTTTTTCCCCCTTCACTAAACCGGGCGGGGGTGGGGCCAGCACGTGACGCATGCGGCCCGTGGGATGCGAGTTTGACACCCCTGGTCTAGGCTGTCCTAACAGCAATGTTCCCTCTGACATTGAAAATCGCTGTGTGGCAGTTGGAAACTGCCGCGCGGCGATTTCCTGTCAGGTGCACGGCCACGCAGCAATGTTCCCTCTGACATTGAAAATCGCTGTGCGGCAGTTGGAAACTGCTGTGCGGTGATTTCCTGTCAGGTGCACGGCCAGGCAGCAATGTTCCCTCTGACATTGAAAATCGCTGTGTGGCAGTTGGAAACTGCCGCACGGCGATTTCCTGTCAGGTGCACGGCCACGCAGCAATGTTCCCTCTGACATTGAAAATCGCTGTGTGGCAGTTGGAAACTGCTGCGTGACGATTTCCTGTCAGGTGCAGGCCAAGCAGCAATGTTCCCTCTGACATTGAAAATCGCTGTGCGGCAGTTGGAAACTGCTGTGCGGTGATTTCCTGTCAGGTGCACGGCCAGGCAGCAATGTTCCCTCTGACATTGAAAATCGCTGTGTGGCAGTTGGAAACTGCCGCACGGCGATTTCCTGTCAGGTGCACGGCCACGCAGCAATGTTCCCTCTGACATTGAAAATTGCTGCGCGGCAGTTGGAAACTGCTGCGCGGTGATTTCCTGTTACGTGCGCGGCTGCGCAGCCGCGCAGCTTAGAGGGAACATTGCCTAACAGATGCTGAAGAAGGAGTCAATTGAAAATTTTTCAGGAGTTCTAGAATGAATAAACCTTAGAAAGAATTCTCTTGATTTTTAAGAGACATAGCTTGGAGTTTGCAGAATTAATTATCCATATCCCAATAGACAATTTATACAGACATTTAAAGTAGACACTCTTGTAATAGCTAAATGAACAGCTTCTATTCTTTACTTCTTTATTCTTTATTACTTACCCAAATCTCCCCGAGACCTAAAATGGTGGTTAGAGAAACTTTTGAAAATAGTAATATTTTAAACATCTACAGTTCAGCCTGATAGAAGTATTAGCCAAATGCCTCTTAATATTTAGAAAGAGAGACTGAGTTCTGATGTTTAAATACTACACACACTTTGTGACTGCTGTTAACTTTGTCCAGATGCTGGTACTCTGTGTGCCCACAGAAATTAAAGAAAGCTCTTTCTGTTCAGCTTGCCCAAAAATTGTTGCCCCGTGACTCACTCCAAAAAAGAAAGAAAAAGAATGGAAAGAATGTGAGACAACTGCATACAGTACATAGTATTTTATTAATATAGGGTCTAACTGAAAAGTGGAAATCTGGATGGATATACCATTGAAACAAATAAGTGGGTATTTACAATGCTAGAAAAAAAAATTAAAACAATGTATTGCTTGAAATGTGCGGTCTCTGAGAAGGAACCTAAAATTGACTTTTTTAAAAAAAAAATGATATGGATTTAAAGACTTGTCTTAAAAATCAAGGGAAACATTTTTGGAAGTTTTCTAAGTATGATGTCCTTTTTAACATACATAATAGCCATGATATTTTTTGGACTTTAAATTGAAGGAAACCTGCATTCACTGAAATACAGAGGAAACTTCAATTAATAATGAACTTCAGAAAATCATAATGGAACAGATTTATCCAGACTAATTACCAATTACTACTACTTTATTTTTGTTTCCTGAATAAGAAACTTTGTTACTTCTTCATTTTCCAATTTGCTACCTCTTCTCTTCAGTACATCGTTTTCCATAGGTTTACCGATTTTTAATCTATAAATATATTTGAATTAGGTTAGCATGACACCTGTTAGCCAACCCTATTTATCCTAGATTGTTACATATACCCAACCTACTTATGATTCATGAAAACTTACAGTTAATTGGAAAACAAGTTAATGTGTGTGTTGTGCAAATATACCAAGTACCAAATATATACCAAATATATAAAAAAAAATATTTTCTATGGCACTAGGATTAGAAGATGCCTATATTGTGGGTAAGCATATGTGCAGCAGGCCTGGAACCGAAAGATAATTTAAAACATGGGTATCTAATCTATTGACTTGCCTGGGCCACATTGAGTGATGAGGAATTGTCTTGGGCGACATAAAAATATATAGTATAGTTAATGTATATAAATCACATAACAATATTAGAAGTTTATGATCTTTTGGGAGCCACATTACTGGTTGTCCATGACCATATGCAGCTCTTGGGCCACAGGTTGAACACACATGTTCTATAAGAAGAGGAGTACAGATGCTATGAGGAACTTGAATCAAATGGATGAAGGTATGATAGTCACTTCTAAGACCATCCAAATTTCAGGCAGGGATTGGAGAATATTCATTCATGATGAATATAATATTGGAAAGTGATGGAAATTTCAGGAAGAACCGTCCATAATAAAACTCACACACACACAAAATGTATACCAATTTAATGTAATGAATGAAAGAAGACATCTGAGAATAATTTACGTGGCACACCACAGCAAACTTAATTCATCAGAATTCTCCCCCAAAAGGGTAACAATGGGGGAAAGTACAAGGATAATTCTGACCCTAAAATTATGTTTAATGAATTCAGGGCTTAATTTATAAGTGAATTGTTTACAGATTTTTATAATCATACATGGCACTTACATAGTGCTTTAGAATATGTTACAAATGTTTTATGTGCATTATCCTAGTGAGCCTTAAGATGATCCTGCTGTGAATCAAGACTAGGGTGAGTTTGACACGAGGCAGCAGCCTTGAGTTGATGGGAAATTTCCTTTTCAGAATTTCAACCCAAGGTCCAAACGGAAGGAAGAAAACCAGTTAAGCATCTAAGCACATGCAGAGATCTCACTACACAAGTTCTGCTTCACAATAGCTTCACAATCCAGGCACATAGATTCTAGAAAGAGAAGAGAAGTTGCAGAGAAGAGCAACAAAAACAATTAGGGGACAGAAGTCTAAAACATATGAAGAATAGTTGCAGGAATTGGATATGCCTCGTTTAATGAAAAGGAGGACTTGGGTGACATGATAGCAGTGTTCAAATATCTCAAGGGCTGCCATGAAGAAGAGGGAGTCAACCTATTCTTCACAGCACCTGAAGGCAAGACAAGAAGCAATAGATGAAAACTAATCAAGGACAGAACCAACCTAGAAATAAAGGAGACATTTCCTGACAGAATAATTCATCAGTGGGATGGCTTGCCTTCAAAAGTTGTGGGTGCTCAATCACTGAGGTTTTTAAGAAGAGATTGGACAACCATTTGTCTGAAATGGTATAGGGTCTCCTGGCTGGGGGTTGGACTAGAAGACCTCCAAGGTCCCTTCCAACTCTGTTATTCTGTAAAAGAGGGGTTTGAGCAGTGAGGCCAGGTTGTTCTACAGTAGAGGTAGTCCTGGACTTACAACAGTTCATTTACTGACTGTTCAAAGTTACAACGGTACTGAAAAATGTAACTTATGACCGTTTTTCATAGTTACGACCTTTGCAGCATCCCCATGATAATGTGATCAAAATTCAAATGCTTGGCAACTGGTTCATATTTATGACCTTTGGTATGTTCCAGGATCATGTGATCACCATTTGTGACCTTCTGACGAGCAAAGTCAATGGGGAAGCCAGATTCACTTAACAACCAGGTTACTAACTTAACAGCTGCAGTGATTCACTAACAACAGAAATGTTGGGCTCAGTTGTGTTCGTAAGTCGAGGACAACCTGTCTCTGCAAGAGTTTCACAAGGGAGGCCAAAAAATATCAACAGCGCAACTGTAAGTATGCAATTAAAGCCCCACCCCCTTTTTTTACCCACTCCTTTTTTTTTTAATCTGCAATGTATGTGTGACATGTAAAAAAAGGGTAGGGCTTCAATCAGGCTGTCATGGCTACCATCTTGACTCTTTTGAACAAACATACACACCTCCCACGATGATGCCACTGCTCTGAGAAAAAAGGCATTTTTCTGTAATGTTGCCTCCCTATTTTTAAAACTGATTCCTGTTAAACAGAAATAGGTCTACATGTTGGCTTATGAGCTGCAAGGAACAGTGTTTGCACTTTCACCGAAACATAAAGCCTATTTCTTACTTCTTGTTGTTTTGAAAAAAGGATCCATTAAATCTGTATAACAGTCCTTATCAATATACAATATACCATATATTGTGTTCATTAAGCTTTTTAACATTTCCAAACCTGGCTAGACTAAACTGCTTCTGGGCCAACCTAGATTGTGCTTTATGCATAATGGCATAATGATGCTGATTGATATATGTTGATTAATTTATGCAGCATTATTCCAGGTTTTTTCTTCCCACTGTTAAGACATTTTTCCATCAGAGTCTACCTGGCCAATGCATGAATTTCAGCACTGAATTTCTCTGCTCACGGCAGAGTTTGAAAGCCATGGAACCAGTTTTGCAAGGTGTCCCCACCTCCTTTGATTTCAGCTGGAGGAGGGGGCAGGAGGGGAGACATGTGGTTGGTTGTGATTCTCTGGGGGAAGAGGCTATTTTTACAGGGCAGTTGTGTGGTTGCAGTTTGGCATGGCTCTGCAGGTGTACATGAAGGAGAGAGGAAGAGGAAGAAGAAAAGATACTTTCCTACCTCCCTTTTAATTGCAGCATGTGCTCAGGGTGTAAACACAAACTCCATTTGCTTTTTCTGTGGTGACGGGACTTATGTGCTTCTTGACTACATCACAAATGTGATCAGTATTGCACTACATCCATTCAAAAGTTCCCACTGAGGAGTAGTCATTGGAGAAGAAAAGGGAGAGGGAGAGGGAGAGGGAGAGGGAGAGGGAGAGGGAGAGGGAGAGGAGAGGAGAGGAGAGGAGAGGAGAGGAGAGGAGAGGAGAGGAGAGGAGAGGAAAGAAGGAAAGGAAAGGAAAGGAAAGGAGAGGAAAGGAAAGGAAAGGAAAGGAAAGGAAAGGAAAGGAAAGGAAAGGAAAGGAAACGACGGGAAATCGGGGAGAAGCCGAGAGGGGAACGTCCGAGGTTAGCATGCTACCGGTTCGGAAAGGTTATAAAAAAAAAAAAAAAAGAAAAAAAAAGAAAAAAAAAGAAAAGAAAAGAAAAGAAAAGAAAAGAAAAAAGAGAAAAGAAGAAAAGAAAAGAAAAGAAAGAAAAGAAAAAAAGAAAAGAAAAGAAAAGAAAGGAAAGGAAAGGAAGGGAAAGGAAAGGAGACACAGTGATGCGTCCGATCTTGTCTTGGCTAAGATCATGATTTATTGCAACCATTTGATACTTCCTTTTTAGAGCAAAATTACAAGAATGATGA
Organism: Thermophis baileyi; assembly: GCA_003457575.1. Classification (NCBI taxonomy): domain Eukaryota; kingdom Metazoa; phylum Chordata; class Lepidosauria; order Squamata; family Dipsadidae; genus Thermophis; species Thermophis baileyi. Next base: position 879,195 of record QLTV01003780.1, read on the forward strand.
ATTTGTAAAAGATTTTCACCCTGGGATTTAGCTTCTGGTGTGCAGTGCCTTTTGCTGTACCCTTGTCTCACCTTTGATGCTGATTAAATAGCATTTATCTTCTGCCTGCTTAGATGCTTAGCTTGCCTCTCTCCTTAAATTTTACAACCTTTGTGCTGGCTGGTTGGAGACACTTAAACAACAAAGTCGTTTGAATTCTCTCACATCTGGACATCAGCCTTGTTGCGATTTAAGGGAAATGCCCTGGGAGGAGCCTTGTCTGGTTATCTGGGAATTGTTTGAATCTATGGGGCCTGAGGAAGTGGGGAGAGTCCTTATGGCTGTGACCTCGGCCACCTGCTCTTCAGATTCATGCCCTTCCTGGCCTGTTAAAGAGGCCCAGGGGCTGTCATATGAGTCAACTGTGGTAAAGTCTTCCTTGAGGTGGAGGTTGTTCCTTTGCCTCTTAAGGAGGCCTTGGTTTGCTCCCCCCTCAAGAAGCCATCACTGGACCCTACCATAGTAGACCACTTTTGTCCAGTGTCCAACCTTCCATTTTTGGCTGAGAAGGTGGTCAGGCAGCAGCTTCAGAGAACCCTAGATGAAGTAGATTATCTGGATCTGGCCTGGGTATAGGACAGAAATGGCACTTTTCACACTTTTAGATGATCTCTGGAGAGCAGGATGGGGTTGTGCAACCACCCTTGCTCTGCTGACAGCAGCTTTCAATATCATTAACCATGATATCTTTCTGGACCAGTTCCGGGGTTTTGAGGCAAATGGCACTGTATTGTGCTGGTTACTCTTCTTTCTCCAGGGTTGATACCAGTCAGTGGCGACTGGGTGGTGGTGGTGAGCGATTCCTTCCCACCCGCCCACAGTCCAAGGAATTACTATGTGGGGTTCGGTGTCCTCTCCTACTCAACATGGGAATATTGGGAACTTCCATTTCTGGGACTGTGGCATCTTTGGTTCTGGATTGGGTTGTGATGCCTCAAACGGACCCAGTGCGCAACTTGGGGGTTCTTGAGCACTCTCAACTCCTGCTCAAAGAGCAGGTGGCAGTCATGACTAGCAGGGGCCTTCACACAGCTTCAAAGAGGGTTGACTGAGGGTCTCCATTTTATTTCTACAAAAATAATTTGGTTGACTGAGGATCTCTCTTAATTTTATTTCTACAAAAATAACTTTGTAGGGTACAAATGATTGGCCCCAAATTCCTGAGGGATTACTATGGTCAATGGGAAACTAAAGCTGGATCTCTCAACTCAAGTCCCACATCACAGTTCTGTACTAGTTTTCATGGCCTGCCTGTTTAAACTCCCATATCATTGTACACATTTCTTCTATTACAACCTGAAATATATATGTAAAACTAGTAAGTAGAGTAAGTAGAGCCGAGGTGGCGCAGTGGTTAGAGTGCAGCACTGCAGGCTACTTCAGCTGACTGCTAGCTGCAGTTCAGCGGTTCAAATCTCACCGGCTCAAGGTTGACTCAGCCTTCCATCCTTCCGAGGTGGGTAAAATGAGGAGCCAGATTGTTGGGGGCAATATGCTGACTCTGTGAACCGCTTAGAGAGGGCTGTAAAGCACTATAAAGCGGTATATAAGTCTAAGTGCTATTGCTCTTGCTACTAAGTACTATAAATCATGTTTAAACGAGAAAAGGAAAATGGTGAAGGTACTCTGGATTGTTTTGGATTTTAGCTCCCATCAGCTCTAGCTAACATAACCAACAGGCAGAGATAAGCTGAGCTAAAATCGAGCTGTATCTATGGCAGAGGTCTCCAAACTTGGCAACTTTAAGACCTGTGGACTTCAACTAGAAATAAGGAGGAACTTTCTGACAGTGAGAACAATCAACCAATGGAACAGCTTGCCTTCGGAAGTTGTGGGAGTTGAGACTTTCAAGAAGAGATTGGACTGCCATTTGCCAGAAAGGTGTAGGGTCTCCTGCTTGAGCAGGGGGTTGGATTAGATGACCTGCGGGGTCCCTTCCAACTCTGTTAATCTGTGTAAACTCCCAGAATTCCTCAGCCATCCATGCTTCCCTCCTTCTTAAGAAAAGAATGTTGTGCTATTTCAACATATGACAGCTATGGCACCATTACCCTTCACAGAAGCTAATATCTTCATTTACTGTAATTATTGTTGTTCAAAACGGTATATTAGCTATCTTTGCATAGATTGAAAGGTAGCTGCTACAAGAGAAGTCACATCTAGTCTTGTTAAAGCTTCAAGCAAGAAAAAGGGACCTGCAGCAATTTATTTACCTGCCTTTTCCTTGTGAAAAGGAACTTCATCTCATTAAAAAAGGGAGAAATATGGATACCAGAAAGAGAATGAAAAAGGAAGGCAAGATGAATGTCATAAAAAGTTTTAAAACGAGAATGTCAGAGAGACTGTATTTATTCCTGTCCCACTTTGGATCCTGTCTAATGATGAACTGATGATGTTACCTAGTTTGGGTAATGAGATGTCTGCAAGAAAACAACCAAACTGAGAGAGCACTAAAGATCCCTCATTTCAACCCTGAGTTACAAATATTTTCCTTAATTGATCCTGTCTCTAAATACTACTTGTCTGGTACCATCTACAATGTGGCCCCTGACAGTTAGTTGTGAGTTAAGGCAACCCTTGTCAGAAAAAATAATGTTAAACCTTTGTAAAATTAATCTGATTCAATTTGAATAAATCCAAACTGTTAATTTGAAGTGTCAGAACTGGATTACTTTATGCATGTGAGAAAGCAATCCAATTTGAATCAGATTAGGACATCAAATCTATTCAACCACTCAAATTTGGATTGGGTTTTTTTTTAATCAGAGGTTCATTTCAGAGGTTCAAACAAATCATCTTCAGATCCAATTTCCAAATCAAAAATTTGTGTAGTCTACATACTCACTGTAGACGCAGGAATCCTAACAAAGAATAAAATTAAAATATCTGCAAGTCATCTCGTAATTAAATTTGTTGTCCTGTTTAGTCATCAGAATAACTTCTAAGAGCCCATCCAATCCTAAGAGAACAAGATATTTCTGGAAGTGGCTTATTCTGAAAGTAATCCATTTTTTGCTAAGATAGACCCATGAAATTTCATAATAAACAAAAGCCGTTTTGTATAATTATCAAGCAGGGAGAAACATGTTCGCTACAAAACTGAAGGTTAAAGTGTAAATTCCTTTTGCGTGGTCACATTTTCATATCACCCCATGCAAACAATGTTCTGGGGGGGGGATCTCTTTTCTTATGCAAGGAGAGGAACCTTTATTTGTAAAGAGAGCATTGAGCAAGAAGCTTTGGAGAAGAGCAAGAAAACACTGCATTGAACGGAGAATATTGTGAGTTTGGAATGTAAAAAAAGTACAGTAGATGAGTTTTGTGTTATTGCTGGAGTTTTTTAAAAGTATATACAGTGTGGGGTGGTAGTAAAAGAAAGCAGTGACAGAGAATGAGAAAGATGAACTTGACAAGTGGGTTAAAAATAACAGATGGAACATAAAACACCCTGGCCCTTTAAATTCGCCCTTCCACCCTCCCACACACTGGCTCAGTGAGCACAACAACAACAACCTAAAGAAATCAACTGTTATATTTGCCAGAGACATTTTCAACAAAAGAAGCAGAGGTTGTACAAGAACACCCAAGTTTGATCCTAGTGGGATCATTTCTGAAAGCAAAAGTTTTGGATCTCTCAAGGAAAGTACTAAGAGTTGGACTCTAAGAGATTCTTTGATGTGGAGTGTGTGTTTTTCCTTAATCTGAATTACTCCTTTTTTGATTATTGGGCATTGTTGTATTACCAAGTGTTTTTAATTAAGTACAGAAGTTTTATTATGGGACCTCAAGAGGTAATATTTTGAAGTGCAATGCCATGTGATGCTGAGAGTCATCTATTATTTATATCAGCGGTTTTCAACCTGTGGGTCGCGACCCCTTTAGGGGTCGAACGACCATTTCACAGGGGTCGCCATGCATGTTAGCCCGCCATCTTGGTGCCACCGTCACTGCAGGAGTGAAATGCTCCCGGTTCGGCTGTGCCTGCGGGTCGCCGGATAGCCGGTAGCGACACAAGCGGGAGACTTCGCCCACCCACCCGGACGCCGCCATTTGGGTTCTTTTAGCCTCTGCGCATGCGCAGAACGCTTTGCGCATGCGCAGAGGGTAAAAGAACCCAAATGGTGGCGTCCGGGCGAAGTCTCCCGCTCCGATGCTATCAGCTGTCAGGAGACCCGCAGGCAAGCCCGACCCGGCGCCTTTCGCCCCTGGTGCCATGCCCCCTTTGTCACCTCATCCCGCGCGGGGAGGGGACGGGGAGGGGTGGGGGGTCACAGGGGGGTCGCGCCATTAGAAAGGTTGAGAACCACTGATTTATATCAATGTATTTGCTTTGGTCACATCCTATCTTTCCTTTTAAGTGGTTAGATAGCATTTTGTCTCCCATTTTTCCTGCAACAACAAAGCTGTGAGATGGATACATTGGGCTGAGAGGCAGCAACTAGACTAGAGTCACCTACTGTTTGTCCACAACGAAGGTTAGATAGTTGTTGATTTAACAACTGCACTCCACTGGCTTTCCCATAATACGGTCTTATGCTGACTTATGCTCTGACTTCAACATAGTACAGTTGTAACAGGAAAGGGAAAAAACATATCAAATTCATCTTACCATGAAATCTGATGTAGACTAACTCAAAATTAAGCACTGATGATTTCAACACGACTAACTCTTGAATACATTTAACTTTCATTGGTGCCTTCATCTCTGACATGGCTATATCAACTTCCTTGCTCACAAGCATGCTTACTTTTTTTTCTTTCTTCCTTTCTTTTAACTGTTGAAGGAACATCCTGTCTACTCTCTTTACAAAATGATGTGTGTGGAATTGAATGTTAGGGTCCTTCTGACTGTGGGATGCTGAACCTACATCTAGTGGTCTCACCAGCATCAATGTTGCTTGGTATTTAACACCAGATAAGTTGTCAAGAATGTATAAAGGTATTTCAAATGAATGTTGGAAATGTAAATGTAAAGAAGGCACCTTTTATCATTTATGGTGGACGTGATAAAGCAAATTGGAGTAGGATTCACATCTTAATACAGAAGATTCTCAAAGTGAATATAAAGAAACTTCTTTTCTGGGTTTAATGGAAAAAGACTTGGGGGTGGAATTGGAACTTTGATGTTATATATGTTAACAGCAACAAGATTACTTTGCGCACAAAAAATGGAAGGATACTTTGATTCCTATAATGGATGAATGGTTGCAAAAGTTGATGGATTTAGCAGAGATGGTCGAATGGACTGCTTTGATTATAGGGGAAAAAAATACAGTTGTTTTTGTTTCTACTTGGAAACCACTTCCGGACTTTGTGCTTGAGGTGGGAAAAAATGAAACTTTGGTTTTGAGTTTTACCGATTAATAGGTTTGTTGTTGTAGAAACGGCTAGTTTATAATAATATTATTAAGTAAAAGTAAAAAGTTGAGGTTTGATGTTACTATCTTATTCTACTGCACCAAAGGAAGTTGGAAGTCAACGCCTTTTCTTTCTTTTTTCCCCTTGCCCCACACTTTTCCCTTCCCTTTTCCCTCCCCTATTTTCCTACTATTTTCTTTTGTATTTTTGTACTATATATTATAAACTAATAAAAAAATTAAAAAGAAAAATGTTGCTTGATTTTACATTCTTCATTTGCTACTTATACTATTTATTTAGATTTATGCTCAGTCTAAAACAACATTAACTATAATAATAACTACCAAGAAAAATGCATTTCAAAAAAAATAAACAAAAAATACTGAGGTTCTCAAAATGGCTACACAATTTTACTTTCTAAATAATAATTTTAAAAAACACAGTAATCTAATAAACTGTCTAGAAATGTGCTACTTGTAATTTCCCTGTTATCTTCTTTTAGTGGATTCAATTCAGCAGTTTATAACTAAAACAAATAATTATTGATACCCTCACACACACACACACACACACACACACCATACATTCCTCCCTATTTTCTGGGAGGAAAAAACCAGCAGCAGGAGCAATTATAAATCTTTATCACTTGCTACAACGTTAAAGTACTTTGTTTCTCAGGAGAGTCTTTTTGGAGGTAAGAAACCAAAAGAGAAGTTTGGGTGCCATAAATGTTTATGTGACTGATGGAAGGAATCAATTCACCTTCCCACAATATTTTTGGGCCTGGGAAATGAATGCCTTCCTACGTCTACTCATCTCTCTGACAGCGAGCAAAATGTAGACACCAGTTATGGTCTAGATAAGGAAGGCCTTTATAATTAATGGCCTGCTATAAATGTTGGCAGCCTGGCAGAATTAATAACCATGGGTATAGCAGAAAGAACTTTTCAGCAGACTCGTATTCATCACTGCCATAATAGCTGATCTCCAGTAAACAGATATAAATCTAAATGAATGCTTTTCAAAGCACTTCACAATCCAGAAGCCGCCTTCAGAGGTGCAGGTCAGTTCTCAACAGATAAAACCGAAAATTGACAGGGACATCCATTTCCCACCCCTCCCGCCTCCGGTTTGGTGTCAGATAATGTTTACAAGGTGTTCTACCCATCCTCTAATCAGAATTCTTGTCTCCAATCCCAACAGGCAATCTCTTTGCAAAGTCACAAACGGTGTTGATTTTGGCTCACCAGCAGCAAGAGGAGATTCACAGGACAAGAAAAGAATGCTGTCACTGCGGAGACATAAACTTAGGGATTTTGGTTTTTTTTAAAGTTGACCAGTAACCAGTTTCTGTAAAACGAAAGCAGAGGAGCAATGTTGTTACAGGGACATTGGAGTTACTACTTGACTATACAGGTAGTCCTTGACTTACAACAACAATTGAGCCCAAAATTTATGTTGCTAAGTGAGACATTGGTTAAGTGAGTTTTGCCCCATGTTACTTTTCTTGCCACAGTCGTTAAGTGAATCATTGCAGCTGTTCAATTAGTCACACGGTTGTGAAGTGAATCTGGTTCCCCCATTGACGTTGCTTGTCAGAAGGTCGCAACAGGGGATCACATGTCCCCCGAGACACTGCAAATGTCATAAATGTGAGTCAGTTGTCAAGCATCCAAATGTAAATCACATGACCATAGGGATGTGAAAAATGGTCCTAGATCACTTTTTTCAGTGCCGTTGTAACTTTGAACAGTCACTAAGTGAACTGTTCTGTTTTTCTTTTGTTTTCAGGCACTTAGTTTCAGAAGTAAACTAGGACTGGTTTCCTCAGTGTGGCTTCATAAGGAGACTCAAGATGAGGTAAAGCACAAGTAGAGTGATGTTTACAAGTACATTTTGAGCCACGGTGGCGCAGTGGTTAGAGTGCAGTACTGCAGGCTACTTCTGCTGATCACCGGCTGCCAGCAGTTTGGCAGATCGAATCTCACCAGGCTCAAGGTTGACTCAGCCTTCCATCCTTCTGAGGTGGATAAAATGAGGACCCAGATTGTTGGGGGAAATATGCTGACTCTGTAAACCTCTTAGAGAGGGCTATAAAGCACTGTGAAGCGGTATATAAGTCTAAGTGCTATTGCTATTTTCTGGGTTTGATTAAGCATAGCCTTTTCTTTTAAAACACGGTAGGTATCATTCCCACTTCTCCTTTTTCTTAGTCATTCCAGGAAGTGCATTATATTCTCGGGAGTCACATAGTCAATGCAAGAAATTCTGTGGGTGGACCATGTATCTGTAGGAAAAACGCTACTATAAGCATGCATGGTGTTTTTGCAATATATTTACCTTTATTATATCCCCCTTTTCTGAGCCCCTAAGTTGTCCCGTGAAGGATCCTTTTCCTGGATTGTTCAACAACAGTCCAATAGAAAATCAATGTTTTTCCAGAAATCTCCCCCTGAAAATGAGCATGTTCCACTTGAGTCCATATTGGTCTGACCCAGTCTCAAGTATCATGCTGTAAAGCACTATGGAGGGGTATATAAGTGCTAAGTGCTATTGCTCCTGTTATCATTTCATGCCTATTATTTTTTTTAACATTTTTATTGAGTTATAAAATAAAATAAGATACAAAATACGAAAGTAAATAGGGAGAGGATGGGGAGGAAGAGAGGGAAGAGAAGTGAGGGAGGATACGAAAAAAGAAAAAGAAGTATTGGCTTCCGACTCTCTCTGTTGCAGTAAAATAAAGCATTAACATAAACCTCAACTTTTTGTTTTTTCATAATAATATAAACTAGCCATTTCTATAAGGATCTATCAACCTAATCGGTAAAACCCAAAATCAAAGTTTCATTCTTTCCCACTTCAAGCACAAAGTTCAGAAGCAGCCTCCATGTGGAAACAAAAGTACTTATGTTCTTTTCTTTAATCAAAATAGTCCATTTTGCCATTTCAGCCAACTCCATCAGTTTCTGCAACCATTCGCCCATGGTAGGAATCAAAGTGTCCTTCCATTTTTGTATTTCATGCCTATTCCTGAGCACAAAGCTTTAAGAAGAATACAGATGAACTGGAACAGGTCCAGAGGAAAACAACAGGGATTATCAGGAGAACAGAAACCAAATCCTATGGAGAAAGAGTGGAGGATTTTAAAGAAAAGTCTGAAAGGGAGCGTTTTTCAAATGTATGAAAGGATTTTACTTAGAAGACCATAATGTGTTCACTCTCACTTCAGAATCCCTATGACAAAATAATGGCTTTAAGTTGCAAATGAACATGGGGGGGGGGAGGGATTTCTAACCCTAACAGAGCTTTGACAGTGAATCAGGCACCTAGAGATATGGTAGTTGCTTCTAATTAATATGCTGAAGTGGAGAGATGAGACAGCTATCTATTGGAGGTATTTTAATTTGTTTGATTTGTTATGTTTGGTTTGGTTTGTTGTATTGAGCAGACAATTGGGCTCATTTGCACTTACTGCATGGGTCATTGTGACTCTCTGATCTTTATTCTTTATTAGAAAATTCCTCCCCCCCCCCCCGCAATTCTTCCCCCAATTACCCCTAAAGATGCCTTATTTCCCATTGCGCCTACTGTCAAACCAAGCCAGGGAATATGGCAGGACAGGAAAAGGTAACAATAAAGGAAACATGAACATCTGGGGCAGAGGTGGGTTCCTCCCGGTTCAGACCGGTTTGCCCAAACCGGTAGCGACCCGCTGGTGATGTCATGATGACATCACGGATCCGGTTCGGTCGGTGCAAATTTTCTTTTGATTTTTTTTTGAATTTTTTTTTTGAATTTTTTTTTTCTTTTGTGCATGCGCAGAAGCCGAGTTTCCGGCACTGCGCATGCATTGCCATCTTGTTTTCAGCTTTTTAAAAATATATATATAGATATTTTTGCACTGTGCATGCACGCGCCTGCTTTGCGCGCGAGTGCCCACAAGGCGCGGCCACGCGGCACGGGAGGAAGCGAACTGGCAGCGAGGTAAGTTAGAACCCACCCCTGATCTGGGGTAATGGAAAACTGGAGCATTTCTGCGATCACAGAGATAGAATGCATCACTTTGACCAATGTTTTCAAACCTGGTCATTTTAAGATGTATGGACTTCAACTCCCAGAATTCTCCAGTCAACATACTGGCGAGGAAACTCTGGGAGCTGATGTCCATACATCTTAAAGTTGTCAAGGTTAGGAAACATTGACTTGGACTTGGGGAGAAGAAATATAAGGATGGTTGCATTTTAAATTTTGTAGACTTTAAAATGTATGAATCTATGTATTTATCTAGTATATTTCTGTGACCACTTATCTCATATATGTTACTCTGGGTAGCTCAAAATTTTAAAAATAATAAAACCTCTACAAAAAAATATAAAACCTATAGCAACTGGGAACAAGTCACAAAGCCACAAAACACTCAACATAACCAAGCAACGGGCTCCGTCCCACAAAGTTACTCATCCATGGCTACAAGAGACCCTCTCTCTATATGAGCCATGGTGGCGCAGTGGTTAGAGTGCAGTACTGCAGGCTACTTCTGCTGACTGCCGGCTGACTGCAGTTTCGCAGTTCGAATCTCACCAGCTTAAGGTTGCCTCAGCCTTCCATCCTTCTGTGGTGGGTAAAATGAGGACCCAGATTGTTGGGGGCAATATGCTGACTTTATAAACCGCTTCGAGAGGGCTGTAAAGCACTGTAAAGCGGTATATAAGTCTAAGTGCTATTGCTATATAGCAATTAGAGCAATTTGCCTCCTTCCATTTTGCCACCATTCTTGCTAATGAACTTCAAAAAAGAGAGGGTGTATGTGGATCCTACAATGAAGGACAAAGGCGAATGTGAACTATGCTTCAACGTCAGTTCTAATGTTTACGGGTAGGGAACATTACATGGTGAACACAATTTTATTTTCTCACAAGCATCTCCTCCTATGAAAGCAGAATTATATGGGACAGAGGGACATTCCCATTCTCTGGAAGATTGTGCAAGAGACTAGGTCATAGCTGCAAACAGGATTCAGCTATTTTCATACATAATAAAGCAAACACATTCAAGATGTAAGGGGTCAAGATAACCCAGCACTGCAAGAGGACCCAGCCTTACCCACAAAACACTCTGAAAGTCTAAAATTGAATTCATCAAAATCCTTACGGAGGTCAATCATTGTTTAATCTGTTTAACTATTTATTTTTTAAAAATAAATTACTGGGAGGGGGGGAAATCTAGCAAAAACCTTGGTTTCTCAGACAGATCAGTAATAATCATAGAAAATGGTACCTGTGGCATTTGAACAAACCAGCATTTACATAATGATGTTGCATATTGGAGCCCCATATATTTTAATGGGAGGCAAAGACATGTGGAGTCAGTGCATATAGTTTCTTGGGACTTAAAGTTCTCAAGTTTGGCCAAATTATGTCCAATCAATTACAGTGCTATGAGCTTTCAGATAACCCAGTTGAAAACAATGAAAGATCTACTGCAACAAGATTTGGGTTCTCCTAAACTATATAGAGTAAAGAACATATTGTAAGGCCAGATGAAAGTTGTTAAAGAGCAGCCTTTGTGTAACACAGGGTCCTCCAGATATATTGGTCTACAGCTTCCAACATTTCATGAGCACCAGATGTCCAAGAAGATGGTTATAGCAACATGATAGTTGTGATTTATTTGTAAGAACTCCTCCGTATAAAATATAGTATTTCGTTGTTATTGTTAAACTTGACTATTATCAAGAGAGAATAAAGAGTCAGCTATGATTTACAATTTTCAACACCTTCAAGTTTTGTTTCTACTCTTTTTGCACAGAGGAGAAGAGATTATGCAATGACTCTTTTTTACTATTTTATGCCTGTATTTGAACATGACAAACACTCAATAAGTGAAATATTGGTCCTCTGTGATCTTACCAGAGAGAATGGGAAAATCAAGCTTAATTTTAACATGTCTGAAAACCTGAATTCCTGAATAGCAAAAGATGTCAATAGCCACTATCGTTTATCTGATGGGATCTCACCAGACATTAGGTAATGCATGAGCACGATAGGAAAACAGAAGCTAATTTCTACACATACAGTACACCTGTGAAATATTCAAATACCCCTATGTAGGGACACAATTGTACTTTGCAGGTGTGCACGTCTAGCATTTTCAGGCAGGTGGTTTGCTCATGTGTGCCCTGCCAAGCCCTGAAACAGAAAATTGCAGGTGAATATTGCGAATATTTCAGACTCCGCACTTTTTCTAGGCATTAGAAGTCAAAATGCTGGATTCTAAGTTCAGCCCCAAATGATTAGATGCTGAATTTGTAACTATGGAAGGAGATAACCAAATAGGCTGAAAAAGATCAAAGTGGCAATATAGAGCAAAGAAGGAAACCACATAATTTTTCCCATTAAACTTTTGGATTTGAAGAAAACAAAATAAGCAGGAGATCGCTACTCTTCGTACATATCTAAATAGTTATTGTCGTCATTATCATCATCATCAAGGTAAATAGAATAGAATAGAATAGAATAGAATAGAATAGAATAGAATAGAATAGAATAGAATAGAATAGAATAGAATAGAATAGAATAGAATAGAATTCTTTATTGGCCAAGTGTGATTGGACACACAAGGAATTTGTCTTGGTGCATATGCTCTCAGTGTACATAAAAGAAAAGATACATTCGTCAGGAATCATAAGGTACAACACTTAATGATAGTCATAGGGTATAAATAAGCAATCAAATCACATTAGGAAACAGTCAATATAAATTGTAAGGATACAAACAACAAAGTTACAGTCATGCAGTCATAAGTGGGAGATGGATGATAGGAACGATGAGAAGATAATAGTAAATTCCCTATTACTATGTTTTTGTTGTAACTACATTTTTTGTTAGCTGTGGCTTGCTTTTCTATTAGGAGCTATGCAGCCTGCAACTTTCATACAGTCTGTTTGAAAAATGCTTTAATTCATAGATATTTGCAATATAAACAAAGATTTATAGAATATATCTCTGAGATTAGTATATCGACACTCAACAAGGCATTCTTGGTAGTTCATACACAAGAAAAGAGAAACTGTCACTGCTTTTAATGGTTAGAATGTTGGTCTATGATTCAAAAAAATAAAAAAAATAAAAATAATAAACTCCCTCAAATGACTCATAAAGAAGACATCAGATCGTGTAGTATTGTCACCCTAACCTAGAGTAAATGGTTATTACGAAACTAAAGTGGTCAGATAAATATAACCTTACTAGGGAAAGAGTAAATGTCATAAATAAACTTTATATGAAGTGCTGAATAATGGTGTGTAAATTCCTAAGGGAATTCAGAGTTTGCCCCATCTGCTTCTTATGCAGTATTCAAAATTGCATTCTGAATGACAAGTGAAATGTTTTACTAGGACTTTTAGAACCTGTCATGGCCGCATCTCTCCTATCCAAGCTTCATGAGCTGACAGCCTGACATTAGCAACGGGGGGGGGGGATGGGGTGGGGGGAGAAGGAAAGATTGGAATGTAAGAAAGAAGGGGGGATGGAAGCCCAGTTGAGCCTTGTGAGAAGCTTCAGCCAGCCAAGGTCAACTATCCATATGTAGAGCTGGGAACTGAACACCTATTTCCTAAACAGTATACAAGCACCTTATTGGACATTTACAGATAACCATGGGATGGCTGGAGGGTTGGGGGAGGAAAATTTCCATTGTGTTGTTTGAATGGGAAAACCTCAAGATTCAGCTTCCACCACTTCTGTAACCATTTAAGCTTCAGTAAAGTATACTCGTGGCAAAAACAAGCGGCCAGGAGTCTTTCTTTGAGTGGGATGGTTGCCATTGAGCTGACTTCTCTTCTAAGGGACTGTCATCCAAAATAAGGTGAGATGCAAGAACTTTGGGTTTTTTCCTACTTATCCATTCCATAATTCTACCAGTTAAATGTATGCATATACTCTTACCACCAGGTGAGCATAGGGGTGAAGTTCCTAATCCTTGGACCATGAAATAATGGCGGAACAGGGATACGTGTCACCCGCCATTCCTATTGTTTACTATCAGCTCCCATTATCCTCCACAATTGGCCACACAGGCTGGGTCTGGAAAATCAACACACCAAAACGACTATATCTTCTCTTATGTGGTATCACAGTAGAATGGAGGAATGTGATCTGTTGAGTTTCATATATATTGTGCAGTGTGATCCTGGAATATCTCGATAATTTTGAATAGTTGGGAGATCCAAAGGTAGCACATTTATCTTCCTCATTGCAGCTATTATTTGGCAACAATTGATGCAGTCAAAACCATATTAATCTCTACACTGAGAGCAAAAAAAAATGGAATGCAGTTTATTACAATTGGTTAGGGCAGTGATGGCGAACCTTTTTTTCCTTGGGTGCCGAAAGCGCACACGCGCACGCTATTGTGCGTGCGTGCCCACACCCATAATGCAATGTCCCCCCATGTGCCCCGCCCCCCCCCCGCCCCCAGCTGCGCCCCCCCCGGCATAT
>QLTV01003780.1:929652-945342 GCA_003457575.1 Thermophis baileyi
TACGTGGAGGACTAGCTGTACTATAAACTATGGAGATGAAAAAACCTGACCAAATATACATTACTGTAGGAGAAGAAATAGCCGAGCCAGGGTGGGGTGAAAAAAGGGATCAGCCTAGAATCACTACATGGCCACAGATGGAACTAAGTCCAACCCCCCTGGACTGCCGTTGACCCTATATTATTATTATATTATTATATTATATATATTATATTATTATATTATTATATTTGACTCTTTGGGACAGATTTTGACAACTTGATGGTGGACTGGACTCGGCACCTTTGAATGGTGAGGTACTGTGTTAATCTTAGTAGAAGCAATTAGAAGCATTATTCCTAGTCAACAGTAGCTTTGTTCTGGCTAGGATTTGCATATTATTCAATGTTAGGAAGAAATTGGTGATGTAAGGGGTAGTAAACTCCACCTTACTGGATGTCTGCAGGGTAGACATCTCTGGGAGAAAATTTAATTTGAATTCCTGCACTAAGCAAAGATGACTGCAGTGGCCCTTTCCAACTTCATGATTTGGGTAAACTTCAAAAATGCATCCTGATATATCCCTTGGAATGCATAACAATGAAATGAAAGGAAAGTAATCTTCTGGCACCAAGCCAGCTTCAAAAGACAAGTTTTGATCTAAATAAGAAATACAGATTTACAGTCTACAAACCTCGCTAAGAAAACTCCAGGGACTAAAGTCTAGGCAGTCAATAGGGGTTAAAAGCTGACTCAAAGGCACAAACAAACAACCTTTAAAGAGAAAAATCCAGCTGCTTGTTCATTTGATGCCCCTTTGGAACCATCCAAGTCAAAGACAGAAATGATGACTAGGTGACTTTCCAGATGATACTAAGGTACAAATCTTTAGCTGAAGCATAAAAGGCGTAGGCTAAAACCTCATAAATCTGCCTATTTAATACTACAGAGTTGTGGGTTCTAGGATTGTCAGGAAGATAAATCTGGAGAGAGAGGGAAATCACATAGACTAATGGTAGAAAAGAAGATACAAATCCGGTAAATGAAAATAAGTAAGAATTGTGATTCCCGCCCCTCACCCCACCCCCGTGCAGTAGTCTTCAGCTAGATATGAGTGCTCAGCCTTCCACCTGCAACATGAAAATAAACTTTCCTATTCCTGAGGACTGCTTTCAACACATAAAGTGTTAACTAATTATGCAATCCTAACAAACTGTGTTCCTACAATCCACAAGGCCTCACCCCAGCATAAGTCATTACTCAGGGGAAAATTTAAAATGCAATCATAACATTACTCTAGCCCATTAAAACAATGAAATAAAGGACGGTGTGTACCAGGGTGGGACGAAAGCGGAGAAAATTGTTGTTTTAAGGCATTTTACATAACGGCTGTATCACCACTGTCCTTTCAAGAGATGGAGGAAAAAGTACATTTCAAAGCTGTTCTGCCATTAAGAACTGCTGGTGAACTCTTCAGGGTGAATAGCAAAACTGAGGATCTTTTCATACGACTGGAACCTTATAAATGCTTATTTATTTGAAAGGTTTGCTCCAGGGGTGAAATTCAGCAGGTTCTGACAGGTTCTGGAGAACCGGTAGCAGAAATTTTGAGTAGTTCAGACAACCGGCAAATACCACCTCTGGCTGGCCCCAGTGTGGGGTGGGAATGGAGATTTTGCAATATCCTTCCCCCAGGAGTGGGGTGGGAATGGGGATTTTGCTGTATCCTTCCCCCAGGAGTGGGGTGGGAATGGGGATTTTGCTGTATCCTTCCCCCAGGAGTGGGGTGGGAATGGGGATTTTGCTGTATCCTTCCCCTGCCACGCCCACCAAGCCACGCCCATAGAACCGGTAGTAAAAAAAAATGGATTTCACCACTGGTTTGCTCCTTGTGCTTTACATTAAAGCGAAGCCTCAAGGTGGCTTATCAGCACTACATTACCAGGGGGCCCCCCTGTTTTTTCAGGCTTGTATGTTACCACACAAAAAGAAAAAAGGAGGAGGAGGGAAGAGGAAAAGAAACAACTCAAGCTCTAGCTTTTATTACTAGAGTTATAGTTCTTACCATAGCCATCTGCAATGAAACAGAAAAGCTGTTTAGTCAGGTGAGAGGTGGGGAGACCCTGCTTACAAAATCCTTGCTTGGATGTCTGCTTTTCTGGATTCCTTGGGTGTGACAGATTATCAGTGTGAGCTGCTAAGTTTCCAGTAATTTGCTATCAAAAATGAACTAAAATGCGGGGCTATTTTGCACAGTGAAGCAGGGTTGACTGTTTCAGGATTGTAGTTTAAGAAAGGGTGCCTCGTGCCCTTGCACAAGCAACAGGCGTGCATGGATGTAACAGATCAGGAGGCCTTGCTCACAAATAACCAAAGGTCTGAGGAGAACCCATTATGCAGGAAAAACAGGAATTTGGCCACTACAGCGTATCCCCGCTGCCAAATGTAAGACCTATTACATGACCCATTGGCCATGTCATTAAACGACACATTTACCATGGTTTATTATTCAGAATAACAGAGTTGGGAGGGACTTTGGAGATCTTCTAGTCCAGGGGTGTCAAACTCAAGGTGCTCAGGCTGGATCCGGCCCATGGGGTGCTTAAATCTGGCCCAGGGGGCTGGCCTGGAAATAGTAAAGGACAGGCCCGTGGTGCTTCTGACAGCCAAAATGGGGGGTGAGGGCGCACGCAGCCCCCCTGCGCCCTGTTTTGGCCGGCAAAGTGCTGGAGGCTATCCAGGTTGAAAATGGGGCACGGGAGGTGTGGGCACCCCCCACACCCCATTTTGGCTGGCAGGGTGCTGTAGGAAACCGTCCACGCTGAAAACAGGGCACGGGGGGGGCTGTGTGTGCCCCCGCATGCCCTGTTTTGGCTGGCAGGGTGCTACAGGAGGCATCCATCCTGTCTCCCCCCCCCCAGCTGGCCGGCCGGCGGACAAGAACTACAGTGCTGATCCAGTCCTTGAAGAAATCCAGTTTGACACCCCTGTTCTAGTCCAACCCCCTGCTCAAGCAGGAGACCCTATACCATTCCAGACAAGTGACTGTCCAGTGGAACCCTCAACAATTATCTTCTGAATGATAATTTACATTATATGCTCATATATAAAGCAATGCACAGATAATCTGACCGTTGAATGTTTAATCAAAATGCCATGAGAAATGCATCACCTCTGCATAAATTGACCCTCAATATTTCTGTATGTTTTAATTTTCATAGTTGGCTTATCTGTAGGTGGTGCAGTTTCAGAGCTGACACTGAAATATAATTTTATCATATTTTATTTATCCATATATTAAATTATTGTATTTTATTCCAATCTCATTTTAATTGTATTTTATTCCAATTCCATTTTAAATTGTTTTTATCGGATTTTAGTAATAATTTGTGTTTGGAACTCTGCACTTTGATATGTCCCATGGGATAATCAATAAAGTAAACTAACTAACTAAGGTAACCATCATGGCCAGAATAGAAAATATTTCTTTGAAACATAATTGGACAGATTTCACAAGTATATCTACAAAACTTTTTATTTGCTTGTTTTTGGAAGCCTTAATCCACCGAATTTAGTTTGCATTGGAATTTCTGGTTTTCATATGTCTATCTTGATGCATTTAAATTGGCACTAATCCACTGTTAATTAAAATCTATGATTTATTTCTATTTTTGGTCTACCCAGGAACCTTAGTGTGTGTTTGCCAAGGATTGATAGGTGATTCAAAGTAATAATAGTCCTTTAAAAGATTTTGTGTTTGTGTTTGTGAGAGAGTGGGGAGAGGGGGAGAGGGAGAGAGGGAGAGAGAGGGAGAGAGGGGGAGAGGGAGAGGGAGAGGGAGAGGGAGAAAAAACATCCCTTCATCCAGGAGAAATTTGCAGATACAGTTCTAAAGCCATTGTCCTGCAGAAACAAAATTGAACATCTGGATCTTCACCTAACAGGAGCAGATGTGTCACACTGAGGCCACACCCACTGAGGCAAAAAACATTGTGATATATCATGTGACATCGTGACGAGGCGAGATTGACACCCGTGATCTAAGACTATAACCAGATGCAATTTATTTTCCCGCTCCCTTTCTGGTTTTTTATTTATTTATTTATTTACTCTTTTACCCTATCAGGAATCATGGCAGAATTGAAACAAACCATAAATTCATCTGTATTGAAAGGTTGTGGAGTGGATTTTTCTTTCTTTTTCACGTTCCCTCAATTTATTTCATCAAAAGAACAAAAAAGGGGGGGGGGAAGGAGTGGCTGAGTTTTTTCATGGGGGTGGTGATGAACTGTGTATAATTTTGGAGTACCTCTTTTAAGTATGCAAGATTAAAACAAAAAGGAAAACCTTAGCACAAACCCATTTACATTCCAATTACTGAATTAACAGCAAAAACTCCAGGTGGATAAATGTTGAGCCATCAGTTAGTTTTCTCCATTATGGGTTTATTGCATTTGTAAATTGACCGAGGCTTTGATCTACTGTGTCCTATTTGGTTTTGAGGCATTTGTTTTGTTTATTCATTTGTTTTCATCTTCCCTGGTCAAAAAGGCATTTTCCCACATATCCAAAACTCTGCCTCCAAGAAAAATTTACTTGCTGGCATTCATTTCAGGCAATGTTTGCATGTGCCTCCACCCCACCCCCCCCCAACCCCACTGATCCAGCATTAAACCTAATTTACAGTTTGTAACTCTAATAACTTCTCTAGAATAGCCACATACTTTGCTTAGCCTCCTTCTCAAATTACTCTCTCAGCTTAAAGAAGCCAAACAAAATCTAAACATTTATGGAAAGTTTGCCGTACTTGAATTCCTTTGCTAGACAAGGAAGTTCACACAGCACTGGAGAAATGGAGAAAATCTCTTCCAAGCAAAAAAGAAATAAACACTGGGGACTGAATCACAGGACACAAGTCTGCTCCATAAATAGGGAAGACTCCCTCCCCTCCCCTTTCAACATTAAATTGTCCACCCTTTAATTTGAGAAGAGGTACAAATAAGACAAAGGGGAATTTTTGGCAAGGTGCCTTGTCGACAGTTCCCATCCCCCTTCCACACCATATTTATTTATGTGAGCAAAAGAATATTAGAATACAGCTAATAAAAAGACTATTTCTGAAAACTTTAGACACAAATACGGTCAGAAAGCATCAGCAGCTAATTAGTGGGGATACTAATATGAGCTGGATCAGTTCATCCCTGCCACCATGTTGCTTACTTCTTAAAATATCATGAATCCAGGAAAAAATGGGGTTTAGTTTTTTTTTAAAAAGCACTTACCTTTCAAATCCTTCTTGCTTCCGCTGTTGGAGGAAGGCATCAATCCACTGCTTGCTACATGTTCTCTTGGACATTTCTTCAATGTTGCTTGTACGGTATTGATACCTCTCCTGACCTCTCTAATCTTCAGGAACTGGGCGTCATAGCTTGCAAAAACTGGCCTTAGCTCCATGAAACTGCTCACTTTGCCACTTTGGGGGTTATACGTGTCAATAGTGGGTTCTAAAACCCTTTACTACCAGTTCGCCCACGCGCTCGCGCGCAGAAGCGGCCCGGGCGGGTGTGTGGAGCCTCCCGCTGCCAGCGCTACTGGTTCTTAGAACCGGGCTGAACTGGGAGCAACCCACTGCTGATACATATGTGAAGCAGCTGATAGCTATTTTAAAGAAATAAATCCCCAACAATGATCTTCTGAATGGTAATTTACAGTATATGCTCATATATAATAAGCCCATGGATAATCTGGCCCTTGAATGTTTAACCCAAATGCCATGAGAAATGAATCACTGTTGCATAAATTGACCCTCAACATTTCTGTATGTTTAAATTTTTCATAGTTGGCTTATCTGCAGGTGGTACAGTTTCATATCACATTTGGGTTAAACATTCAAGGGTTTGCTTATCCATGGATGGGCTTATCCACAAGTATATATAAAATATATGGGAATTTTTAAAGCAAGTGTTACTGTATGTACTTGTGGGTAAGCTCACCCATGGATCCAGTTGTTGGGATGTATCCAGTTGCTGGGATGCATTTTGGCACCTATAATTCTCAGCTTATCTGCAGTTTATCTGTCATGTACAATAGTCCATACTAAAAGTATTAGTTCAATCAGAATAGAGCTGGAAGGGACCTTGGAGGTCTTCTAGTCCAATCCCCCATCTCAAGCAGGAGACCACCTATACCTGTGATGGCGAACCTATGGCACGCGGAGCCATATCTGCCGGCACGTGAGCCGTTGCCCTAGCTCAGCTCCAGTGTGCATGTGCGCACCGGCCAGCTGATTTTTTGCTCGCGCGGAGGCCTCTGGGGGGGCGGAGGAGGCTGTTTTCGCCCTCCCCAGGCTCCAAGAAAGCCTCTGGAGCCTGAGGAGGGCGAAATACAGGCCTACCGGGCCCACTGGAGGTTGGGAAACGGGGGAGGGGGGTTGTGTGCACATGCGTGGGGGGCAGGGCAGCGCAGGGGTGTCACGCATGCATGCATGGGGGTAGGGTGTGGGGGGCATTAAATTATGGGTGTGGGCAGGCGCGCGCATGTGATAGCGTGCACACGCGCACTTTCGGCACCCGAGGGAAAAACGGTTCGCCATCTCTGACCTATACCATTTCAGACAAATGGCGGTCTACTCTCTTCTTAAAAACCTCCAGTGATGAAGAATCCACAACCTCTGAAGGCAAGCTGTTCCACTAGTTAATTGTTCTGGCTGTTAGGAAGTTTCTGCTTAATTCCAGATTGCTTCTCTCCTTGATTATTTTCCATTCATTGTTTTTTGTTTCGCCTTCTGGTGCTTTGGAAAATAAGTCGACCCCCTTTTCTTTGTGGCAGCTCCTCAAATACTGGAATACAACTGTCATGTCCCCCCTAGTCCTTCTTTTCTCTAGACTGGCCATACCCAGTTCCTGTAACTGTTCTTCATATGTTTTAGTTTCCAGGCCTTTCATCGTCTTAGTTGTTCTTTTCTGCACTTTTTCCAAAGTCTCAGCATCTTTCTTTGTAATGTGGTGACCAAAACTGGATGCCGTATTCCAGGTAGGGCCTTTCTAAGGTTTTATAAAGCGGTATTAACACTTCACATGATTTTGATTCTATGCCTTCTTTGCCATCTTCTCTCCATCTTAGTGGAATGACTGTTTGATCCAGGGGAACAACAGCAAGCCTTGGAGAGGAGTAGAAACCAAATCTGATGGTTCCTCCATCATCATTAAACTATACTGGTTTAGATCTATCTTTGACTGTTTGCACAAGAGATTAATCTGGAGTAAAATAGAGTAAACTAGGCAGAGAATTAGCATTATTGTAAGAACTCAGACATTATGTTAGTGTGATCTATGGACTATCAAGACAGAATATTTGTTTCAGAATTACATGTTATATATTATAATCTATTAGCAAGGTTTTAAGGTGTTTCGTGAATCCAATCACTTAGGGCCACAAAAATATAGGGAGTGAAGAGGAAAAGTCATCCTATTCATAAGAACAGTTTTGTCAACAAATCAGAGAGGCTCAGAGAGAATGATCTTTGGAGGTAGGGAGGTTTAATTTAGGAGCTGAGAAATTCATAAGCTTTGGGCCTGTCGTACAATTGCCCAATTTGGAACAGAAATTCACAGACTGCCAGCCTAATGTAGAATTTGTTGCTTGTTAATATGTGAAATCAATCAACATACCAGGAGTTATGAATACTTTACATATGGGATAAATTGTAGAACACTAAAAGTCTTAATTCACAGTGGATTGTTGCTCTGTCCTGTTTTACTATATACCAGTAGTGGGTTCCACTTACCTTTGCTACCGGTTCGGGAACGGGAGCGCACGCATGTGTGCGTGCAACGCTTCTGCGCATGCACAGAGCGTTTTTGATGACGTCTGGGCGGGTGGGTGGAGCCTCCTGCCACCGCCGCCGCTACCGGTTCACCAAACCGGTGCGAACCGGTAGCAACCCACCACTGCTATATACTGTATGCATCCACGTTTTCATGAGTTGGTTTATGACTCTGTATTTCATGTAACTTACTTTTCTTTATTCCCCCATGTCTATTGCTATCTTGCAAATTTTAGATATTGCATCTGAGGATGGAGGAATCCTTTTATAGTAGAGGGTTTTATTTTGCTGTAGTTTTCTTAAGTTTAATTAAGGAAAAACAGCTCTGGTCCTTCTTGCAACTCTCTGTCCCTAACATTGCTCAGGAAAACGTTTTTGGTCAGCCAGGAAAAGAGGACAGATGAAATGATTGGCACTATAGAGGGCAGGTGAGCAGGCTATATGGAGCAAATGTTCAGTGCATGGGCTCACACACCCATTCAACTATGTCCTATGGGCCCAAAAGTGCTACCATGAATTCCAACTTCCTAATTAAAAAGCTGATAGCCTTATACAACATTTTCTAGATAAACCACTATCTTAATTTCCATCTCTTATAGCATCTTCATTAAAATTAGAGAAAGTGGAAGGAATCATACTTGAATAAAGAAACATTATCAACATCTAACCTTGTGAAGTAATTCCCTTCTTTCTAGATGGTGAATAAACCAGGTGACAAAACATCTTTCAATGCAGGTTTACATATGTCTACTAAAATATAAGGTCATTTGAACAGCTTTTCCAGGTAAGGGTCTTTCAGCCTACCTGGAACAGAAAATTCCCCTCAAACATTCCAGTCTTTAAAGTTCAGTCAGTCCAAATGAATCAGGTTGAACAATATTCATCTAAATTTTAGGATGCCTTGCTCCCTTAATTAATATACCGGTTACAGATTGTAACTGAATTTCACTGACATCCATCCATCCATCCATCCATTCATTCATCCCTCCCTTCATTCAAATTTGTACGCCACCCAACTGCCAACAAATCTGGGTGATTAAATCTACATTTTTAATGTAAATGGAACTCTGTATGATGATGTAAGGCCATCTTTCTACAATAGGGTGCCCTCCAACTGCATTAGAGTTGCTGGCTAATAGTTCTGAAATTGGAAGTGCAACACAGTCCGAAGATGCTTGGTTGGGGACATCTCACACCAGGGGAACATTTGTTGTCTTCTGCGATCCACACAGCAAGCCATTAGGAATCATTCACCGATGCAAGATGAGGAATAATCAGGTGTGGAGAGTAAGGAAGATGTCTTTGATGGAGACATGCAAAAACTGTTGCCTAGGTAAAAGAGGTTGAAGCATTTTTCAAATCCAGAGTGAGGTAACATTCAGAGGCAGCTCAGGCAGATTGATCTGATTATGTGCCATTAAGTCATTGTCAATTCTTTTATGACCACATAGATTTTTTTCCATGATAATCTGCCCCTAGCTTTGTCTTTCAGGTCTTCCAACAATGCACTCATCACCACTGTAACCGAATCCATCCACCTGGGGTATGCAAGTGGCAAGGGAGGCATGGCAAGGCACAGGGAGGGTGCAAGCGGCCGGTGTAGTGCAAGTGTAGAGGGGTTGGAGGAGAGGAACGGAAACCCTCCCAGCAACTTGTGAACTTTCCTGCTGGCTTCTCCAGTGACTTTCTGGGGAAGCTGGCAGGAAAGGTCACAAGTGGCAATAATCACATGATTGTGGGGTGCTGCAACTAGTGCTAAGCGAGAACCAGCTGCCAAGTATCCAGATTACAATCACACGACTGTAGCGGTGCTGGGAAGGCTGAACTCTGAAGGCCAGTTATAACCACCATTGGTTCAATGATGTTGGAACTTTGAACTGTGGCTGAAGGAATGGTGGTTTTGAAAGCCTGATGAAGTTTATCTCTATCCTAGAATAAACTAATTTTGTTTTACTAAACAAAATTAAAGTAGGGTTCAGTTTCTTTCTCATACTCTTTTGGACTAGGTAATCTCTTCTCCCTTCTTACTAGGCTTGCTCACACCTTCTTCAAAGTCAGGTCGACATTCCTTTACTCCAGGGCAGCGGTAGGTTGCTCCCGGTTCGGACCGGTTCTTAGAACTGGTAGCGGCGGCGGCGGGAGGCTCCGCCCACCCACCCGGGATGCTTCTGTGCATGCGCATAAGCGTTGCGCATGCAAGCACGCATGCGAACCGGTAGTAAAGGGTTTTAGAACCCACTACTGCTCCAGGCGTGTCAAACTGGATTTCATTGAGGGCCGCATCAGGGTTGTGTTTGACCTCGGGGGGCCAGGGTAGGCATGGCTAGGGTGGGTGTGGCCAGCTCAATGTCACTCCTGTCAGGGGCGCCTGTGGTGGCCCGAGCGCTCTGCCAGCGAAAACAGGCTCCCGAGCTCCGTTTTCAGCTGCCACAGCCTCCTGCAACCCTCTGCCAGTGAAAACGGAGCTCGGGAGGGCACTGAGCTCCATTTTCACTGGCAGAGGGTTGCAGGAGGCCATCACAGCCAAAAACAGAGCTCAGGAGCCCATTTTCGCTGGCAGAGCGCTCGGGCAACCACAGGCGCCCCTGACACAACTGACGTTGAGCTGGCCATGTTCACCCTGGCCACGCCCCCCACAGCCCCCCAAGGTCAAACACAACCCTGATGCAGCCCTCAATGAAATCCAGTTTGACACCTCTGCTTTAAAGGTTGTTTTGAGACACTTACTGGTTTTAAGTCATGTGTTTTTCAATTTATAAAACGGTTTGAAGTTAAAAGGACAAGTGGCAATAAATATTGCCTGTTTTTTTACTTTTTCCAAAATGTGATTACTACAAAATTGGATGCACATACCTTCTCTCAAGTAAATGTGATTTGAAGCACTTTTGTTTTCCTTTATTTGAGCATTTTTTTCTTTAGCAGAGGGCCCAATGGGGGAGAGACCTACCTAGAAATCTAAGACTGCAAATGACCCTAGAGCAGGGCTGTCAAATTCGCGGCCCGCAGGCCAGATATCACGCGCTGGCCATGACCACACCCGGTTTAGCGAAGGGGGGGAAAGTCCCAATATGTCACATGATGCTGCCGTGACGACGCAAGTTTGACACCCCTGCCCTAGAGGGTTAATTTCCTACTTAGTTTTGACTGTATAATGAAAAGTCTATGTACTTAGATTGGATTTTTCTATAAAAACAACTTCCAACCTCCAAGAAATATTATCTCATAACATGAAATTAATGGAGTTCAAAGTTTTTCAAAAGATAAACTGGGTAAGCATATATGTCAGTAACATCCGTAGTTTATATATTCCCAGTACTGAAGTTTTAATGTTTAGTAATGGCGACTATTCATTTTTATTTGGTTAAAATGACAGAGAACTAACAAAATGTAAAAATGAAGAGAGATTGTGGAGGGGAGAGCAAGAGGGGAGGGAGAGAGATTAAAGGGAGATCAAAACTGTTGATAGAATATATAAAACTTGGCAAAAAGCTATCATACATGCGTATGTACATATTGGGGAATATACAATGCAGACCCACAGAAATGGTGTAAGAAACAGCAAAATAAAGTTGTAAAGGAAAGTAAACGCAGCTAAACTTAGTTTATACCAACACTATTCACTCTGGCTATTTCTATCCTTGGAAACCATTCTCACTTCCACATCTGTACAGCTTCATTTGTCACCTTATCTTTTAAAATAGCAATAGCAATAAGACTTATATACCGCTTCATAGTGCTTTTCAGCCCTCTCTAAGCGGTTTACAGAGTCAGCATATTGCCCCCAACAATCTGGGTCCATATTTTACCCACCTCGGAAGGATGGAAGGCTGAGTCAACCTCGAGCCTGGTGAGATTTGAACTGCCAAATTGCAGGCAGCCAGCAGGCAGCAGACGTAGCCTGGAGTACTGCACTCTAACCACTGTGCCACCGGGGCTCAAAATCCTATCTTTCTCTGAGGATCCATCAGTCAAATGTACTGTAATGGCATCTTCAAAAGCCCCTTTTCTGCCATTCTTAATAATCAATAAGGCAAATCGGAGATCCGATCCTGTTAATTGTTTATTGCAATGTGCTGTGACCAGCACTGCACTTGGTTCAGAATAGATCAGTCATGGCTGCAACCTTAATCGACTCCATCGAATGTACCAGATGTATAATAAATTGGGCTTTATTTCTGGTGTCTAAAGAGACAGCTTGGATTATCTCTTCCAATATACACATTCTTATCTGGTGCCTCTATGTAATGAATCAACCTCTTGAGAAGTTTACCTGGTACTACACCAAGTAAAGATACTTTGGTTTACCCAAGCCTTTTGAACAATTCACTTAGACATGGCATATAACCTGTGCTTCCTGTTGTTTTTTATTTGTTTTTACATTTACCTTTTTTTTTACATTTTACCTGTCAATGACTACTTCAGCTTCAACCACAACAATACACGAGCACACAATAGATACAAACTTAATGTAAACCGCTCCAAACTCGACTGCAGAAAATACGACTTCAGCAACAGAGTGATCAATGCCTGGAATTCACTACCTGACTCTGTGGTTTCTTCCCCAAACCCAAAAAACTTTAACCTTAGACTGTCTACTGTCGACCTCACCCCATTCCTAAGAGGTCTGTAAGGGGCATGCATAAGCGCACCAGCGTGCCTACCGTCCCTGTCCTACTGTCCTATTGTCTTCATCTATCTGTATTCACTTTGATTATGTTTATGTTTATACCTATACCTGCTATCTTGTACGTTTGACAAATAAATAAATAAATAAATAAATAAATAAATTTGCTGCATGTAATAAAGAAAAATGCTTTTTCACTTATAAACAAAGTTGGTCCCAAAGCCAAGATGGAGCAGTAA
This sequence comes from Thermophis baileyi, assembly GCA_003457575.1. NCBI lineage: Eukaryota > Metazoa > Chordata > Lepidosauria > Squamata > Dipsadidae > Thermophis > Thermophis baileyi. The sequence continues at coordinate 942,320 of QLTV01003780.1, forward strand.
GTATAGCAATCCCCAAGTGAGGTGTACATCCATACACTGGTGCTTATAGCTACCACTTTGATGGCTGAAGCCCAAGAACACCAAATCCACATTCATTTTCTCTTAAATTTGATCCAGACTTTTAGAATCTCTCTGCCTAATCCTTACGGGAAAACTATGAAATAATGAAAACACAACATTGAATTTATTACCCTCAGATGATGCAGAATATTCATGGCTGGTAGATACAAACAACTCTGAGCATCACTATTCACCCGAGGGACCAGTGCTTGGCACCCATTCAGGATTCCTGCATTGAACTTCGTTGCACCGTAACTAGCAGGGCTACAGTGGCATCTGATTGCCATTAGAAAGTAACTCGGCAATTGTCCTCTTGAGCTAGGGTCTCCAACCTTGGCAACTTTAAGACTTGTGGACTTCAACTCCCAGAATTCCTCAAGCAGCAAAGATCCCAGCTCAAGAGGACAAACCTTCAGTCGGGTAATGTACTAAGATAGAATGACAGCTCCCTTTTTAAACTGAGACGAAGAATGTTAAGACATTAATTATTAGCATATTAATAGCAGTGACAAAGAAAATTCAGACCGACGTTAACAGCAACAGAATAACACTGTTTACAGAATCCAGTTCAAAATTTGTGATTTCTCAAATAAAGTTCAGTAACTAGCTTTGATGGTACATTTAATTCAACTTTGGTAAATAACTGCATTTATTCAAGAGAGAAGAAATGATTATTTTAGATTTAAGACAAAGATTTGCATATTTTAAAATAATATAATAAACAAAACTAAAGAAGCTCTAAACGTTCTGAATTATCTGATCACAATAAAATAGGGATGTGGAAGATCCTTCCCATTCGTGCACATATCCACTCACTTATCTTGACTGGCAAGGAAAATAAACCATTAATAGTTTCAATAGGGAAATGTGGGCTTGACAGTGGTTATAGGTGCAGCCTGATGTGGACAGTGGTAAGATTTCAATCAAATTCATCTCTTTTCAAAATCACCTTGACTTCCTGTAAAAAAAATTTTTTTAAAGTTTCATTCGAACATTTTATGTTTCAAGGTTTGCAAGTGCAAGCAATTCTTGGTTTATAGTCACTGATGCAAGACTTAAGATTGCATCTGTTCTGGATGGTTCAGTTTTAATACACAAGCAGGAAGGAATTTTTTTAAAAAAGGTACCAATATGAAAAGATCCTGGATAAAAAGTTACTTTGCCATATTGCCGCTTTCTAAAATTATCAATCCACTCATCTTCATCATGCTATTTTCTTTTGAGGTAAGCAATATTATACAATGTGGGGGAAAAGCAAGAAAAAAGCAAGCCAAAGAAATTACGGTAGGAGAGAAGGTGGGGCATGGGAGATATATAGATTTACTGTATGCCCATTAATTATACTTCAATGTAACGATCCCTGCAAACCATTCTTGCTCCTCCTATAATCATTCACCACTTCTTACACTGCTTGTTGTTTCTTAAACCTCTCATACACTTTTGAGGATCTCAGCCAATCCATCCAAAAGCATTTTTCCTCGGTCTTAACTCATTCAGTCTTCGTATATTTGTAGTACAACCTGAATCTAATTCAATCTTTTTATATGACTGAACCATCTGTGTTAATTCGTGAGTTTGACACCCCTGCTATAGAGGGTATGCCTCTATTGACGTAGCCAGCTCCAGTGCCAAATCACACATCATCACGAAATCTCCAGAACCGTAAAGCCTACAAACTTGAAACTTGGCACGTATGTTCCCCTTGGCTTCTAGGTGCTCGCTAGGAAAGGATTTTTCGAAATGACCATCAGATCATTAGTTATTTCTTATATTATTATTAACACGCTCTGATGCTAAGGAGTTAGATGTTCTACTCCCCCACTCCACCTGAAAAGAACTCTGTTCCAACTGCCAGTGGGCGTGGCCAGTGCGTGACTCATCTGGCCTGCGGGCTGGGAGTTTAGTCATGCTACTCCATGCTAAGGAGATGTTCTACTCCCCCTCCCCACCTGAAAGGGAGAGAAGGTGATAAGATAGGAGAGGCTTCAGTGGGGCAAGCCTGAGGGAGAGAAGGGGAGAGGAGAGGAGCAATGGGGCGGGGGATAGGAGAGGAGAGGCTTCTGTGGGGCAAGCCTGAGGGAGAGAAGGGGAGAGGAGAGACCGATTGTAACTACTCATTAATGTTCAAGCTTTAACTGTCAATCTATCAAGCCCGATCATTCTGCATCCATTTTCTCATCTCTGGTAAGCATTCAAGATAGCCAGTTGGGTCTGAGGTACTGGAGTGATAGTATGGGGAAAGTTAGAGTTCTAGTACTGGCTAGAAGTCAGCTGGGTGTCTTTGGACCAATCACTCTCTTACAGCCCTAGGAAGAAGGCAATGGCAAATGTCTATGGAGATTCTCAGTCATCCAGGTCAAGGTTGTCCCAAAGGTATGTCTTCAAGAGCCAACTGGACTTTCTGGTTTTTCTTTGAAGACGTTTCACTTCTCATCCAAGAAGCTTCTAATAATCAGTCAGAATTGAAAAAGCTTCTTGGATGAGCAGGGAAACATCTTCAAGGAAAAACAAAGTCCAATCGTCTTTTGAAAAAAGCACCTTTGGGACAAGAAAATTGCTTGTCCATATACAGTTGCAAGAAAAAGCATGTGAACCCCTTGGGATTACGTGGAGTTTTGCATGAATTGGTCATAAAATGTGCTCTGAACGTCATCTAAGTCACAACAATAGAAAAACACAGTCTGCTTAAAATAATACTACACAAACATTAGATGTTGCCATGGTTTAATTGAACATAACATGTAAACATTCACAGTGCAGGGAGGAAAAAGTATGTGAGCCCCTAGCCTAATGACTTCTCCAAGAGCTAATTGGAGCCAGGAGTGAGCCAACCTTGACTCCAATTAGTGTGATGATATTGGATGTGTGGCTGACAGCTGTCCTGCCCTTTAAAAACACACACCTGGTTTGGGTTTACTGGTTTCAAGAAGCACTGTCTGATGTGAACCATGCCTCGCAGAAAA
>QLTV01003780.1:945992-959092 GCA_003457575.1 Thermophis baileyi
CCAAAAGAGGGTCAACCAGTTATTAAGTCCAAAGGTTCACATACTTTTTCCTCCCTGCACTGTGAATGTTTACATGTTATGTTCAATTCAACCATGGCAACATCTAATGTTTGTGTAGTATTATTTTAAGCAGACTGTGTTTTTCTATTGTTGTGACTTAGATGACGTTCAGAGCACATTTTATGACCAATTCATGCAAAACTCCACGTAATCCTAAAGGGTTCACATACTTTTTCTTGCAACTGTACTTGCCAGGAATCGAGTCTTACTAGAAAGCAGGAAAAAAAGCATTCGACCAAATTCATTGACATAATCTAGTTCTTTTTTGTCACTTTTGTATATATAACTTGCAACTTTTTGTTCCATTTTCCTTGACCAACACTACCTTCATCTTCGAGGAGCTGGTTTTCAGATTGATGGTCCTTGCATCCACCCAGCCCATCTAAATCATTTAGGTTCTCAGACCACGAAACTGCGGTATCAGCATACAAAAGGATGTGCATGTTCAAGTGCCCAATAAACCGTGTTAGCATCATCACCATCATTCCTTAACCATTTATCCAGAAATACATAAAACAATTAAAACATTTTTTTTCTTTTTTACTCTTGGTGTTGAGTAAACTATTCATTCAATATTTTATTTATTCTTCTGCTTGTTTTGTGAAATTTCATCATATAGTACTCTGCTTTCAGCAAGACACCTTCTCTAGCCACAAAATATTTCATAATTCGAGCCTATTGAATTTACCGGGTTTTTTTTTTTCCAAATCAACCAATGTACAATAAGATTTCTTTCTCAGATTCATACCCTTTTCACTGTAAAAGTAAATATTGGTGACTAGCATGCCTAGGTGCAGTTACTAGCAGAAACCCTAAGTACAGGTAGTCCTCGACTTACAACAGTTAGCTTAGTGTCTGTTCAGTTACAACGGCACTGAAAAAAGTGATTATGACCATTTTTCACACTTACAACCGTTACAGCATTCGCATGGTCACATGATCAAAATTCAGACATTTGGCAACTGACTCATATTTATGGCAATTAGTGTCCTGGGGTGCTCTTATAGTGCTCTTATAAGCAAAATCAATGGGTAAGCCAGATTCACTTAACAACCATGTTACTTATTTAACAACTGCAGTGATTCTCTTAGCAAATGTCTCACTTAACAATAGAAATTTTGGGCTCAATTGTGGTCGTAAGTTGAGGACTACTCGTACCTCTTTGTTGAAATGTGTAAGATTTAAGGAGTCCTTGCATTTCCACTGCTGCTGCTCCAAAATGGGAAGGAAGAACAGTGATGTGGCTTTTAATCTTTGGAAACAAGTACAGCATAAAAGAACATTTTGGGCAGAATTCGGTATATCACTCAAGAATGGTGCTAACAAATCCAGATCACCTCAACATTCAAACTTGTATGTATTTAACAGATGGCCAAACATATAATAAACCTGAACAATTATTATAGTTTTAAACAAAATTCTTATACTGGCTTCTAGAAAAGCCATGCATATTTATGTTAACCTTGTAAAAGACTTTGGGGCTGTTTCCAAAGATATTAACATTAAAAATGCTTCTATTGTATTTGATACTTACATGGAACAAAATTATTCATTAAAATTGCTTATGTCTAGCGATGATAAAAGATTTGAATGCTGCAGGATTAAACCCATCCAGATCGAATACATTCAAGCTAACATCTTACCATGAAAACAAAAAGATGAAGACATTTGATATACATTCAAACTGTAATTATTTAAGTGCTCTAGTTTGGAAAGGAAACCTTTTAATGTAGGGATATGCATGCAACATTCTCCCAAAAGTTTTGGACTTCAGATCCCATCAGCTCCAGCTAGTCCAAAGACAATAAATGTGAGAACACTGTAGGTGAAAATATATACGGAGGGCACCATGTTACTTGTTCTTGTCTTAATGCAAAGGCTGTAACATAGTGCTATATCCACACTAATGCACTCAAAATCAAGGAGGATCCCAAACATGAAAAGTTAACAGTCACATTCATAATGGAAAAACTCTAAATGTTGCAGGGAAGTGTTACCTTTAAAATTCAATGAAAAAAAAAAAAAAAAAAAAAAAAAAAAATAAAAAAAAAAAAAAAAAAAAAAAATAAAAAAAAGAATAAAAAAAAAAAAAAAAAAAAAAAAAAAAAAAAAAGCAAAATCCCACCAATTCGAGGAACTTGAAATTTGGCGTTTTTAAAGGTGCTTATTATGACTCACATAACTTTAGAGAAACATAAGCATTTTATTCAATATACTTCCATATATTTATTTTATTTTTTATTTATATATTTAAACAATTTATATGGCCGCCCATCTCACAAAAGTGACTTAATACACCCAACACAGTGACAAGAATGAAACTTTTAATCAGTTTTAAGTGGAGTTTTAACACTAAGATAAAGGGCTGTTAACACAATAACAAACGGACATCTGATTCATATGAGACATTAACCTGTACATGTCATTTTCTTGTTGTGTGCATAGCATTACACACAGAGCCACTGTTGCACAGCACAATAGTATCTGAAGAGGCTGAATCAGAATAAGGCTGCTCAAATAGATTTTTTTTCTTTAAAGTGTGTGCGTATGTGTGTGTGTGTGTTCTATATGAAAACAGACTGAGAATTTTGAACTGGCAGAATAAAGAGGCAGCTCTACTCAAGCACTGCAATTAAAGCCTCTGTTCAGTGCGCAGTTCCACCCCTTCCATCTGCATGCATGACACATCTGAACAGTTATTTTAAAAAAAGGTAAACGAGGCACTTTGTGGCAACCACAGGCATCGTTAACATATTGCACGTTGCTAGAATTTAAACATGGAACTGTACACTGGCACCCTAAAACTTACTCCTTTCCTTTCTTCCTTCCCTTAAAGCTGAAAGAAATCGGTGCTGCATATAAACGACCTTTCAGTGCCACAGCAAGAAAAACCCTTGGTGCTAATTTACACAACTGCCCTTTAACGATTGTGACAAAACTATTGGAAGTTTAGACTACAGATGAGGAGGGATGACGCAGGGCCTAACAGTAAGCTCCTGTCAAAATGCCTTCAAGTAATAATTTTAGACATGTAAGCTACTGTACATCCGAGAATTTTAAGCACAGTCCAGAAACTCAAGAAATTACCAAAGGAGAATGCATTTTCATGCCAATGATGACTACTGTTATAAATAAAAGTTTGAATTAGGACTCAAACCTTTCAGTCAGAGGAATTCTTGCCATGTTCTATGGGATGGTAGCTGAAATTAACTATAGGAGAGTATGCATAATATATGTGTTATACATACATATATATATCTATATGTATATATAAATAATGACGTTTTCCTTTTTAATGACTATACCATAAAAACATAAGCAAGGCTTCTCAGAACTACTGACACATTCAAAATCCAAAACCCTTACTCAGACCTTCACACTCCAAAGGAAAAACAACAGTGCAAAAAGCCATTCAACAATTTCCAATCTGGAGCTCCCTGCCAAATAGCAGAACTGTACAAGACATTGAACACTGTCAACATCCAAAATATTCTTAAAGCACTACTTTTTTTTTTTAGGTAGCTAATGTTGCCGGCAAAATTGTCGAATGAAAGCCAAGTTCAACACAGTTCCCTGGACAAAAGCCAGAGGTAATTCTGAAGTTGCCTCTTGCCAATCAAATCTCCATCTTCTGTATTGCAGAACTGGATCAACTTTTTGGAAGCCTGAACATTAGCGTTGTTGTTTTTTTTTTAAAAAAAAAAGTTTACATAATGGATGAAAGCTATGATTTTGTGCAGCTACGTGCAAGCTCTACTTAAAATCAGTATAAAATTATAGGCACAGAACTACACACAGGATTAGGAAAGGTAACAAAATTCACCAATGAATGTTGAAGGAGCAAATTTGCTCCTTTGTCCAGTATTCAGCCTGAGTTTTGCCTTGACTAGTTGCCACTACAATCTTGTTATTAATGCTAATGGACTGGCACAATGGACTTCAAATTTGTTTACTCAAGTGGGATAATTAATAATGAATATGTTAACCAATAAGCAAGCAGGTTTTTACACACACACACAAAAATCAAAATGGTAATTCCATATGTTTTGAAAGACAAAGGGGAGGTGGGGTGTTGGGGGTTTTTTAGACATAATATTGCTCTGACATTTATCATCCAAAGCTTGGAAATGGCAATTATAACACACAAAACAATTTTATAAGCCCATCTCTGCTAGATAACCATCACATTGGTATGATTAAGTTATTATTGTAGCCCTCTGCAGGCAATTAGACTGCAACATGCAAACAGATGCACTCAAATTATCCCAAGGGTGAGGGTGCACAGGTAAGCAACACCCATAACATCCCCATGCCTACATCAGGAAGATTTGCAGGTGGTGTTGGGTTCACCTGGAGACACCTGCAACTCAAGGACTCCAGCCTTATCAAGCTTTCCAAACATTGAACAGTACACTACATTCTTTGCAGCACTTGCAACTCCCTACGTAATCTTGGTGACTACAGGTGTATGTGAAATTCTGCAGAGCAGCTAGGTGTGCAGGGATGTGGGGTGGAGCCTGTATGCACACCCCTTCACCCCCTTTAACTGTCATGAATGCAAGCTGAAAATCTAGTTTGTTTCATGTAAAACCATATATATTTTTTTATCCCTTCATTTATAGAGCTTTTACGATGCCATTGAAGGTTCATTCCTGTTCCCCTCCAGCTGCCTTTTCTAGCACCATTATGCTTAAAAAAATAATAAAATGCACAAACAAGCAGTGACAGCGGCAATTCCTCAAATGTCCAGGATTTATTACTGTAGCATGCGAAAGAGGTGCATGTAAGCAAGAAATGATACACAGTCCAGGGTCCAGCACAGAACATTCCTTTCTCAGCTTCTCTTTCCACACTCCTATCCATGGTACATGCATTTGAATGTAGTAAAACCCAGTAACTTCTCTGAGCCAACTGCAGACTCTGTTGCCACAAAAGTGCAAAGAAAGGGGCAGGATGTGAACCTGTGTATTAGAAAGAGCTTTACAGGAACTTCAGTTGGTGACAGAACACAAAAGGAAGATTCCTACGTATACACATCAGATCTGTCTCCACTTTTATAAAACTGGAATCAAATGGGAAAGTGCCATTTTTGTGTATTCCTAATTGAAATTTCAATGTCCTCTTGACACCAAAAGGTATATACATAACATAGCTACGTAACCTTTTTTTTTCTTTCTTTTTTTCAATGGGAGAAGTGTCAAGCCAAAGGCTTAATAGGGCAAAATGAGATTGGTCAGGTAAAGAACTGTTCCTACAACAGATAATTCTGACACAATGTCCTATTGCCATTTCAAAAGGTCCATAATTCAGTTTATTCAAGTTTTCTTCTTTGTGGTATTTTTTCCCAAATAAAAAAAAAATTCAGACTTTAGTAATCTGCGTATGCTGATCTTCATCAAAAGGTTCGTTCTCTGGATCAGAGTCAGTGGTGTCAGAATACCTATAGTGATCAGGTTCATTATCACTAACATCCGGTGTTACTGAAGTTGAGCTGCTAGCTTCTGGGTTTGATGGCTCTTCTACTGTTTTTGTGAAAAATAGCTTCACCTAGAAAAAAACATGAGAACAAATTAGTATATATGTGCTTAAAAGAGCTACTGTCTGGCTCATTAAAAGAAAATGAAATATTTGATGCAATGCAAATATATATTTAATTAAGTACAAACTAAAATGTTCACTCTAATACTTCACAAAAAGCAATGGAAACCGGGAAAGCAGCATCAATTATGACAAAGACTGTATTAATTTAAACATTCCCATTAATTTCGAGGTGCACATTTATTTTCTGTGCACTTTGTGGCTCAGAAGTTTGGCCAGAACAGACCTGAATTTGGCCAATTGAAGCTTTAAACATCTTCCTTGTTCTGGGCTTCAGTCGAGTCAAATCTGGAGACATCTTACAAAGTGTGTACAGTAATACTCATGTATCTTTTCCCCTTTTCCTCTTGATTCTGACAACTATTTGAATCAATGGGCCTGAAGGTTCACTGGAATTTTTTACAGCAAACAAAGGAACAACATAACATTCCTTCATGACACAAATGTGTGCTTGTGAATTCCAAATGAAAATTAAGAAAGCTTATTTTCTTTCCAAAACTTTATTGAACAAAATTCAATTAAGATTGGGTTATGCCAAAATAAGCAGGATGGATTTTCCAGCATAGATAATATATATTTGTATATTAAGTGTGGGCGACCCCACTCAACTATTGGCTCAAGCTAAGTATGAGGGATGATTTTCAGTCCACATGGAAAAGGGCAACTAAAATCTCATCCTTGGGCTTCTCTCCAGATCTACTCAGCATGGGATATGATTAGGCCGAAGCGTTCATTAAACTACAGACATAAAGTACCAATTGGATCTAGCTAGGTCCCCAGCCTTTATGGCCAATGAATCCAACAGCTACTTTGCCTTCCCTATGGCATACTTAACTAACCTCAAATTGCCTGACTACCTGATCGCACAATGTCATGACCTCCCCTCAACTGTTCTTGAAGGTTGATAGAGGAAGATCTCCTACCCAGAGAGACCATGCATTTGTGATTCTGGCCACACAGGAACAACAGAGCATGGATATCTCCCAGTGCCTGCATTATAGAGGCATTTGTATTAGCCTCGTCTTGCTGTTTTTGTATAAATACCCAGGGCAGACAGAACAATTCTATACTTCTCTGCTGCTCTCAGATACTGCTACAACATATAAGATTGCCAGATTCTGCACAGAAGCACTTAAAATTCATCAGTTCATAACTTGTGCCATAAACTTAATGAGCATCTAGTTTGTCATACCAGAATGCTCTGTATTGTGATAGACTTAGTTTGCCATATAGTAATCTTTATGCTCCTGTATACCCATCTAATAATCTCATCTCTCCTTTTAGATCTGTTTAATATATAACTTTGTTTTAGATTTGTAGCTTTTCCTTATTATTTTCGAGCCTTTGATGTGCTTTCTGTGCTTTTTAATTGACATTCTTTTTATGCTAGTCTTTGACCATAATAAAGATTTGATATACTAACATTTAAAAATCCAGTTATTTTAGTGTTAAAAGTAAACTTTATTTATTTATTTATTTATTTATTTATTTATTTATTTACATAAAGACATTATTATTAAAAACGTAGATACTGCAGAATATCCAATGCACCTACTAGTATATTAACCTGCAGCCCTTCATTTTTATAGTAAATCTAAATTCAAGAAACTAACTACAACATCTAGGTTAACTTGGACTTTTTATTTCTTTGCTTGTTCATTTTTATACCACTTTGACTTTTATAGAATGAAAAACCTGCATACCTCTGTGTAGCATTCTGGTAGATCCTAATTAAGGGACCATCCAACTTTAAATATTAATTGGGTAAATTCATTACTTTTTTTATCCCCAAACATTTGACAGTTAAGGTTATGAATGGGTTACTTTCCTTTATTTGACTTATCATTTGTAAAGTCAATGGATGGCTCTATTCTGACATCTTCCAGAGTTTACAAAACTATTTCCCCCTCCACCCTCATACCACTGCCTACAACTAGATGCACCTGGCACCTACCAGTTCCTAAAATCCAATCTGAAAGAACACTGAAAACCAAGTAGGGAAGAAAGATAGATTGTTTGATTTCACAGATAGCCACTTGAAGAAGTGCTGCTACAGGTAAGCAACCAGTCATTCCCCACTGTGATTCACATACATGAGTAAGTAGTAAACAATTTGAAAGAAGAGTGGTGACATAAAGCAACAAAAGAAAGGATGGTGCTTCCAAAGTTCAGCCTAGATGGCCAACTAGCAGAATTCTGCTAGTGGAACTACCTCAGAAGATTGGGGACTCTTGTGGAGTGAACATGAATCAGAAAGGAACATGGTAAAGCTTGTAGCTAAGCTTCATTGTCGCCACTATTCATTTTAAAAACACAATGAACATAGTCCTGCTTGCAGGTGTGCAATGCTGGATCCCAGGATGAAGATGGATATCTTCAATATTGCCAGTCAAGACATAAAATCCCCTACCAGCAGTGCTAGTGTGTTCACTCAAGACACTGAATTTAAAAGACACTGGCAGAGTTGTTACCAAATAAAACACATTTTCAACATAGTGTAGCATTGAGTTTATGACCTTGTTTACTATCAAACTTCCATGGAAATGTCCTAACCTTAACCAGGAAATCCTCTTATATAGGCATGCCTTACAAGATTTCATATGCCTCTCAAACTTTTGAGGGGTTTTTAATGCATCTTGATATTTGCAGTTTGATCCAGAAAGTTCAGAACATTTTTGGGGAGGATCCATGTGTGGAAGGAATTGTCTGAAATTATCCATCACTGGATAATTATTTGATGCAGGGCAGAATAGCTGTAGAATTTGCCAACCTTAAAACCTGATAATAGACCATAATTCATGAATGAGAAGAACAATTGTGACAAACCTGTTTAGTGAATGCCTGGCAGTGTCTACTGCACAAGCTTCACCATGACAGAAAAGTAGAGCTTATGCCCAATCTAAGAAGGAAAAATCTGTTCCCACAGCATTAGAACTTGGGAAACAGCGGGCATAGCGTGCTGATGCACAACTCAAGAAGTCTGCTGAGAAAAATTAGGAAAGGATAAATAATACTGCCAGGAAGCAGAAAGAATGTCAGCTCAATAACAAGTGTACTTATTACTGCAGCAGTTTAAAAGAAGGGGTTCAGTTGAAGCTAAACCTAGCTGCGTGGTATGTGGAGAGATGGAATTCTCACAAAATTATTCTGTAAGCTCTAGAAAGTTCTGAACAGGCCTCTGGGCAGGCACATAAGCCATCTGTGTGAATCATGTATAACATAAATTTCACACAGTTTACGTTACATTACTTGATTGCTTTGAAAATACTTACTCTAAAGTTTGGAGAAAAATATCGATTTGCTTTGTCCTTATTTGCCTTGTCCAAATCATTTTTTGTTAGTGTAAGGATTAAATATTCCTTGTCATTATCCGAACGCTCTGTACTCAAAATGCCATCAAGTTCCTGATCTCCAAGAAGACTTCCATTTTCTACTTTGTCAGAGTTTTCTTCCAGTCCTGGTATGAAGAATGTATTGACCCAGAAATGAAACATTTTGTCCTAAAGGGTAAAAAAAAAAGCAGCTTTTTTAAACATAATATAGCACAATAACCACCTATTTACAGTCTTGGGTTTAACAGTACAAACATAGGCATAACCACAATGTATCCGCAAAGCTTTACAATGAGGAGAGATCTGCTTCTCATTCTGTTTCCATGTTGGCAAACGTTACTCTGTGCTTATAATCCACCCTGCTTCTATTGGACTTGAATATTTTGATTTTGTTCCTTCAGTAACGGAGTCATTATCGAATAAAAGGTTTTCCTCTTTCATGATTTGAGAGTTTGAAATCGGTTAGGGCTGGATGGAAGGTGCCTTCGAATTGACACCAAACTGAAGTACTTATGCACAGCATTTTCTGAGAAGAGAGAAATTGCTCTGTAATTGGCATTTCAGAATCAGCATGGTGCAAATAGGATCATAATATCCCCCCAATGCAATCCTGGATTAAAAGGTGAATTACAAATTAGAATGAATACAATTTATGCTAAACCTAATTATACAGTCAAGAATATACTGGGGTGCCTTGATGATTACACAATGAGGTTAAATCAATCCTCAGTTTACCAACTAATTTCCTTAAATTTTCCTGATAGCAAGTTATGCCTTGAGCAACTATAAACTATGGAACTAATGGTAGATAATACTGACATGGCAGGGGAAGATACATATATTGGATTTGTTTGTGCTCTCTGAACTTGGTTGCTTACTTGCAGATGTTAGTGACCATTTGAAGTGACAATGGAATTGAAAAAAGTGACTTATGTTTTCCACACTTTTGACTTTTGCAGCATCCTCATGGTCACATGATCAAAATTCAGACACTTGGCAATCGATTCATATTTAATGATGTTTGCAATATCCCAGTGACACGTGATGATCACCTTTTGCCATCTTCTGACAAGCAAAGTTAATGGGGAAGCCAGATTAATTTAACAACCGGATTACTAATTTAGCAACTGCAATGATTCACTTAACAATTGTGGCAAGAAAGGTTGTAAAATGGGACAAAACTCACTTAACAAATGTCTCACTTAGCAACAAAAACGTTGGGCCCAATTCTGGTCGTAAGTCTAGGGCTACCTGTATCATCAGTGTGAGGATTACTTATTTCTCCCACTCATATTAAAACATGAGCTAGGAGGTGTGATACTTGCCTGTTATAAAAAGCAGGCACTGAGTGAATATTTATAATCTTTGAACTTTACAAACTTCACAGACTCCAGAAACAATTCTAATAGATAAGAATTGTAATAGCAGTTTAAGTAAAACAAAAATAAACCTAATATAAAGATTGTCTATTCCTCCTTCACTCCTGCTGGAATCAAAGATTACTGACAACTTACTCTGAGTACAGTAAAAAAAATTTTTAAAAAATATCTATGGTAGCGTATAAAACAGCTAATTAAATTAAAAATTAATTAATTAAAAATTATGCTAAGCTAATTTTTCAAAATGCAGTCAGTTTAATATTGTAAAGCAAATGATAACTTTAAAATGTGTACAGGTAGTCCTCGACTTACAACATTCATTTAGAGATTCTTCAAAGTTATAACAGCGTTGAAAAAAGAGACCTATGATCATTTTTCACATTTACAACCGTTGCAGCATCCCCAGAAAACCAGATGTTTGGCAACTGACTCATATTTACGACAGTTACAGTGTCCCGGGGTCATGTAATCCCCTTTTGCGACTGTCTGACAAGCAAAATCAATAGCGAAGCCAGATTCACTTAACTAATGTGCTACTAACTTAACAACAGCAATGATTCACTTAACAACTGTGGCAAGAAAGGTCACAAAATGGGGCAAAATTCACTTAACAACTGTCTCGCTTAGCAATAGAAATTTTGGGCTCAATTGTGCTTGTAGGTTGAAGACTATCCAAATGCCTTTTGCAGTACTTTTCTATTTAGCAAACACAAAAGATACTAATATTTCTAAACATGATATTGATAATAACTGACCCAAGGCATTGCAGAGTGGAACACACCATCCATCATCCTACTGAAATACATTTCAAGAACAGTAGCATAAAGCAAAAGGACAATATTGAACTATTAAAATATCTCTAAAATTGATTGAAAATTTAATATTTAGTAACTAAGGTACCTGTACTGCTCATCCACCAAGACAGCAGTCTTTTATTATGATCTAGTTTTGAGTATACAAGTATTAAATTTTCTACAACCCTCTCAGTCAGGCCTGGCCTTAGACCCAAAACTCCTATAAGTCCAGGTTGACATTTGCCAAGTCAAATGCATTTGTGTAATAAATTGACATCTATTAGTAAAGCAAATTTGGAGAGATTCCCCCCCCCCTGAAGATGATACACTCATCGCTGAGAAATGTTATTCTGCCATGCCCATATGTGCACCAGCAAAGAATGAGAATATTTAATTGTTCAAGCCTGTCCAGAAATTGCAAATTATCTCCAGACTTTTATATATGCATATTACTGTATATATATCTTACGGTTTAATTACTAGGTTTTAATTGATGAGAGCGATTAAATGCAAAAACTGAAGCACGCTAGCTGGGGAATTCTGAGAGCTGAAGTCCACATATCTTAAAGTTGCCAAAGTTGAGAAACACTGGTGTAGAAGGGATTAATAACAAATGCTAATGTTTATTGATGAAGGAATATGCATGCCCTATTCTGTTATGTATTATTCAATGTTATTATATTTGATAGATTTATGTTTTTGCTATTTACAAATTTTCAACTCTACATTCTCCAAATAATTTATATTACTAGTTAGCAAACATATTTACAATTTCCCACTACTTCTTATCCCTATCTTATTCCTATATTTGCTTGATTTGAAATAACTTTTCTCTAATTGCTATTTTTCAAGTCAATGAAGTTATTTAATATTTTAAGGTGCATATTATTAAATGAAAGATATACTGTGCAAAATACCTATTCATTATTAGTAATAAATCCATATGAAGGCCAACACCAGCAAGAACTGACAGCTGGGACTTCATATTGTTGTGAACAAATAATAATAATAAAAAAACACCAAATGAAGAATAGACAAGAGACCTGACAAGGATAAGTATTAGATAGCCAGAATAATAATAACAACAACAACAACAGCAGCAGCAGCAGCAGCAGCAGCAGCAACAGCAGCAAACAAATAACAAGACCTGGCAATGGCTAAGAGCAGGAAAGTTGAAGAAAGAGACAGAGGGATCAATTCTGGCTTCCCACGAACAAATGCATACCAAGCCAGAATTAAGAAGACAGCTATAGCTAGCAAATGCCACCTCTGCAAAAAAGCTGAAGAAACAGCGGCCCATCTAGTTAGCTGCTGCAAGAAGATGACACAGACTGACTATAAACAATGGCGTGGCAATGTAGCAACAATGGTAGGTACATTGGAAGATTTGCAAGAAATACCATTTGCTTGCAAACAACAACTGGACCCCCATATAGACAAAGTGATAGAAAATGAAGAAGCTAAACTGCTCTGGGATTTTACAGTTCAAACAAACAAGCACCTGGCACACACAACAGCCCAGATTGTCGATAAGAAAGACAAAAACTATCCAAGTCTGGATAGTGGATATGGCAGTAGCCCGAGAAAGAACCGAAGAGAAATAACTGGAGAAAATCACAAAATACAAAGACCTGAAAATAGAAGTAGAATTATTGTGTCAAAAAAAGCAGATAGTACCAATAACAATAGATGCCTTGGAGTCAATCACTTGAACCCCACTGGCATTGACAAAATCACCATCAGTCATTTACAAAAGGTAGCTTTACTTTCAACCACTTATATCCTGAGACGACACCTTCAACAGCATTAAACAACAGCATCCGTCAATCCCAGGTCTTTGGGAAGGACTCAATAGGTGGATAAAAATGCCAAATCCAATTTAAACCTCTGTCTGACTGAGCGATGAACCATAATAATTTATTTTATATATATATATA
>QLTV01003780.1:975654-988212 GCA_003457575.1 Thermophis baileyi
AAGACGTCATCAAGGTAGCACTGTACCCTGATAGACAATGTCCGGAGGTGAGCTGCCAGGACCGCCAGGACCTTCGTGAATACCCTGGGTGCTGACGAAAGCCCGAAGGGAAGGGCCCTGTACTGAAAGTGCCTACCTGCATAACAGAATCGCAGAAATTTGCGGTGATGACGAGCAATTGGGATATGCAGATAGGCTTCAGTTAGATCCAGCGAGGCCATGAAATCTCCCTGGTGAATACAATCTAAAATGGAACGCAGGGAGTGCATCTTGAACTTCCTGTCATTCAAATATGAGTTCAGACGCTTTAAATCTAACATTGCCCTCCACCCCCCCGAGGCTTTGGGAACCACAAAAAGGATAGAGTAAAACCCCAGACCCTGTTGGCCAAGGGGCACCCGCTGAAGGGCCCGAATGTCCAGCAGATGCTGCACCGCATCGTCCATGAGCGCCCTCTTTGACGGGTCTCTGGAGGTGGAACACGAAAAAAAAAACCTCGGGGGGGGGGAGAGGAACTCAAGAGTAAGGCCATAACGGACGGTGTCCAGCACCCAGGAATCAGAAGGGGTAGAAGCCCAACGGGACGCGAACCTAGCTAGGCGACCCCCAATAGGGACGTCCAGAACATCATCACCTGCCCCTTCTAGTGGAACGACCGCCTGGGGCACCGCGGAACGGTCTCCTAAATTGCTTCCCCCTCCCGGCCCGATCCTGGTTGGAACGCGATCGGAACCCGAACTGACCTGGGGCCCGGGAGAAACTGGAGCCCTGGTCAGGTTGCCGGAAGTAAGGAGCCTGTCTCGGGAATCCCTTGCGGGAGATCGACGGGAGGACCTTCCGCTTGTCGCGCGACTCCACGAGGAGGGGTTCAATCGACTCCCCGAACAGGTGTCTCCCTTTGATGGGCCCAGAGGCCAGGCGCCACTTGTGGCGGGCATCGGCGGTCCACTGCTTCAACCAGTGCATACGTCGGGCAACAGTGGTAGCCGCCAAAGCCTTGGAAGCGAACCTGGAAGCATGCAACGAGGAGTCAGAGAGGAACTGGCAGGCCGCAAAAACCTTATTCAGGTCCTGTTGCGCGCGTAGGTCGGAAGCTGAAAGATATTCCTGGATCTGCCTGAGCCAGATGAGCGAAGCCCGGGCGAAGAAGGACGAGGTAGATGAAGCCTTGATGGACCAGGCCGCCACCTGGTGAGCCTGAACCAACGCCTGCTCCATCTTTCTGTCCTCGGGCTTGAGAACCTCCTCCGCCTCCCCCGGCATCGTCACCAGCGCATGCAGGGCCAACACTGGAGGGTCAACTGCGGGGAGATCAAGGAGGTCCGCCAAAGCTGGAACAACATTGAAGAACTTACGTTCCACGGCCGAGGGAGAAGGCCCAGAAGCTGGATTGGACCACTGGCGCTGCACCGTATCAAGGAACAAGGGCGGAGCCGGCACAAAGTCCAAGGTCGGGGTGACTTCAGAAAAGAGAGGATCCACCTGCTGATCGTCCTGCGGCTCCTGCGCAGGAACCGCAAGGCCCGCCGCGGCCTTGGCCTTAGCCAGGAGACCTGAAAAGCCCCGGGGCAAATAAACCGGAGGAGGTAGGCTGGTCAGAGGACACGTCCTCATCATCAGAGAGATCCCAAGAATATTCCTCCGCCAAGGCCTGCAAATCCTCATGACTAGGCGCCTCAGAAATGTCAGAAATATCATCCACTCCAGCCACACTGGCGCTAGAGCCCTGCAAAGTCTCGTGACGAGAACTGGAGCCCACGCCCTTAGGAAGAGGAAGGGAGGAGGCCAGGGACTGCAGGTTGGCGGTTATGCTCCTCTGGACCGCCTCTGCTATCCACAGCTGAAGGCTAGCCTGGTCCAGAGGCAAGGAGGAATCAGCAGCTGTATGAGCCAGCGATGTAGCACCGGGGTCTGGACCAGGAGGCCCCGAGGCCTGAACCTGGAGAACCAATGTGGATCCTAGGCCCGCCGGGCCCCAAAGATCGGTGGTGGGCCCTGGTAGGGTTGGAGCATCAAGAGACAATGGAACGTTGCCAGGATCCCCATCCCCGCCAGAGAGCTGAGATGAGAGGGCCACGGCCGCCTTGGAATGAATCCTTTGAAGAGCCCGATCCCTCCGCTGTTCGGCTCTCTGAGAGGCCCTAGATCCAGACCTCGACCCCCTGGAATGATGAGAGGAGCCAGCCAAATCCTCCTCTGCTGGGGCCCTGTCAGTCTTCCTCTTACGCTTGCCACCCAGCCTGTGTTCCTGGCGGGAGATCTCTTCCGCCATTAGGGAATGATAAGGCCGCTAGTATAGCCCTAGAAAAAAAAGGCTCAGTCTTGAGCCACGCCCTTGTAAGAGGCACCAGGCTAAATGGTGGTCCCGGAGGATCGGGCAGGGTGGGGCGGACAGATCGATCCCACAATACTAGGCCGCTCCCCCCAGGAAGAGGCTAAAATATGGCCCAGGGTCCGGAGAAGGCCCGTAAGAGGCGCAAGCGCTAGGGCCACGGCACGCCGGCCACGTGGAGGGAAAAACCGCGAGCTAGCGCTCAAGCGGCAAAAAAAACCCCGCCGGCCTTTTCAGTCGCCGATTCAAAGGCGGAGCTCACCAAGGGGGAACTGCGAGCGGCAGCTCCAGCGGCAAACGAAGCCCCCGACCCAAAGGCAAAGGGGAGCAGCCGCAAACAATCTCCAAGCGGCGATGGCGGGCCGCCAGGAGGGCGCCAAACAGAGCCGAAACAAATAGGGCCAGTTCGCGAGCAAAAGGCTCCAGCGCTAATGGGCTGCGGCCGCGAAGAGAGCCGAGAGGGTGGGGTGGGCGGAGATGCGGCAAGAGGGTGGCCAGCCCTCGCGGCCAAACCGCCAGAGGCGAGTAGGGGAGATCAGCTCTTTGTAATGTCCAGATCCCCAAGGAATTAAGTTCAGGCCGCCGCCGTCCAAAGGCTCAAGCAGGTGGAAACAAGGGGGGGTAGGAGGCTCAAGCCGATCCCCCCCCACGTGGCAGACTGGGCTACAAGCCGCTGCGTCTATGCCACGCTCTCTCGACGCCCACCCAGAAAGTCACTCACAGGAGATGATCGTGGAAACCAAAACAGTCACTGAAGGAAGGAACCAGCAGTTGGGATGGAGCACCAAAAGCCGCGTCCAATTCTGCCGAGGACCGAGTCAGAACTGGGTAACCAGGAGGCGGATCCAGTTATATGCAAATTTGACTCGGCCCTCATTGCTGATGGACAGGGACAGCCCATCCTGACTGCTGGCTCCTCCCATGATGGAGAATATCTTGCTATTGATTCTTTACTGGGCTAGGTTCTTTGGTTACTGTCTGAGCAAGCAATATCACAAGGGTTGGTGGGGGGAGATTGGGGGGGGGGAGCGAGCACTATGTACGCTACCTTGAGCTCCTACAAAAATAGTTCCTGAAGTATCCCACATCAAAATAGTAAAAACTGGATTGGAATTCAGCAAAATATGCTGACATGACTTTTTTTTAATGTGGAGTTTGGGAGAGTTTTTATATCTATGTTCAGTATTAGAACATTTAAATTCAGGGCAGATGCCATTTTTTTTTTATTACTACCGTAGAGAGAAGGAACAGCCAAGGACCATATTTCAACGATCTGGCACAGCCATGATCAGAATTTCTGGGATATGTTTCTCAAATGCTAGGCTTTACTGAGGGTGGTGCTACTTTTCAGGTGTGTCAAGTCTACACAAAAGCTTACACATGATTTTTTAAACTTTTTCTGCTAAAATAAGGTAGAAAATAACACTATTTGATGATGTAATTGAAGGCAGAAGAGATATGAGCCTCAAGCAGCTGCCTGTTTATGATTAAGGTAATGTATTTGATAAAAGAAAACCCAGAACTATAGTACTGTGTAAAAGTTCTAGGAGTTGTGCAAGTGGCTGTAAATTAAGAATACTTTCAAAAATATATATTTTTAATTATTTTTATCAATTTACAAAATGCAAAGCGAGCAAACAGAAGAAAAATCTAAATCAAATCAATATTTGGTGGGACTATCCTTCGGCTTCAAAACAGCATCAATTCTTACATTTGAGCACTTGCACAAAGTCAGGAATTTTGTAAGATTAGAGGCAGGTATATGATTAACCAATTATACCACGTAAGTGCCAATGATCATTGATTTCATATGTAGGTTAAAACACGGTCATTAACTGAAACAGAAATAGCTGCCTAGGAGGCTTAAAACAGAGTGAGGAACAGCCAAACTCTGCTACTAGGGTGAGGTTGTAGAAGAGAGTTTCATGTCACAGGTCACACACCATGGCAAAACTTGGGCACAGGAACAAGACACAAGGTAGTTAGTTATACAACATCAGCAAGGTCTCTCCCAGGCAAAGATTTCAAAGCAGACTGAGGTTTCAAGGTATGCTGTTCAAGCTCTTTTGAAGAAGCACAAAGAAACAGGCAACATTGAGGACAGTAGATGAGTGGTCGGCCAAAGAAACTTAATGCAGCAGATGAAAGACACATCATGCTTACTTCCCTTCGACACTGGAAGATGTCCAGCACTGCCATCAGCACAGAACTGGCAGAAACCAGTGAGACTCAAGTACACCCATCTATTGTCTGGAGAAGTGGTCTTCATGGAAGAATTGCGACCAAAAAGCCATAACTATGACCTGGAAACAAGGCTAAGCAACTCAACTATTGCACAAAAACAAAGGAATTGTGGTACAAAAAAATGGCAGCAAATGCTCTGGACTGATGAGTCAAAATTTCAAATATTTGGCTGTAGCTCTCCAGTTTGTTTGCTGAAGGGCTGGAAAGTGGTATAATAATGAGTGTCTGCAGGGAACAGTGAAGCAAGGTGGAGGTTCCTTGCAAGTTTGGGGCTGCATTTCTGCAAATGGAGTTGGAGATTTGGTCAGGATCAATGGTGTCCTCAATGCTGAGAAATACAGGCAGATACTTATCCATTATGCCGTATCATCAGGGAGGAGTATGATTGGCCCCAAATTTATTCTGCAGCAGGACAATGAAACATACAGCCAATGTCATCAAGATCTTTAGTGTATAGAAAAACAAGAAGTACCGGAAGTGATGGTTTGGCCCCCACAGAGCCCTAATCTCAACATCATTGATTCTGTTTTGGATTACATGAAGAGACAGAAGGATTTGAGACAGTCTACATCCACAGAAGATCTGTGGTTAGTTCTCTAAGATGTTTAGAACAACCTACCTGCCAAGTTCCTTCAAAAACTGTGTGCAAGTGTACCTAAAATTGATGTTGTTTTAAAGGCAAAGGGTGGTCACATCAAATATTGTGGATTTCTCTTCTGTTCATTTACTTTCCATTTTGTTAATTGATCAAATAAACTATTAAAACTTTTATTTCTGAAAACATTCTTAATTTACAGCATTTTTGCATAACTGCCTAAAATGTTTTCACAGTACTGTACATCTGTTTGGACTTGGATTATTGCTTTTTTATCTTCTCAGAAGCTCAATAAACATACCAACTGCTTGTAGAATAAAGTACAGCGACTTCTATACCAGTCCTTACCTTTGTACCCCAGAAAATTTTAACATGGAAATATATTAATCTGTTAATATGAGTGAAACGTTCCTGAAATTGTACAACAAGCAATCGTATTTTAATTGAATAAAGCAAGATATAATTGGATTCTTGGAACCAATCAAACTGAAAAATAGCAAGGAGCAAAGAGTTATTTTGGATGCAGAAAAAGTGAACTCAACATGGAGAAGCATATGGTGATGTTCCAGCTTCCAAGTCTGTATAATCCAGCTAATAAATACAGAAGCAATAAGCAACAGTGTGAAATTGAAGAAAATAATGTGGTTGCTTCAATACAGAAAGCTACAATAGTGAGAGAAAATTTGTGGACACTTTAGAACTATCCAAATATGCAACCTACAATGCAAACAGAGCTTCCTCTAAGTCTAGTTAATAGAATCTTATTAAGCAAACACACCCAAAACAGGATACTGTGTTGTGTCTTTACTGAATATATTAAGCCATTTATTGTCTTTCCTGGGAACAGTATGAAAAGCCCTATGAAAATCAGTTCTCTTACAGGGCTGTAAACTAAGCTAGATGTTCCAATCAATAAGATGACAATTGAGGATGAGTTAGAGAAGCCTCACCTATAATATACTAACACATTCGTTCAATCCATAGTAAAAGAGATAGTATATAAATGGACAAAGCACACCACCATTGTTACTATTCCTAGGGGTGGTCATCCAACAAAATTTATCATAAGAGCCAAGTATAAAATATGAAGGTCACAAAGAACCCCAGGATAATGACAATGGATTTCTGCATAATCTCATGTCAAGTATTCATAAGTCTACCATAACAACAGCACTGAATAAAATTGGTATGCATGGGACCCTACCATGGAAAACTACTGCATCCAGGAAATATAATGCTCAAGTTGGCCATAGACCACTTAGATGATCCATCAGGCAATGAGAACATTTTGTAGATAGATTAAAGAGGAACTTTGGGACATTTATGTGAAAAGTTACTTTGGAAAAAAATGAAACACTATATTTCAATAAAAGAACTTCACCCAACATGAAGCAAGGCAGTGGAAGTATCATAGTTTGAAGCTGCTTTACAACATTAGATTCCTAAGTAGCTCTCTATCACTCTAAGTAGCTCTCTATCACAGCTGCTGTGGCCTAGAGGTGGAGCTCTTACCTCACAATCGGGAGGTTGTGAGTTCGATCCTAGGTAGAGGCAGATGTAAGGGTCTCCTGCTTGGGCAGGGGGTTGGACTAGATGACCTGCAAGGTCCCTTCCAACTCTGTTAATCTGTTATTCTGGATGGTGCCAGCAAATTCCACAGAAGACTGTCAGGTATCTATCCATGAGCTGAACGTTAAAATGATCCAAACACTGAATTTAAACTACAACAGAAGGACTGAAGGAAAAGAAATTTTACATTTGCAATAACTGAGTTGAGCACTGACCTTAAACCAATTGAAGTGGTTGCAGCTTAACCTGAACTGAGCTTTACATGCAAAACAATCTAAAAATGTCAATGATTTGAAGTAATTCTATAAAGAGGGTAGGCCAAAATATTTTCAAACCAGTATGTGGGACTGACCCACAAGTGAGGAAAACGTTCAGTTGAAGCCACTCTTGCTTAAAGAGGTACCACCAGTTTCTAAATCAAAATTTTCATAAGTTCTTTCCAACAATGGCAGTGAAATGTTGGCATAATATGTTCAATAAAGACAAGATACAGTACATTGGTTTGTGTGGTGCCTGTTAAGGAGAAATATATTAATAGAACTTTGATACATATCAGAATTATACTATCGCAGGATTATGGATAGTTCTAAAGAGTTCACAAAAGTTCTCTCACAGTTATGACTTTTTACAATTTCTATAAGATACTCTTTCCCATATACTTTTGAAAGGAAAATTAATAAGAATACTGAGAAATCATCTTTGTAAATCACAAATATGAAGAGTTCTTATGCAGATTGGCAATTAATGCATATAACTGAATGAAGTGAAGACAATTAGAAGTGGCAGTATTTTAGAATAGCTTGCATAATGTGTGGATGACTTGCATTACATTTTTGCTTTCAACCACAATGTAATTCAGACATAAATTCTAGCCGGAATATTTTGGGCTGTTAATTATTAAGATAGCACAATGCCTGCTACACTGCAAACTTTATGGGCAAACCAAGTTAATGCATTTCTTAAAGGATAAGTGTCATATGCTATCGAGAGATGCTCAGTGAAATGTCTCCTTATCAAGAAATCCTGGCAGAAATCATTGTCACTTGGAAATTCAAAATTTATGGTGAGAAAGCATAAACGATATTTACAACACTCCTTATTAGCCAAGGAAGACAGAGAAATAAACTGAAATATGTTGACAGTGACATCTCCGTACTAAACACAATGGGATGACATGACAATAAATATCTTTCTCAAGAATCAGAAAGACAAAGTACATGCACTTTTCTTAAAAGAACAGATGTCTTCATTGCCAGCAAGCAAAACCTCTAATAACATGTTTGTTGAGATGTATGCTTTTCTCTCTGCCATTATAAATTACTGAAAAACTCTTGGACAAACTTTCTGATAAGCTTTATCCCTCCTCCTATTATAATCAATAATTCTCAGACCAAGAAAGGACAACTGGACAGTCAAAATCTGCACAGTAATCCAAAGGAATGGATATTAGCAACATAGAATAGGGTGTCATGTATGGGGATTGAATAAAAAGTAATGCTTCCAAGTTGCTAACCAATGGCAATACTAATGCACTAAGCAGCTCTGATGAGGTCTTTAGCGTGTTCGTTCATTTCACAGGAAATTGGTGTAAGAAAATATTGTGCTGCTGTTGTTCATGAAATGGGACCCTACAGTTTAATACTCATCAGCACACTTTAAGCAATGCGCCATGACAATTGTTTTTACTGCCAAAGGAATCCCTCCAATTTTAATTCACTGCCAAATCAGGTTGTTTAGAGAGATAGCTGTGTTGGTGTGAGTACTGTGAATCACTGGCCAAAAAAAATGTAAAAAGATAGTAAACTGTGAAAAGTTGTTCCGGGTGATCAAGAACGAAGAGGATAGCCCATGATAGCCTTCGATGAGTTTCACATGAGAAAGGGTTGATGAAGGGTTGAGGAGCCGAGGTGGCGCAGTGGTTAGAGTGCAGTACTGCAGGTTACTTCAGCTGACTGCTAGCTGCAGTTCAGCGGTTCAAATCTCACCGGCTCAAGGTTGACTCAGCCTTCCATCCTTCCGAGGTGGGTAAAATGAGGACCCAGATTGTTGGGGGCAATATGCTAACTCTGTAAACCGCTTAGAGAGGGCTGTAAAGCACTATGAAGCGGTATATAAGTCTAAGTGCTATTGCTATTGCTAATTAATTAAGGTCAGTCAGCAGATGACTCAATGGGAAATTGCTGCCAAATCTTGGCATTTCACAAGAATGTGTGGGTCACAGCGATGTTCTTGAATTCTATCAGGTTTGTGCAAGATGGGTTGCCTCTATGCTGATAGCAGAAATCAAAGTATCAAAAGCTGAAATTTGCCAGCAACTGTTGTCATGCTACAAGAATGAGGGTTAGAAATTTCTTCGTAGCATTATGGCAGGTAAAAAAAGCATAGGTACAGACCTATGACTTGAGACAAAGCATCAGTCCATGGAATATCATTACAAAACTTCACTTGCAAAAAAATAAAAATAGCAACTGAGAATCAAGACTTCAGCAGGAAAACTCGCCACTGCATGCTTTTGATGCAGATGGTATTATTCGCTTGGATTTCTTTGAACTGGGCACTACTATCACCTCAGAGCACATTAGCACATTCAAAATTTTGAAACAATGACTAGACCACTTTTATGAGACACCCTAGAAACCTGTGAAGCTGGATCTCACTGCCTTTCTTCAACTGCCACATAGTCTAGGCTCAGGGTCATGTGACTTTCACCTTTGGTCAAACTTGAAGAAATCTGTTTGATTCAAGTAAAGAACTGGAAAGGACTGTTGAGACTGGTTGAAGAGATAATGTACTGGGTTCTTTTGTGACAGCTTTAAGAATGTGTGCAAAAGTGGTAGTAATTATGGTGTAATAGATAGAAGTAATAAAAAAAATCTCATTTCAAAGATTATTTTCGTTTCATTTATTAAAATATCCCTATTTAAATTAAACTTAAGGAAGTACCAGTATTTTCATTCAACTCTTGTATATCTTAACCTTTCACTGAGAAAATCTCTGGATATGCATATAAGGGACAGATATATTTAACTGAATCTAACTGATAACTCGGGTTATCAGTTAACTTTTTTAAAGCCATGAAATATAATTTTAAGAAAGTTACACCTGGATGGACTACATACTTGGATGGGTTGTAAGTGACTGTTTCAGAAAAAATGCCTATAGCATCTACAGAAAGTTAGAAAATCACTATATTGATAAGAATATTACATTTTATTTTTTATATTCATGTTCTTGATCAGTAATTTAATTTTCCCTAAATATAAATAAAATCAACATAGAATATCACATCATGACATTAAAAATAACAAATACAAAATAAATATCTGGGATTACTTCAAAATACTTCAAAATAAATTAAACACTCTGCTCTGAAGTCTCATTGGTAAGGTCCAGTTTTGACTGTTTTTTGTAAATACAGCAGGAAAGGGGCATGTTTCACCTTGGTGATGAGTTTCTTTTAGCAAAGGGGCTGTCCCTGAAAAGGCCTGTTTCTTGGCTCCCTCTCCTTGACTTCTCATGGTAGAGGAATTCTCAACCTGACCTCTTGGCCTGCATGGAATGAATTAGATAGTTCCAGTGGTATGCGGTCACAGAGGCTTTATAGATAATAATCAGCATTTAGAATTGGCCCAAAAAGTATATGGTAATAAAGGATGCTCCCACAAAATTGGTGATATTTTGGTGTACCAGTATTAGCTACTCCATAAGCAAGGGAAGTGAATTCTGGACCAGAGCAAGTTTCAAACTGTCTTCAAGGGCAGCTCCCACCTGTAAACCAAATTGCAATTATCCATCTACAAGGTAACAAGGGTAAAAATTACCATTATCAGAGTCTTCAGATCTAGAAACTGCATCGTGGTCAGCAGCTGAAGCTCAGTAAAAGTCCTGCTGTTTATAGTGTCCACTTGCTACATCAATAGGAGCTATGAGTCCAGAAGGACTCTCAAGTTGTTTTCTTTCAAAAGTAATGACATTCCATTCAGAGCTAAAAATAATGGAGTTCTGGAACATAAATGCTTCTGAATGTTTCTGAATAAACAGTACCTCATACCGAACTTCTCAGTCATCAAATCAAGACTTCTATCATATCGCCAAGGCAAGACGGAATTGATATACAAAGTTGGGCATAATATTGGTAATTACCTAAACTGAACCAACAGATAACTTTCCTAAATGCTTCATATATATTTGAAACAACCTGAGCACTAAGGCATTGCCACATTGATTGGCCCAGCGTCTCCACCAACCTGACTGGAATAGGAAGGGAGAATATTCACTTAATACCCAGACTATTTACAAGTTGGAATTACATCCACAGACATCCATTACTGTAAAGTTGAGAGATCATCAGGAAAGACCATTCTTCTGATGCCAGTCTGAAAGCTGCTACAATCCACACCCATTCTTATTTTGTATCTACACTCCCTCTTCCAAATTTATGGTAGCCAAAATATCACTGCTGTCTCTCCTTTTCTGTAATGTAATCACTTTCTATTTCTTCATCTATACCAATTCCTGAATCCACAGTGATAACAACCAAAGGACAAAACTGTTGCACTCATTGTCATAACTTTTGTTGTTGTTGTTAGTTGCAAAGTCGTGTCCGACCCATCGTGACCCCATGGACAACGTTCCTCCAGGTCTTCCTGTTCTCTACCATCCTCTGGAGTCCATTTAAGCTCACTCCTACTGCTTCAGTGACTCCATCCAGCCACCTCATTCTCTGTCGTCCCCTTCTTCTTTTGCCCTCAATCGTTCCCAGCATTAGGCTCTTCTCCAGTGAGACTTTCCTTCTCATTAGGTGGCCAAAGTATTTGAGTTTCATCTTCAGCATCTGGCCTTCTAAAGAGCAGTCAGGGTTGATCTCCTCTAGGACTGACCGGTTTGACTCGAGACAAGGGACTCGCAGGAGTNGTGACTCCATCCAGCCACCTCATTCTCTGTCGTCCCCTTCTTCTTTTGCCCTCAATCGTTCCCAGCATTAGGCTCTTCTCCAGTGAGACTTTCCTTCTCATTAGGTGGCCAAAGTATTTGAGTTTCATCTTCAGCATCTGGCCTTCTAAAGAGCAGTCAGGGTTGATCTCCTCTAGGACTGACCGGTTTGATCGCCTTGCAGTCCAAGGGACTCGCAGGAGTCTTCTCCAGCACCATAGTTCAAAGGCCTCAATTCTTTGGCGCTCAGCCTTTCTTATGGTCCAACTTTCACAGCCATACATTGCAACTGGGAAAACCATAGCCTTGACTATACGCATTTTTGTTGGCAGGGTGATGTCTCTGCTTTTTAGTATGCTGTCTAGATTTGCCCTAGCTTTCCTCCCCAGGAGCAAGCGTCTTTTAATTTCTTGGCTGCAGTCCCCATCTGCGGTGATCTTGGAGCCCAGGAAAATAAAATCTGTCACTACCTCCATTTCTTCCCCCTCTATTTGCCAGGAATTGAGAGTGCCGGATGCCATGATCTTAGTTTTCTTAATGTTGAGGAAAATAAAATCTCTCACTCCCTCCATTTCTTCCCCATCTATTTGCCAGGAATTGAGAGGGCCGGATGCCATGATCTTACTTTTCTTAATGTTGAGGAAAATAAAATCTCACTCCCTCCATTTCTTCCCTATCTCTTTGCCAGTAATTGAGAGGGCCGGAAGCCATGATCTTAGTGTTCTTAATGTTGAGTTTCAAGCCAACTTTTGCACTCTCCTTCTTCACCCGCATCAAGAGTCTCTTTAGTTCCTCTTCACTTTCTGCCATTAGAGTGGTATCATCTGCATATTTGAGGTTGTTGATATTTCTCCTGGCAACTTCCAAATAAAAATAAATTGTGTCT
>QLTV01003780.1:989562-1002855 GCA_003457575.1 Thermophis baileyi
CAGCTTCCTCAGACAGCCATTCTTGCATTTCTTTTTCTTTGGGATGGTTTTAGTTGCTACCTCTTGTACAATGTTGCGAACCTCCGTCTATAGTTCTTCAGGAACTCTGTCTATCAGATCTAATTCCTTAAATCTATTTGTCACCTCTACTGTATATTCATCAGGGATATGATTTAGTTCATACCTGAGTGGCCTAGTGCTTTTCCTTACTTTCTTCAATTTAAGCCTAAATTTTGTGACGAGAAGCTCATGATCTGAGCCATAGTCAGCTCCTGCTCTTGTTGTTACTGACTGTATAGAGTTTCTCCATCTTTGGCTGCAGAGCACACAGTCAATCTGATTTCTGTGTTGACCGTCTGGTGATGTCCATGTGTAGAGTCGTCTCTTGGGTTGTTGGAAAAGAGTGTTTGCTATGACCATCGTATTCTCTTGACAAAATTCTATCAGCCTGTGCCCTGCTTCATTTTGTACTCCAAGGCCAAACTTGCCTGTTATTCCGGTTATCTTTTGGCTTCCTACTTTAGCATTCCAATCCCCCATGATGATAAGGACATCATTTTTTGCTGTTAATTCTATAAGGTGCTGTAGGGCTTCATAGAACTGGTCAATTTCATCCTCTTCAGCACCAGTGGTTGGGGCATAGACTTGGGA
The DNA here is from genome assembly GCA_003457575.1 of Thermophis baileyi. NCBI lineage: Eukaryota > Metazoa > Chordata > Lepidosauria > Squamata > Dipsadidae > Thermophis > Thermophis baileyi. The sequence goes on from QLTV01003780.1 coordinate 990,214, forward strand.
CTACTGTGCTATTGAATGGTTTGCCTTGGATTCGAACTGAGATCATTCTGTCATTTTGGGGATTGTATCCCAGTATTGATTTTCCTACTCTTTTGTTGACTATGAGGGCTACTCCATTTCTTCTGAGGGATTCTTGCCCGCAGTAGAATACTTGATGGTCATCTGAAATAAATTCACCCATTCCTGTCCATTTTACACAATTTAACAATCCTGTTTTCACTATTCTTGCTAAATCCAGCTCCATCCAGACCTCTTCCCCAATGCTTTATCTAATGTTCCACAACTTCAGCTTTCTACTGTTGCTGTCTTCACAACCAATGATTCCCCTTTCTTCACTCAAACTCTGCTTCTCCAAGTCTCTATTATTAGCTCTTTCCAGTTTGTCTCAATATCATGATCATTCCTTGCGAGAATCCTCCAACCTCCACAATCTCCAATATGATTTTTTGCTCAATACTCAATTTCACAGTGTAACTGACTCCTATACCCTATGTCACACAACTGCTTCCCTAAACCATAGGCAATCCAGAGATTGCCATAAAGCATCTAAGTAACAAAAACAGCAAATCACCACCAAAACAGGAAAGGGACATTATTTTTTAAAAAACATTCCAGATCACCATGATGGGAAACAAAAAAGTTACTCTTTTGCTCTGTCAAGCAGATCTGGGATCAACAGCATGGAATCTATAGTTACTATTATACCAATTATGCTATACAAACAGGCATCCATCAGACAGTTTTATTTGCCAGTGAATGAAATGGCACTTTCATTTACTTATGGGGAGGTTGATTTCTTGCCAGAAATTGACTGGAGAAGAGATAGAAGCCATCTATTGCAATTATCCTAGGCAGAGAGTGAACTTCTCTCTTGTCAAATGCAAAATATATTCTCCCGTCTCCCACAGCAGGGCAACTGATCTTATCTCCAATGATATGCATTGAGAAAAACCTTTACAATTGTACATTTTATTTTAAAAATGAATAGCTGCATTCATTTTTCAAACAACCAAATCACAGACTGGTAAGCCATTAAGTTGCAGGACATAACAGTAAGCTAACCATGGCCCCTCTAATAATAGTAGCTGGAGAATATTCAGCACAAACTACTACATATCTTGTTGTGTTCATCTTGTGTTTAGTTATTTTAGAACTTTCTGAGTCAGGTTTTTTTAAGTGTTTGAAGTTCTGAATGCATCTTTTAAGCCTCAGACAACTTTATGATTTGCCTTCTATACATATAAACATCATGTCTTGAAAAGAGAAAGGATACTACTCTGGGATAATTCTGAAGTAGTTTCAGAAGGATCATGTGGTGCAACAAAATGCAAACATATTGCAGCTGAGAACCACGTTACTCTGTCTTTGAAAGCTATATTGGGTATGGCTGGTATTATCACAGGAGACAGTCAAAATATTTGAATGGGGAAAATTAGGAGATTAAGGGCAAAACTATGTTTCGGCTATTAGGCCTAGGTTCTCCTCAGTCACTCATGCCTTTAATCACCTAATGTTCGGACTATATACAGTACAGAGCTGCCTTTGAACAGTTAGTCCTCAACTTACATTCACAAGTGGGACTGGATTTTCCATTACAAAGCAATACAGTCATAAAACCAGATGTCACATGGCTGCATTGCTTAACATTAGAAATCCTGACAGTCCTGGTTGTTATCACAAACCAAGAATTGCAAGATGTTAAGCAAGTACACAACCCAAGCCAAGCCATTCTGGCTTGGTCCTTCTCAGCCCCTAGCCTCAGTAAGGTAAGGGACTGCCTTCAACTCTCTTCACCCTATCTCCATCTCCATCTCTTGGTTGCTCTGCACCTTGCTTTGAGGGGCAACAGGCAGTCCCTGAAATATGCAATGGGCTATCCCACTCAACCTTATCACCCTGTATTCCCAAGATTCCTGCCATGCCAATGGCAGAGCAAAGTGTTCAGACCTGAAACCAGAGCAACCAGCTTAAACACTCAACCAACTAACTCTCTCTCCCTCTCTCTCTCCCTCTCTCTCATACAATTGATAAATAAAAATGTATAAAAATTATCATTAAAATTAAATTAAGATTAAAAATTTTAAATTATAGAATGGTGACAATTAAACATCAAAAGCAGGGGGAAAAATCCTATGATGGCCATTTAACATTGGAGTATTACAGGCAGGGGGATTCTCAAGGGATTAGCCAACCTCAGTTGCATGGTCCTCTGTGCCCCCCACGCAAGGACACAGAGCCAGGTTTTTTACCTCTTTGAGGAAGGCCGTGAGCAGGATGTTCCACAAAGTAAGGGCAGCCGTAGAGAAGGCTCTCTTCCTAGACCCCAATATATCACATCACTAAGCTTAGAAATATTACAGTCACCCCAAAAGTGCCTTCTATGTAACCTTTATAGAGTTGTGGGTAATCTTTGATTTCATTTCATGAGAATGACTCAAGAAGAATTTACCGTATTTTTCGGAGTATAAGATGCATCTTTTTCCCCCAAAAAAGAGGGTGAAAATCTGGGTGCATCTTATACTCCGAATGTAGCCCCGCCCACCCGCTCCACACATCGCATTTTCGGGTGGTTCCAGGCCGCAGGGATCCTCACTTCCACATGGAGCCTGATTCCCGAAGCGGCCCGGGGAAGTGCATTGAAAGCCTGCCTTTCTCGCAGCAAGGCCTGATAGAGAGGCAGCACGTCAGTCCTCCTGGACCTGCCATCTCATAAACACGCTGCCGAGCTTTGCTGCCTGCGCCTTTGCTGCCTCGGTCGGACCCTGATTCCCGAAGCGGCCCGGGGAACTGCGTTGAAAGCCTTTTAAACGAAAGCGTTTTTGGGAGGCAGCGTCACAATCCCCTCCCCGATTCCAAATATGGCGCGTGCTGAGGCCAAAAAAGTGCATTGCATTTCAGGCAGCGGGCGGTTCCAGCACGCGCTGCCACCTGAAAATGCTTTCCTCCCCAGTTCCCCGATGCACATCGCAGAGCCGCGCGCCCTCCTCCTCCTCCGCAGACTCGCCTCCTCTTTTCTCCTGGCCAGATCCGCCGCCTGAAACGGGAGGATCGGGGAGGAGAGTTTTTTCAGGTGGCAGCACCTGCTGCATGCGGTTTTTGGAATCGGGGAGGGGATCTGCCACCTGAAACGCGAGGATCGTGGAAGAGAGTGTTTTCAGGTGGCAGCACCTGCTGCATGCGGTTTTTGGAATCGGGGAGGGGATCTGCCTCCTGAAACGCGAGGATCATGGAGGAAAGAGTTTTCAGGTGGCGGATCCCCTCCCCAATTCCAAAATCGGTGCGTGCGACAGGTGCTGCCACCTGAAAACTTTTTCCTCCATGATCCTCGCGTTGCAGGCACCGTTTTTGGAATCGGAAAGGGGATCGTGGAGCTGTAGAAGTGCAGCTGCACCCGGATAAGATCTCCACCGTCAAGCGGGTCTTGGAGGACATGGCCGACTACTTCTACAAGAGATACGAGGGAGGACCTAGGCTGATGGGGGGGGGCGCCATCCAGGACGAGCCCGGCTTTGGCTCTGGCCTCCTCCTCCTTCTTGGTGTGATCCCCTCTGCTTTGGGGGGGAAGGAGCAAGGAAGGAAAGACAAAGGAATACCAGGCAGATGGAACTGCTTATGCTCTTGCAGAGAAGGGAGGGAGCCTTCCAGCTCTGCAGGAGATGTGATCTCTCACACTGTTGCAAAGTTGGCGTTGCACCTCACTGGTGTGTTGCCACATTTGTCAGTTTCCTCTCTTCCCCCACCCCCTCGCACCTTCCCCAGCACTGTTTTCGGAGCTGCCTCTGGAGAGGCGAGGTGCGACCCGAGGAATCCCTATTGGCAAAAGCGGCGCCCACCGTCTGCAACCTCCTCAAAGCAGCAGTCAAGGGGTGAGCAGCTCCCGCTGGCCGCACACCCCGTTTTTGGATTCGGGGAGGGGATTGCAGCACTGCCACCCGAAAACGCTTTCCTCCTTGGCAATCTACGCTGCCTGGAGATCTCCGCTGCTTTGGGGGGCGTCGATTCGTCCAGCCACTGCTGCAGCCATTCCAGGGAGACAAAGTCGTAGGGGCAGCCTGAGGGTGGGGGGGGGGCAGAGGGCCAGAGCATCAGCACCCCCAGCTCCTCCGCCTCTCCTCCTCCAACACTGACCACGGCACATGCAAAGAGCAACCATCTTCCCCCTCTCCTTCAAACGACCGATCAACCCCCCACCCCCCGTTCCCTGCTATGCAAAACGCTTTCCTCCCCGAATCCAAAAACGGGGCGTGCGGAGGCAAAAAAAAGAGCATCACGTTTTTTCGGGCGGTTCCAAGCAGCGGAGATCGCAGCAACAGTGTTTTCGGGTGGCAGCGCCTTGCCTTACGCCCCCTGTGCAGCATCCAATTTGCCAACCGAGTCCCGACCTCCACGCTTCCCCGGGCCGCTTGCAGAATCAGGCTTGGACCGAGGCAGCAAAGGCGCAGGGGGCTTGCCGGGAAGCCCGGCACCGTGTTTACGAGATAGCAGCATCCAGGAGGACTGAAGTGCTGCGTCTCTATCGGGCCTTGCTGCGAGAAAGCTAGGCTTTCAACGCCTACAGCTATAGGTAGGAAGACGGGGGCGTCTCGGGAGTGGAGCCTTCGGTGCCAAGTCCCTCTTCTGCCCCCATAAAAATCATACCCCACCCCACCCCACCCACTCCACTTAAATGCGCGTAGGGTGATAGGGTTTGTTTTAAACAGATAAAAAGATCTGTGCTGCTCGTTATCAAAATCCGAGTGGAAGTGAGGACGCCGCTGATCCTGATGCTGGTAGGCAGAGGCAGAATTCTTTTTTTTTCTTGTTTTCCTCCCCAAAAATTAAGGTGCGTCTTATACTCCGGTGCGTCTTATACTCTGAAAAATACGGTACCCACTAAATGACTAAAACAATAGACTGCTTTCTTCTAAGATTAATAATGCTATTTGTCAGGTGCAAATCCAGAAACAACACCCCCAAATCCAATTCAGGCCTCCTTATACTGTTCCTAGATATTTCTTTAACATCTCACATGTTCCATATAGGACATTACATACTTTGGTGGAAATTGCATTACCTATTAAAGCAACAACTGGTTGATATATAAGGCTCCTATATGTAAGCTAAACTTGCTTCTGATCAGACCAAGAGGTGGACTCTGTCTCACACCTGTTACTAAAATGTTCATTATACACCAACTGACAATCAAGTTTAATACTTCCAATTGTTTATAGCTCCTATTGCAATTGCAACCAAGAGTTCATTGCCTTCTCCTAGCTGACTACTCTTCAGAAGCCTCTATGATGTTTGCAAAATTCTGATCAATAGCTATAGCTAGTAAAAGCTATGAATTCCTCCTTTATGTTATTGTTAGTGTTAATTGCTTTAGGACTTTCATGCTATTTTAAAACTTCATTTTTATTGCTATTATACTTTATTACTGTTCTTTTTCTTGTGTTTGGTCTTAGACTATAAATACATTTTGATTGGTCAAAAAACAAAAAAGTTCCTGAAAACTAAACATTTTCACAATTTGTAATTTCTGGTTGCTTCAAAAGTTCTTCAATTCAAACTCACAAACTATTGAGATTATAGTACAATTGCCATTTCACTTTTACACATTAGAGAATAAAGTTCTTACATTGCATAAGTGGTAAGAAAATAAATTCCACAAATTTCATTTTATTATTAAAGGCCAGGTTTTTCAAAACATGTTTTATATACCAAGGCTTTTGTACACTGCATACTTTCAATTATTGCTGCTTGGACACATAACATTAGTCTCAGAATTTGTGACTATCCTACTCTGTTACAGGATGAAAAAAAGGTTTGGTATATGGAATCACTTTGTTAGAAATATCACTTTTTTCCATGAGTTCAAATATGTTACAATTTAATCCAAGTAGGAAACATCCTACAAAATGAACTACATTATTTACTACCTTAGTAACTTGAGCATCTTAAGCAGGATGTACAAACCATTTAGGCTGAGACCAATACTTGGTCTTCAAGTGGCATGCTAGATAAATACCATGAATAAGAATTCTTTTCACCAGGACACTGATCTGTGAGCATATTTTTCCTACAATCATTTTTTAATAGAAATAGGAAGATCGGTTAAGTAGCTACAACTAAATAAACCACCTAACTGGACAACTGTATTATCAGCTGAAAATATACTTCTTTCTGAAGATGTATGTAAAATTTAACTCTGCTATAATCCCCTTCATCCAACAAATATAATTTATAAAATAGGAAAATGCAATTTGCAACATTGATTAAGAGTACTAACTATGTCAATTGTACATATTTTGAAAAAGCAGAGTTTGGAAATGATGGTTACAAACTTTCTTAATTTTAAAATTGAAACTTTCAGTTTCAACCCTAAAAGTTGAATTTTTCAGCTTTTAATCCATTAAAATCCTTTTGCTTTAGTAAAAAAATGTTCAATTAAACTAACCAACAGATTTTTTTTGAAGGCATGCACTTTCTAAAGTATTTGGAAAGCAGATGCTTGTCCTCATTATTATGAACTAATGTATCTTCTAAAATATTTGCATGGTTCGCCTAAAACTGGTAGCCTTTTTCAAAATTTTATTTTACTTACATGCAGGGTTAAATAGATCAATTAACTGAAATACATATAATGAATCAACTAAGCAACTGATGCTTTATTAACATATAAGCAGGAAGCAGACACATTAATACGGCTTCCTTCCCAAATGAAACATAGCTGTGCTCTTAACAGCTGCATCAGTAAGATAATCCTATGTGAGGCTTTCATTATGTGTATTTCCTCTTTTAATAAATATATTTCTGACATGGATCAAAGGGAAATATGTAATTTTCTTAACAAGGTAAGGGTCCCACAGATTGACCTTGCATTCTAATGACTATGCTGATATTTTAATAATCTGTTATTGGCAATAAATCAAGTCATTTGGTATTGCCTTCTTCCAGGATGTTTCTTTCATTCTTTTCCCCCCACAATTTCCCAGCCTAGTCTGTGGCCTTGGGATTTTCTGGCAGTTTCCCATCTAAATCTTAACAGATCTGATTTGTTGAACTGTTTTCGATCAGCTAAATTCAGCAAAGTGCCTCTAGTTACTGTATATCTAATAAAAAAATTAATTACTATACTTATATGAAATTAGATAGTGGAAACAGGAAATAAATCTATTTCTCAAATATTACCATAATCATATATATACGTTCTAAAAGAATATTCACTAAATGACTGAATGCTTAGTATAACCAGATTTCAAATCCAAAAAAGTGGAGCAAACTATACCATGGAGAATCTCAAACCCTAAATGAATTTTACTTTTGCATTGCAAAGAAGCACAAATACATTTTTACGCCTAAAGGCAGATGTTTCTGATCATGTAAGTCAAAGGAAATTAAATAACATTGCAATATTATTAATTCTATGTTCACCGTCCATAATATGGTATGGACAAAAAAAACAACAACCCATGAAATCTAAGAATCAAGACTCAGCAAAGAAAAGAACATCGACATGGAAAAAGCAAGTTTCTTACCTTTTTATCTCTGGTCCTTACTTCCCCATAAAAATCTAGAGCTTCTTGTGCTTTCTGAAACCTTCCTCGATGTAACAAATAAGCACAAATCATTACACCAGTTCGTCCCTTTCCAGCTTTACAGTGGATTGCTGCAACATGATTGCCATCTTCACTAAGCCATCGATCAAGGTCTTCACAAAAAGGTTTGATGAGCTCTAGCTGTGGTGGGTTGTGGTCTTCAAAAGGGTACTGTGCAACTAAAAACCAAAAAATGGTATTATTAAATTGAATGCTAATTTTCAAAGATATTTGTAGTATTCCTTGCTAAAAAAAAATAATCAGTTGCATAATTCCTTGAATAAAAAAATCTGGATGTTTCTAAGTCTAACTCTATTATAGATTGCCATGTACAGATTATTTTAATAACACTGGCTTCACAACTCAAAATCTTCATCGCTCCCCATTTCCTCCAGGAAACTCCAATGAAAAAAATCTAGAGATACTGAAAACTGTCTGCAATTCAATCTAAATAATCTATCTGACCATTTAGGGTTTTTTTAAAAAAAAAATATTAAGAGATATACCCATGGCTTTGGTTTTACATATGCACAGAAACAATAATTGCAACTAGATGTAAAATATGATTGGGTTTCATATGAAACATCTTTAAACTCATTGACTCCCTCTGTTAACTTTTGCATTTAGCACCAGCAAGATAAATGGAAGTGTCTGTTTTTATTCTTTGTTTCAATCAACTATATGTGAAATTAATCAGTGGCCAAGATTCAAATGCAACTGAATTTAACAGAAAATGAAAGAATTTTTCTACTACCTCTCAGCCAGGGAATGTGTGGGGAAGTATAAACTACATAGCATTAAAGAATCGTTTATGAATCATATTAAATCAAGTTCGTGGGTGGTAAAGTAAATGTAATGGAACTGAAATAAGACAATTACCTTATTTCCTTAGTACAAAATTTAGTTGCAATGTGTGAAATCAATGAGGTATATTCAGACAAATCAAAAGCTATCAAGCTGGTCAGCAACAAAAAGTATTTCACCACCAAATGTAAGAAAATAGTCTTCTGAGTAGCTTCAGCCTGCATATCACTGAGTATCAAAAGTTCCTTAAATCACTTTAAGTACCAGAAGAAGACTGCTGAACTTTCTACAAAGCTATATCCATTCTTGCAGATTGGCAATTCGCATAGGGTAGATTCTTCTCATCCTGACAATTTATCTGCATTGCAGTGTTAACAGCCCCTTAATTCCTTCTTGATAATGGTTGGGAAGGGGTTATATAGTTACATTTCTCAGTGACTGAGGCAATCTAGGGGGGAAAAAACTCCTTTTGATGAGATCACTATTGAGAAGTTGTGGTACAATGGACATTTTTAAACAGAGGCCATAAGCCTTCATGATATCCAGATCAAGAAAAAATGGAGACCTTATTCAGGCACATGATTAAACACGTGAAGGGCTCAATCTGGGTAGAGAAAGGGCTGCACATACAGGTCTCTCAAACTTGCTCTAACCTCCACTCCTTCAGCTGGAAACTTTTGAGACGGGCAGCTGCTCTTAAATTCTGTTGAATTAACCACTAAGCACAACATGCAAAACAATATTCTTTATAGTTGATATATGAACTGCTTTCTTTCTTTAAATTGTGATTTCCAGTTCAAAAGTATACATATTTTACATGATTTTACAAGAAGCCTATTTGCTGCTGCTCCTCAGCAATAGCCCTTTACTGTTAAATATACGTTCATTCCCAATAAGGCACAGAATGAAGGGCCCCTATCTTTTACGGTCTTTAAAATTTTGAGAAATGTTATGACCGCTTTCATAAAATAGCTACTTCAATGTGTGTGTCAGGCCTGGAACCCATCTTGGGCGTTGGATCTTCAGGCCTGCCACATTTAGGACTGTGAGAAACTGGGAGGGGGGATTGTATGGAGCTAGGGAGATGTGTAGCCATAACAACATTCCTTTCTTCGAGAGTCAAGGCCACTCTGCCCTGCACCTGGAGGGGTGTGACTAGGAGGCATCTCCATGGTGTATTGATTGGACCATGTGATGGACACGTGGGTGCTGGGGCAGGGGCTTAGATTTTCTTTTGGGTGGGAAAACCCAAAAGCTTTCAGATTCGGGTTTTCCCAGATGTGCCAACATGACATCTCTAATACAGTGGAACTTTGAGGAACTCAAGCCTCGGAGTTTTCTTTCATAGGAGGTGTTACTTGGAACCCTGACAGTGTGTGGACAAAGCAGAGCAATTATTTACAAAAAAACCTACTCCCCTCATCATTATTTTACACCTTGCTCTCTGTAACATCAGTTTGTCATGTATTTTACTAAGTCAGTGGGCACAATTCTTAGGAGAGAGGCCCCTAAAATGTTTATTTTCAATATGCCACAGGGACTAAATATGTGAGAGGTTCTGCTTTGAATTGCAAGAGTCACAAAACCTTCTGCAGGCTATAAATATAGTGTTTCCCCTTTTTAAAAATTAAAATAATCCAAAAATAATCAAATCCTATAGGCCCAACAAGTAGCATATTGATGTTTTTTTTTAATCATAAGATGGAAATTTTACCATATCAAATAGAAGTACATGATCACACAGCTACAAAAGCTGATGCATTAACAAAATAATGCATCCTTGCTTATTGTATGCTGGGGTACACAATTTATAATCCGTGCATTAGCACCTGTGACCTTAAGAGTATCCCCAGACTACATATTGAAGTTATTTACTTATTTTATCTGCTTTAACCAGAGGTCTTCAAACTTGGCAACTTTAAGACTTATGGACTTCAACTCCCAGAATTCTCCAGCCAGCATAGCTGGCTGGAGAATTCTGGGAGTTGAAGTCCACAAGTCTTAAAGTTGCCAAGTTTGAGGACCCCTGGCTTTAACTATGAGTGATGAAATCTGACCCAGATAGTCAGGATTTTTTTCGGGGTGGGGGGTGGGGGGTTAGGAATTTCTTCTTCAAAAACAAACTTCTTAGAGATCTAAGATACCTGCCTTCTCTCCAATGAGATGAATTTTACTATTGTTTCGAAGAAATCGCTTCAACTCCTCTCTTACCAAGAAAGCTGATAGGGTACACTCTGGAGATACCATCACTTCCTTAGCTGAACTTCTTGTTGCCCTCAGAGATCAAATCAAAATAAAGTGCAAATTCTGACTATAAAGAAAGTATTAGTCCTAATTTACTAAAACTTACAAAGAGCCACAAATCTATATCTCGTATAACATTCATCTCTTTAAAAACATTGATTCTCAAAATATGGACAAATATACATCTACTCATACAGTTGACCTTTTAAGAATAAGCAATTTCTGAGGAGTTGGGGAATACAACTCGGCATCCCAAACTTCTGAAGGGCTGTTGAAAGAGCAGGGCTAATTCTCAGTCTTTTTAAATTGTTTGCTTTGGGAGTATTTAAAAGTTGAGGATAGGGATACAAGGGACTAAAAACGAAATTCTTGAGATTGAACTCTTGCATGAAGTTCTAGGAGATATCTGGTGTGCTTGGAGGTCACTAGCGTCATGAAATGTTTGTGAAGAGGTCACCCTTCCAGAATTAAACCCCTCCTCCCAAATAATAAAGAGGAAGAAACTAAAAGGAAAACTGGGGTTACTAATATTAACACGTAACACTTCAGGAATGGAATTATTATTGAAGGGTGTGCTTACTCTTGTTTCTTAAATTATGAAAAATACAAAACAAACATACCTCTGCAGTTAAATTTGGCGGTGTCATAATGTCTTTCAGCACATCTGAAAGAAAAAAGTTAAAATTGCATGAAGCATTATTTTATCATTTACCGTGTTTCCCCGAAAATAAGACCCTGTCTTATATTTTTTTTAACCCTGAAATAAGCGCTTGGCCTTATTGCCATGCACTCAAAAGCCCGATTGGGTTTATTGTCAGGGGATGTCTTATTTTGGGGGAAACAGGGTAGTAGGGGGACAAACCTATTATATACAGTACAAATTCCTTTCTATAATCTAATACTACAATCATAAAGAAAAGAGTGAAGCACTACTGTTCGGGTGTTCTTCATCCCATATAGATAAATGCAGGTACAAATAGTCCTCGCCAATGGCTTTTTCAGCAAACCATTCAAAATTGCAACAGGGCTGAAAAATTTATGATCACTCCTCAAACGTGCAGCCATTGCAGTGTCCTTGCAGTCAAGTGACTGCAATTCAAGCGCTTGGCAACTGATCCACATTTAGAAAAAAATGTGATTATAGGAAAGATGATTAACTCAAATAAAATGTGAGTTCATATCACTGTTCAGCTATAATGTTCCTAGGCAAATTTGGGACTCTGATTAATATATATATTCCTTCCCTAATAACTCTCTTCTACAAACAAATAAAATCAACTCCTAAGTAAATAATACTGAACTGAGTAGAGAAGCAGGTAATATAATAATGACCCTTATTCCTATTAAACTTCAAACCTAGATTTTAATATGAATATATTGAATCTTTTTAAAAAAATTACACTAAGAAAATCAATATTAAAATATTTTTATACCTGCTTTTCCTAATAAGGATCATTAGGAAATAAACTCCAAAATTCTCAATTACTTTACAGAATAAAGTATCATCTCAACTTATGAGTTATTAATGTTTCAATTCTCTTTTTACTCATTATGAGTAAAACAAGTTAGGTGACATATCATTGTTTCATAGGTTTCCTGTTAAAGAACCAGGCTGCACACATGAGTAGGAAGGTGCAAGTGATCAGGCAGTGCACGAAACCACGCCCCCAGCCCATGGAAAAACTGCCCTCCACAGAACTGGTCCCTGGCATCCAAAAGGTTGGGGGCCACTGCTCTAATGCATTTGAATATATATATTTAAGGCCAGTATCTATAGAAGCTACATAAAAAAGAATACTTACAGATTGTATATCTTGTAATGGTTTTTATGTTTTGAATCCAGAAACCTTGAAAGAAAAGTGATACGTTAAACTCATTTTGATGCTTTTTTTTAAAGATTGAATAAAATATGTTTGAGAACAATTTTGATCAAATAATATTTTATGGATATAACATATCAACTGCTGCTTTTCACTATAATCTTTCCCTTAGTTATAAATCTAAGGAAATGTTAAAT
>QLTV01003780.1:1003053-1049652 GCA_003457575.1 Thermophis baileyi
ATAATTCTAAAAAGTATTCCTGTTACTGAACTAAAGAAAATTGAATTTCTAGCACCATCTACACTGAAATTTAATTTTAACTTTCATACAATCTCTCTGAAATAAAAATGCAACTCTACTTCACAACAGAAAACAAGCAGAATCAGCTTCAAATTTGTCTGATATCAGTACAATAAACCCCAATGTCAAACTATCAGGTTTTTAACCAAAAATGTGGTTCTATGCATTTTAATTACATCCACAATACAGAATGTACAGTACTAATTTTCTTTCACTATTCTAGGAAATCCCAATATTCAACAATTATATTTAAAATTTGACTCATGTGCTGTGTGGTTACTGGTATTTTAACAATTTAAATAGTTCCTTCAAATGCTGGGGCACTGCATCATTTATCAAAAGCCACTCATAAAATTTATCACACATATTTAGAAAAATGTGATTATTTCTTGCATAATCATAATCTAACTTTATGAATCAATATTTCTCAAACTGAAAAAAGCTTCACAGAACCAGTTGTTAATACATCAAATCTCAATGAGATTTAATAGAGGTTAAATAACTGAGAGTTTAAATGGGTATCTAAGTTTCTTAGGGCAAAGATGTCAGTTATCTAAATAACCAACAGCTTCAAAACTGAAAAGTCCAAGGCAACAATCCGTAAACTATGAGAAAGGCAGGACAAAGAAGCACTAGATTTAAGCTGTAGTTAGGATAAGAAAAGACTATATGCTAATGACCGTAGAGAAAATCAACTGTTTATATTGGCTTCATCTTGGTATGCAATAAAGATTCCTATCTAGTCTTGTTGAGTAGACTGTCTGGGAAGCTTATGCTGAGTTCTAGCTTGGACACCTGACAAAATCTGTATGCTATGGTAAATCATCAATTCAGGATTTCAAATTTATTTATGAATTCTTGTTCACTTAGAAGTAATTCAATCTACATTGTTAGTATTAAGGTAGCTGTTCAGTTGTGGCTTCCATGGTATTTAACTACTTGGATGAACTGATTAAGCTCTATGCATGAGTGCATTGCTACTGCACACTTGAGACAGAATTAATGGTTTAGTGTTATTGTAAAAATGGACAGAGATATTTGTTATACATGCCAGCTCATAAATTATCATGATTATTTTACCCATAAATCCCAAGGAAAAATTATAAAAATGTATTCTTATAGCAATGTACTGCAGTATACTCAAATCCTGCTTTATCAAGTTTTAATTTTAGAGTCATAAATAGTGTTAGTACATAAATAATGCAGTTTTTATATAGAATTGTACCATTATTTTACTCATTTTATCTTGGGATAAAGAATCAGAACACCATTCCTCAAATTCCAGATCTCCTTGTCCAAAATATTATGCCATACTATTAGTATATATGATAATTAATACTTTTCAAGTATTTTGAATAATTTGCTATCATAACAAGTTAACCATGATTCTTTTAAAAGCATGTTTTTAACAAGTATATTGTAGTAAAAGCAAGCTGAATTGTAAAAGATTTTAGATTTGTATTTAGTTAATATATTTATTGTCAAACAGATTACTTTTAAAGTCTAACTTAGTTAAAAATTGCATAACAGTGTAATAGTTTTATTCACTTTGGGTATCTACAAATTAAACTAATCAGTATATATAATCATCTGAGAAGTAATAATATATATTGAAGCTTCTTTTTTCAAGTATTCATTATTTGCTGAAATGCAGTTCATGTAACTGAAATACCTACAGATTTGACCTATCCATGAAATGTATTTGCACAGAACAATTCTCAAATCATAACTGATTCTTGTTCTTTTGCCAACTTACTACCACCTTCAAAGTCTATTAAGCTTGATTGTCAAGTTTCTGGATGAGAAAATGAATCAACAGAAAGCTACCAGTCAAAACCACAAATGTAACCACTGTTTAACAGCTCCAACATTAGAGTACTTTCAAGATTCTTTAGTTTGCTCTATCTAATATCTATTTTTAAAGTATTTCAATTAATCAGACGAATTAGTTCTTTGGAAGAAAGGCACCCTATTCTTCAGTTTTGCTTTTTAAAGAATTGTTTTATTCTTTTTTAAATCTCTGGATACAACTGGATGCAACTAAAATACCATAATTCTTGCAATCTCTATAACATTTCCTACCAGAAATAGTATTAATTCTGCACATTCAGGAGCAGATTGAGTTTCTTTGATCAAAAACACATTATATCATTATTATAATGATGCCATTAATATTGAGTGGAACTACTGCTAGTCACAGTGAAACTTTTACTCTCAAATTTAAATCAATTATAAACTGTTAGACCTCCGAAAATCAAGTACCAAAGATTTCAAGGCTTCCTGTTTCAAAATATGCATCCAATGTATGATATATGCATATTATATAGGGTATAAGGAATGTTGTTATCAATCTAATATGAATGCAATTTGTCTTGTAATTACAATATTTTTATTTTTCCTTTTGAAATTTTTAGGTTTTCTCTTTTTTTAATTAAATAATTAAATTTAAATTAAATTAAATCTGTTTTATTAAATATTGATTGATGATTACGTGCCATTAAGTTTCTGTCAACTCTTAGTGAACAAATGGAAATTTTTCTAGAATTTAATAAAGAAAGCAAAAACTTCTGATCTCAACAGAAAGATAATCACTTTATCACAGCTTCTTCTTGAAGATAGTTAAAATAAGACAACTGGAATGGCACTGGATACTAGTTTTACTACAAAAGTAATCAGTATGAACACTAGGCAGGGTAAACATGATAGGAGATTGATCTGTGTAATATTTAAAAAGCCATCTGAATTGAGATGTTTATTTTCCAGGTTAGAATTGATAATATTTGAGGCAAGTTTAGAGAAGTTTAGGAATCCTTGTAGACACATCTACCATAAAAATAGCTGCTTTTACAGCTATCCCAGGCTGAGTACATATTTAGGCATGACCCATAGTTTGAGGGGAAAGGCACCTGGAAAAGCTACAAAGGAATTGTGCTGTGCTTTCCAGAGGACGTGACAGTCTTAATACTATGAGGGGGTTTTCACTTCACCTCTCTGAAAGCTTTAAATTAAATATGTGGTACAAGGATGTCATCCTCCAAATTATAACTATGACATAAAGAACTGTGTCCATATAAATGTATTCAGGCCTATAAATCATATGCAGTAAAGATGATGCTAGGTCTGAGGGAACAAAAGGTTCTTTTATTGTTTAGCAGTTTTAACTCAAAGTACTACTTATTTAATGCCATTATCAATGGCATTTTATTTTTTTCTCTTTTAAAACAATCTTATTTTTACCACCCTGCACCATACATATGTACTCCAATTGGTGAAGTGGAATGATAAAACTTGTATGATAATAAAATTAGATAACCCTTATGGTATTATAAAACATTTTTAAACACCAAATTGTTTTGTGTAAGTTTCCGTTCTCACACTCAAATGAAATTTTCAGCTGTTTAAAAATAATTTATTTTTAATACTTAATTTTTTAAAAAAAAATAATCAAACAAAGGAAGCAGCAACAACAAAGGAAAAGTTTAAAAAAAGAAAATATATTTGCTCTATCTGTGGCCTGGCTTTGGAGGAATATGTTCACAGATAGTGACAAATTAAAATGGGATTGTTACAGTTAACATCCAGATAGTAAGAGAGATATTATTTGAAGCAACCAAATTTGTTCACCACCTTTGTGCGGTTATTGTGCTTTTATGGAAACGTTTGTCAAACTTTTTTCAAGGTAGTAAGATAATTTCAGGGCAATTCTCACAGGTGGGATGGTAATACCTTTTGTAACAATGATCTGCCTTCCACATATAATCTCCCCAGTGATCTACCAGTTTTTCCACAGCTTCCTCTGCTTCAATATCATCCCAAGGGAAGATATTATGAAATGGCCTTTTCAGATTTTGAACTTCGGGCAGCCAAGGAGGCTTTAGAATTATGGAGGGTTAACAAATATGCACAACATGTTGGGAGGGGGGAGACCAATAGCATTCAGTACAATATAGCCAATGCCAAAGTAAAAGGGGAAACTATTTTTCAGCAAGAAAGAATTGAAATTTGATAGTTTTTATTTTATTATTCAATAAGCAATACTTGGAATATTTAATTCCTCTATTATAAATTTCATAGGCAAAATTTTTCAGACTAAGCAGTCAGGCTAACAAACAAGTCCAGCCTACTGAAAGATCAATACCATATAGTTCTACAAAATCATGTGAAAGAGCAATTCTACTGTTGATGTTTGAAAAGTACGTTTATTAAAGCTTCTTTTTGACAGCTGAAAGGGCATTCCCACCAGGATTAAGGACTTCAATGGATGAGGTAGTGATGCAATTACTGAGAGGGGATGATTTGCGGGGAGGGGGGATATTTTTATATAAACTAAAATTTTATATATATTACCGTATTTTTCGGAGTATAACTTTTTTCCCTCCTAAAAGAGGCTGAAAATTTGGGTGCGTCTTATACTCCGAATGTAGCCCCGCCCACTCGCTGGCCCCTACCCTTCGGCCTCCGCGCGTCCTCTTCCTGGCTGCAGAGTGCCACTGACAATGGCTTGTGTTTTTGGGCTCCACGTGTTGCATTTTCAGCCTCCAAACGCTCGTGCAGTGCCCAAAATGGCTACCCAGAACAGCTGCTGCTTTCTCTTACCCTTTCCGTGCTTTGCCTGCTTTAGTCACTGGAGCTCCCTCCGAGGATCAGCTGTGCTTTTGAAGCTGTTTTTCAGCCCAAACACGAGCTAAGCGATCTTCCCTGCTTTGCCTGCTTTTCTAATTGCTGCTCCCTCCGACAATCAGCTGTGCTTTAGAAGCATAGCCCCAACCATCCCCAACCTCAAAACCAGCGAGCGAACTAATGTGCTGAAGCTTATCCCCCACCATCCCCAACCTCAAAACCAGCGAGCGAACTAATGTGCTGAAGCTGACCAGGCTAAGGACTAGCCAGATGAATACCTGGTAGGCAAATTTCCCCCACCCACTATTTTCCTCCCCAAAAACTAAGGTGCGTCTTATACTCCGAAAGATACGATAAATTTTATATATATTAAATTCAAAGCTTAGTACTTTCTTAGCTGCACTGAATGCTTTTGCAGAACAGAATCCAAATTTTCAAAATATTTTTATTCTCTAATCAATTATTATATACTGGCAGCACTAGTTTGTTTGTTTCATTCATTCATTCATTCATTCATTCATTCATTCATTCATTCATTCATTCTATCCAGAATGGTAAACATTTTGACAAACCACAAAATATTAAACTTGTCATTGAGATAAGACATTGAGAATACATTCTTACCTTACAACGTCGTCAATATTGTTTCTGTACACTCCTTCAAGTCGTTCTGCCGGAAAACCCATTGCAATGATATTTGGATAAATATCTGAATATTCGTGTTAAAGGAAATTTTTTTACAAATTTTTACAAAATTGCAGAATTGTAGTAAATACTTCAAATATTTAATTA
Organism: Thermophis baileyi; assembly: GCA_003457575.1. Taxonomy (NCBI): domain Eukaryota; kingdom Metazoa; phylum Chordata; class Lepidosauria; order Squamata; family Dipsadidae; genus Thermophis; species Thermophis baileyi. The sequence goes on from QLTV01003780.1 coordinate 1,008,526, forward strand.
TATAGTTTAAATTTTAAAAAATTGGTCAGCTACACTAAGCAATGCTTTCCTAAAACTTGCTTATCATTTAACCAGTTGTCCAACTTAAAAGCAACAGCACCTAAAGGGACTATTACAGGTAAACCTCGCTAAACAACCACAATTGAGCTCAGAATTTTAGTCATAACTTGTTGCAGTCATTAAGTTGGTCACCATGACTTGATTTTACAACTATCTGTAAAATAGTTTCACCACAATCATGAAACAAACCACATAGTTGTGAAACAAACCACATGATCACTAAGCAAATTCATTCTCCCAAATGGGCATTTTTTGCCAGAAACCACAGATTACTACAACTGGTCCTAAATGCAAGCCAGCTGCCAAGCACCTGAAATGTGATCATATAACCACAGGGATGGGGTGTGTGAGTGACAGCCATAACTTTGAGGATAGATCATACATCTCCAACTTCACGCAGGAGAAAACCCGAATAATCATAGACCTACAGATAGATAGATAGATAGATAGATAGATAGATAGATAGATAGATAGATAGATAGATAGATAGATGGATGGATGGATGGATGGATGGATGGATGGATGGATGGATGGATNTAGATAGATAGATAGATAGATAGATAGATAGATAGATAGATAGATAGATAGATAGATAGATAGATAGATATAGATATAGATATAGATATAGATATAGATAAAGATATCATATATATATATCATATATATCATATACATTTATTGTTTCCTAAGGCCAGCCCTGGATTACTGATTCCCCCAAAAAGCATGGAAACTGGAAAAAGAACAAGGTTTTTCCCCCTTATTTTATACTATTAATAAAAACAAAAATTATAGAAGGCTTGCTCTAACACAGAATTGTAATATCCATCCTTACCTTTAAATTTTAGATACAAACACAAAGAAATAGATAAATTTAATTACAAATACATAGAGTTCTCTTATTTGCCCAATGCTATTTTCTTTCAAGTGGAAAGTAAATAACCAAAAGAAAAAGTGCTAAAAATTTCTGGCTAGCAACACAAAAAGTCTAATAATAGATGAAAAAAACAATCAACTATCCAAAATCCTGCTAGGTAAGTTTGCATCGATTAACCAAGAACATTAAAAGTTATAAACTGATTTTTAAACAATTAAAAAAATCTAATGATAAGAGTGAGAAAGCATCGTAAGTCATGGTAACCAATGGCCAAGGCAAAAACAAAAAAGGTGACGTATGTTCAAATCAAAGCAGATTTAATGAGTTCACTATAGATTCCATCAAAGTTAGCTGGGTTCTCAGAACCATTAGCACTCATATATGACAACTCATGCAAAATTGAAAATCCTAAAATATTCAAACACAGAATGCTTGAATGGGGGAAAAAAAGAGAAAAGGAAATAAGCAAGAAAAAAAGCTAAAATACTTTTGAACTGTTTACTATTAGCATTTATTGGATTATTTATTGGATTTGTATGGTTGTGTAATTCGAAGACTAACTAAAAACCATGATTATTTGATCTAAAACGATATAGTCCTCAATTTTCGACCATAATTGGGGCCAGAATGTCTGTTGCTAACTGTTAAGAGTCATACCTGAATTTATGACCTATTGGCTGTGGTCATTAAGCAAATCATGTGGTCATTAAGCAAATCTGTCTTCTACTAACTTTGCTTATTGGAAGCTCCTGGGAAAGTTGAAATAGTGATCTTGTGACCCTCAGTCTCTGCAACCATCGTAAATACACATTGGTTGCCAAGTGCCTGAAGGTTGATCACATGACTGTGGGGATATTGCTATAGTTGTAAGCGCAAGAGCTGGTTATGTCATCTTTTCAGCACTACTATAACTTCAAACGGTAATTAAATGATGGATGTAAGTCAAGGACCACCAATCTATAGTTTCTAATACACTGTGGCAACATGTTTTGCCTTTTCAGTATAATGACTCAGTAAGGAAGATGTCCTATTTTTTACATAGAGTAATTCCACAAAATCTTAACAAAAATAAGACTCAACTGCAAGTGGTTTTTTTTGTTTTTTTTTTTAAAGAAAATGTATCAGTGTTAATCCAAAAGGGATATTTAGCAATGCATTACAAATCCTTATAAATAGTTAGCTATGACTTGGCTATAGAATATGACAATACAGTAAACAAATGCAAAAATGATCCAAAATGAAGAATATGCAAATTGTATTTAAGTGGACAGTCAGGTATATTAGAGCTTTTCTCAGAAGAAAAAAGTATATGTCTATGTGTACGTGATTTGTCTGTTTGTACAGATTCACATGGACATTTACATGTAAACGGAGAGAAGGAAATGTAACCAGCTGCACTTCTATGGAAAATGTAGAAATAACAGTAAATTAAATAAAAGTTAAATTATGTAAAGAACATGCTGGTACAAAGGACCAATGCCCTCAGAAACTACACTGTGGAGCACTGTTCAAAATACTCAGTACTGTCTGATAAGGTTTAAAACCATTTTGTACCTTTGCATTCAATATTGATAAAAATCTATTTTTTGTTTCCGAATATAAGAATTTAGATTGAAAAAAAACAGAGTCACAACATAGAAGCAGCTCAGTTACATGAGAACAAAGGGACATCTAGTTCAGCATCTTGTTTCTAACATGGCCAAACAGATGCTTCCAGAAACCTTCATGCCCTGCTTGCAGGCTAACAGACTTTTTCCTGCTTACCAGCTGTTAGCAATCATAGAAGTTCCATTTAGTAATCATAGTTATTCAGTGCTGACAAATCTCATCTTCTTAAATTTGTTATCTAAGTCAGAGGACACTCATCGAAAAGGAAGTTTGAAATTTTATCGCAAAGGTAAAATTCAGCATATTCAGAATGGTAACAATTGGAAACAATACTTTCAACAAAGGGAAACAGATTTAGATTCAAAATTAGAAAAAAAAATCTTGCTAAATTAGGGAGACTGAAAATTTATGGATGTAACATTATATATCCCCTCATTAACATTTTGGATCAGTTTAACAGTATTTTCAGTAGAAGACGAAGCAGGGAAATTTTCAGAAGACGAAGCAGGACAAATATTGCTGATTTAGAAATCAGGAATATTTTGGAACTACAATTTCAGTAAAATCCTTTGTATGTTTACTTCCATCAAAATTGGCAGGAAATTGAAACCTGACTACAGGTAGTCCTCAACTTACAACCACAACTGAGCCCAAAATTTGTCAGCAAGTTAAAAATTTGTCAAGTGAGTTTTGCCTCATTTTATGACTTTTCTTGCCAGATTTGTTAAGTGAATCACTGCAGTTGTTAAGTTAGTAACACGGTTGTTAAGTAAATCTGGCTTCCCCATTGACTTTGCTTGTCAGAAGGGTGCAAAAGAGGATCACATGACTCCAGGAGATTGCAACCGTCATAAATATGAACCAGCTGTCAAGCATTCAAATGTAAGTCACATGACCATGGGGATGCTGCAACAATTACAGGTGTGAAAAATGATCTTAAGTCACTTTTTTCAGTGTCATTGTAACTTTGTTCACTAAATGAACTGTTGTAAGTTGAGGACTACCGTATTTTTCAGTGTATAAGACGCACTTCCCACTCTCAAAAGTGTGTGGAAATGTCTGCGTCTTATACAGCGAATGTTGCCGGCCCCCACCCTTTGGCCTCTGCCTCCCAGCAATTTGCCTCCTCCTCCTTGCAGCAAACAGCAAACAGCCTGGTCAGCTTCAGCACAGCCTGATTTAGCACGAGCAGCTGATTGGCGGTTGGATCTGCCTCCCAAAATACCACCTATCAGCTGTTCCAGGCTGCAGGGATCACCACCGCCCATCGCCCCTGCCGCCTATCGCCGCCTCTGCACATCCCATTTTCGGCCTCTGCGCGTCCCATTTTTGGCTTCCGCATGCCCCATTTTTGGGCTCCGCGTGCATTTCAGCCCGTTCCAGGCGCTAGGGATCGCCTATCCCCGCCGCCTGGAACAGGCCGAAAATGGGATGCGTGGAGGCCAAAAATGGGGCGTGCGGAGGCTGTGATAGGCAGCAGCAGCGATGGGCAGCGACGGTGGTGATGGGCGGTGGCATTCCCCGCAGCCTGGAACAGCTGATAGGCAGTATTCCAGGAGGCAGATCCAACCGCCAATCAGCTGCTCATGCTAAATCAGGCTGTGCTGAAGCTGACCAGGCTGTTTGCTGCAAGGAGGCAAATTGCTGGGAGGCAGAGGCAGATTTTTTTTTCTTGTTTTCCTCCCAAAAAGCTAGGTGCCTCTTATAGTCTGGAGGGTCTTAGTCTGAAAAATACGGTATATTATTGTTCTATTGATAGTTTCTTGAGATCTAAGAAGATAAGCCAGGTCACATTTTAGTTCTTTCTTTCTTTCTTTCTTTCTTTCTTTCTTTCTTTCTTTCTTCTTTTCTTTCTTTCTTTTCTTTTTTTCTATAACTGCTCATCTCAATCAAAGACTCTGGGTGGCTTACAATTCACAAAAATATTGTTGCTGTTTTATTATGGTCATTTCTGAAGGCATCCAGAGTTGCATTGTCCAAGCTGAGCAGCTCTATAAATATTTTAAATAAATATATTACCAGACAATTCAGTAAGATTTAAAGCACAGTGGGCAAACCTAGATGCCCATTTACAAATAAAATGGAAGAAATTCCGGAAAATGTGTCTATGGAAATTCTCAGTCATCCAGGTCATAGTTGTGTCAAAGGTGCTATTTCAAAAAGGCAACAGAAGTGTTTTTTTCTTGAGGAGGAAGAAGACGTTTCGCTTCTCATCCAAGAAGGTTCATCAGTTGTCTTTCATCTCTCCACCATCACAACTGATGAAGCTTCTTGAATGAGAAGCGAAACATCTTCTTCTTCCTCAAGGAAAAAACAATCCAGTTGCAATACAACCTCTTCCATTTTGTGTAATCACTCAATTGCACTCCTCAGCATATATACAAAAGCACACATGCAAGCAAAATGTATCTCATTACCTAAAGTTGTCCATCCCTGATATAATTTTTATATTATTACAAGTTTGGTCAGTTTGGACTAGTGGTTAAGGCACCAGGCTAGAAAGCAGGAGACTGTGAGTTCAAATCCCCCCTTAGCCATGAAAGAGAGCTGGTTGACTTTGGGTCAGTCACTCCATCTCAGTCCAACCCACCTCACAGGGTTGCTGTGGGGGGAAATTAGGAGGAGGAAGATGTGTTGGGTTTGTGTGTGTTGGATATGTTTGCAGGTTTGAGTTTTTTCTAAAAATAATAAAGGTGGAATACAATCAAAGAAATAAAAGTTGAATTACATGCACAAGACTCTCTCATTTTAATTTCAAAACTGTAATCATGTGCCAAGAATAGCAACTAGCCTAAAGTAACCCAACAAGTTCCGTGATTGAGTGGAAACTGGAATCTGCATCTCCACAGCCCGAGTCTGAATTCATAGCTTTGAAAACCAAGAACATTCTGGAGATAGAGTGCTCTCACTTGATGCAAAGACAGATTTTGGAAAAACATAGAAACTCAATCTAGCATGGAAATAACATAAATAGATATATTCTCTTTTTTCAACAGCATGTAATGAAATAGACATATAAGCCAGAGTTTGTGAGCAAATGAAGCATGTTATGCAACATAAAAATTTTATTGGGTTTTCAGGCAATACTCTTTAAAAGCTTTTTAAAAATATATATATATTAAAATATTTAAATATTTAATATGTAACTTCTGTTGTTGGACAGTATGCACTGAAATTTGTAGCAATAGTAGCTTCTATGCTAAGGGTCATCCATTCTAAATTTCACATGGATTGAAATATTTTTGAGCAAACGGATGGCTTGTTTATAAGGAAGGCAATTCATTTCTGAAGATATTAATAAAGCTGATTTCCTCAAGAACTGTAGTGAACACATAAGGCATGAGCTTCCTTTTTTCTCCAATATCTATTCTTCCTATATCCCTTGTTGTGAAAACAATCGAAAGGGTTCATGAAGTTTCTGAATTAAAAGTCAAAGCATAAAGTTGATACCCCATGATAAAACCCACCAGATTAAAATGTCATAAGACACAAGCATATAGAATAAATGCCTTTTAAAAAGTATTTAAAACCTCTTAACCCTTAAGATTTCTAGAGTCTCCCCTAATTAAAATTCTGTAATCAAAACTGCTTGATTTCTAAAACACTCTGATATAACAGCATACCTTTCATTCACTGAAATCCAGCACTCTCATCTCTGATCACAAAAGGGTTTTACATAAATGGAGAAAAAGAAATTCTGCTACAGCTGCTTTTCACATTCTGCAGAAGCCAGTTAAAAGATTCCTAATCCTAAAGTCCAGAATTATTCCCAGCTAAATTCAGGCATATCTCCTGTGAATAGTGAACATCTCACTGAAATTATCCCATTCTGCTAATTCCACTGATTTGAGTCAAATCAGATGTACATTTCTAGAAATTAGCTATCAACTTTTTTATTCCAAGATTAATAGAAATAAATTAAAATTCTTAACAAACCAATATAAGCTTGCAAAGGTGCTGACACATCAACATGCATTTTCGGCATCAGATGAAAAGAAAATACGGAAATAAAGGAATTTTTACACACTAATATAGTGTATTTTTCCCACAAATCCAGGAATGTAATGGGGGAGGGGGGGAGGAGGAAGAGTTTTTATAAAAAAATATGTGACCTGAGATTACATCCTGATTCATTCTTAGTCAAATGGTTATAAAGTAGTTATTAAAACCCAATGATTTATATGAACAAAACACAATGAAGTATGAGTAGATGGCCTTTCCAGAATGGTGGAATTAAGATGAGGGGAACTATCTTCTCCTTTATGTCTGGATGCTTGTGGCTGTTCCTTGGGGTACTATTTGTTTTGCTATTGTTTATTATAGTTTTATTGTTATTGTGTTTGTTTGATTGACTGGCAAGCCATGTCTAGCTCTATTGGAATGAGCAGCAAATTAACTAGTAAATAAATCAAATATTGCAATGGCATATTAGGAATACAAAGCTATGTATTCCTCTGTAGAAACTGTGCTAATGAAGATGAAACTTTCAAAGAAACTTATGACCAGTGTTGCTAACCATAAAATCAGCAGCAATATTGATTTTATAACAGAATTAAGAAGCTTCCAGCTGGAAAATTATATAATTAAAATGGCACTGTATCTCTTACTTTAAAAGGGGAAGCAAATTTGGTAGCAGGACAGGAGAAAGCAAATAAGAAACGAATAACCTCTCATTAGCATCTTTGCTGAAGGAACATGTGAAGTAGAAGGTACAGCAATCATTTAGTATTCCATAGTCAGCAGGAACAAAGTCCAAGAATGCTTATATCATATTTGTTGAATATGTTATAAGTTAAATTAGATTATAATTTATGCTCTTCTATATATTTGTTTTATAAAATACAGATAACAATGGGTTTGGCTTGAGACTATAGATGTGGAAATCTGCTTGTGTAATGTAATTTCCCTTTCCTCCCATTGTACCCCCAAAATGTGCTGAAGAGAACACAGTTCTGCCAAATTTGTCTCCTTACATGGACAGATATAATTGTACCCTTGCAAACAGGAAAGTTTCATTATTTGAGTGAATTGGGATTTAGCAGAGACTTCTTGTTAAAAGAAGGGTGGTAGTGATTTCCTTATCTAGCAGTTGACAGGGCAACCATGTGGAAGATTCCCCAAGTCTCCAGAAAGCTGGGACAATGCTTGAAAACAAGCACTGCCATATCTCTAATGGAACTCTCTTGACCACAATTCTGAAATCAATGCTTCGTTGAACGATGTTTATCTTATTGCAACCAATCCAGGTAGATAGAATAAGCGACTAAAATCTTGAATGTCTAGAACAACTTCCAAATCATTAATTTTTTGAAATGATGTCAATTCAAGTATCACCCATATGTAATATTTTACTTTTAGCATACTATAATTGTTATTTACAGACAATTTATTTTATTTCAGGTACTATGGAGAAAGCTAGTTTAAATATTTAGACACCAAAGAAGCTTCTACAGAATAGAACACTAGCATATGTACTGATAGAACACACACAGACACACACACAGACACACACACACACATGCAAATATACACTATTGAAGAGTTATTTTTCCACAGAGAACTGAAGACTGGCAGTGACTTTTCATTTCCAGTGAAAAGTCTATTTCTATCTTGGAATGTTTCTGAACTACAACGCCCACAATTAACAACCAAGATATCAATGCATAGAAACATGAGCTGTCACATACATCAAGCAGCAGATACCAAGCACTCCCTATTCATGCATCAAATTTCAACATACAATTGTCAAAAATTGTTGATATTTTCTTGCCACGCTAAGGGCTGAAAACACCTGAACTATAAGCACAATTCCTCCCTAGTGTTTGTTATACTGTTGCTCTGCTCACCGAAGCCTCAACCAACGCATAACCCAAACATGATAGCATTGCCCACCAGAATTACACAATGTTTACTTTTTTGAAAATATATTGCATTGTAAATTATAAAACAATGACAAATCATGTACATGTTGTTATAAAGAATACTATATGGATGTGTTCTTAGGTCCCTAGGAGCTGAACTTAATTTAAAGGAGACTTTACTTTTTATTCTAAACAAAATTAACCCTACTTATCTGTATTTTTATCTATACACCATATGGAAGCAAACTCATTTATAAAAATAAATATATAAGCAATCAGGATACACACTTACCCACACTTCTGTAAATACAAGCACTCATATTTCCAGTTAGAAAAAAAGACTTGACTCTGCTCACGATTTTAAGGAGCCCCTGGCACCAAGGTGTACAATATAAGGCCATATAGACTTTAGGGAACACTATCATAGGTATAAATGGGTCATCCCATGCTTCACAGCCAACACTTTATATACACATTCATAATTATCTAAGGGAAGATGCTAATTTCATCCTCTCTTTTATACTGCAATTAATTCATACCTTACTCTTAATAAACACAACATCTGGCTACTTGCTTATACTGCAACTTTTACTGTTCAAATTGGACAAAGCTATAATTTAACTGTGGACTGTGTACATAAGCAAGTGTGTTAATTTTTAACTTCATGTTTAGTTTCCCCAACTTTATTGTGCACGTTCCAATTGCAATTTTTAAATACAAAGTCATTTTTTTTTACCTTAATAGGATACTGTTTTACAGCACTTAGGAAACTAAGAATCCAATTATTTTGTGAATAGAAAAGTTAATCTACCATCAGAATGCATGCTAAATTGCATGGTATCCCACACAAAGCATGAATTAACAAAATATTACTACTAAAATATAAATCTATACATAATTTCCTTGAAAGTTACATGTTAAAAACACTCAAGGTATCTTATATGAAGATGTGTACTTTCACTTTTATTCACACATCATGGTTTATATCAGTCAGATGGCCTAATGGGGTTTTTAATTAAAATTTTAAGCCTATTCAACATGACTAATCAACAAGGTTTGTAGAAGCTGCAGTAAAAAATGAACTGAAAAATGAAAAATACTTCTCACTTCTCAGAAGTAATATTCATTGAGTTAGAAATCTTTTTCGATTTAACCTATTTGGTTTAACTACAATCACAAACACACTATAAATATTATTACACAGAAGTACTGTTCTTACAATAAAACATCAATTTCCCTACCAGTAATATATGGGTCATTTAAAACTATATTACTTTAAAATCTTAATATCTTATTTATATGGACATGTACATATCCATGTACATACACATAGATCACTGCTAACTATGATAACTTAAATCTATAAAAACTTCTCAACCATTCAGGACAATTTCATTATGCTGGAAACAAATAAAGATCTAAATTAGATACAACTAAATTCTACTAAAATGGAGGTTTTCAGTTGAATTCTTAGGCATGTTTACTTTCAGATGAGTTTCTCCAAATTTTACAGGAGTTGCTCTCTAATTACTAACTGACATGGTACTGCAGTTAACATGGAATGTGACTTGATTTTAACTCTTTATCTTAATATTAATATATCATTTATCGTTTCATCCAATCATAAGAAATACGAAACCGTTTCAAGAGAAACTCAACCCTAATTCCAGAAGGAAAATACTGAAAGGTCTATAGCCAAAAGACAATTTTTAAAAAATCTATCAAGTATTCTGCACATGACCCATAATAGAATCCATAATTCTATTGTTGAACGATTATGTGGAAGACTTTTTGCTAGTCCAACATGATTTGGAGTATTCTAATGCAGAAAATAAAAATGAGCTTAATGGGAAATACAGCACATTTATGTATCAATTAATGTTATTAGCGAGTTTCTTAAAAATCAGATTTACAGAAAGAATTCTTCCTTTTTTCCCAGCGGAAATCTGTGCATACTTATTTGAACATACCTTAGTGACAGCACACTATGGATGCAGTGTGCTATAACTTCAGTCCCTAGTATCTCCAGCTATGCCAGTGAAAACCTCTACCTAAATCTCAGCAGTGATGCTGCCAACTAATGTTAATTGACATCTATCAATTGGCTGAGCTAGTTCAATGTAATGGCTCAATATAAGGCAGCTTTCTAAATTCTAAATACAGCAACTTCAAACAAATGAACTTATTTCTCAATAGAGATGAATAGGATTATACTGTCATATACTGTAATATACAATCAATCTGCATGTATTTTAAATTGTATGAATTTTGTTTTCTTAAATAAATGCATGCTTTTATGTATATGTATTTTAACTATAGTGCCCCTAACTTACAAAGAGAAGCAAACAATAAGGAGTTAAACAAATTAGGATAAAATCTGGGCCTACAATTTGAACACTCAGCAACTACTGACATCTCAAAAAGACTTCACTGAAACTGAGTAAGATTGTAATTCTACAATTGCAATCAAATAATGGATGGCAACATAAATATATACGTAACTATAACCTTGTAGCTCAACAGTGTTCTAGCTGAAGTTGCATTAATGAAACATTGCTAAATGAAAAAGGAGCCTTACCTCCCAATTAAGATAGTACTATATTTCCAAAGTTTTCTATGCTATTATAAAAGATACCACCAACTAGTACTCCTACTAAAGCTATTTCTGCAGAAAGACAAACTGTCTTTCAGAATCATCTCTATGCTTTAGAAGAACCATCTCTATGCTTTAACATTTAGTCATAACTCAATTTATTGGATGGAGTATGCAAATGACCAACTACTAATTCTAGTAGCTGTAGTTTCTACTAGTTAAAAATGCAAATACTTAATAATGATCTCTTTATAATTAAAACAATATTGTGAGTTGACACCAAGAATCAATATCCATAGCACATTGGCCACACCTCCCAGAAGCTACATAAGTGAAAAGTAATTTATGCTAGTCATCAAAAGCACTTTCTTAAGCAAAACCACCTTTGCAGATAGGTTACTTAGGTAAAACAGCAATTTTTCAAAATCTTGTCTGGAGAACATCAGGTATCTAAATTTGTGGGTACTTAATCTACCATATAGTTATGTCAAAATCAAGCACACAATCGTATAAAAATGTGAATACTAGCTTTAATATTTACAAGAATCTTTTGTTGCATATTTACCACCATTTATAATCCACTATTCAGCCTGCTTTTTAACCAAACATAATTACACTGGCTCAAGGTTGACTCAGCCTTCCATCCTTCTGAGGTCGGTAAAATGAGGACCCAGATTGTTGGGGGTAATATGCTGACTCTGTGAACCGCTTAGAGAGGGCTGTAAAGCACTGTGAAGCGGTATATAAGTCTAAGTGCTATTGTTACACCAAAACACCATTAAACAGATTTTTCACCCACAGCCAACTTTCCCAATCCACTAAACTAACTCTGATGTGATATAGACAGAACCTTTCTGCATTAACTTTTTCCAGAAGACGAATGCAATGGAACTACTCAGCTCTTTGTCACTGTTCACTGAGCAACTTTAATACAAGTAACTGCCATAATCCACATAAGTATTCCAGATCACAAGACCTACTACTGCAAGGAGCATACCGAACATCACCTTCAAGTTTCTGATGCAACAGCTGTATGGGCACGACTCATTTCCATTTCATCTCCCTCTACCTTGTAACGCCGGGCCTAGGCCCACGTCTGCCAGATTCTTGCTTCTGCACGAGAAGAAAGGGAGGGAGAAGCCAGAAATCACAGCCATTTTTCTTAAAAAAAAAAAAATATGGCACCTAATGGGGAAAGGGGCGGGAAACACAAGAAACAGCGACACTAGGCCTCCTGGGGGAATCGGGGTGCAGTAGCGAGAAAGGGGGACCCCTCTTAACAGGAACGGTCCCCGGCCTCCAAAAACGGTGGGATACAAGTCAGATCTAAATCGAAGCCATCCTCCTGGTATCGCCTTTTGTTCCTGCTGACGATTTCTTTGATGATGGCGGTCATGTCTGGGAGCCGGGAGCCGCTCAGGAACAGCGCGGAGAGGCACGGCGGCGGCTGCAGGGCGCAGATGGCTCGAAGCCTCGGCGGGGGAGGCTGCTCCCCGAACAGTCCCCGCCGCCGGTACGACCGACGGCTGCTAACCAAGCGGCTGACGGGCAAGGACGGCGCGGGGAGGCCGGCACCGTGGACAGGGCCTGCCCCCGATCGATCCAGCGGCGACTCCCGGGAAGGCCCCGCAGCAGCGGCCCCGACGGAAAGCGGGAGCGAGGAAGGTCCTCCTGCAGGCTCCGCCACTGGCGCGGCTCCCCGCGGCAAGCAAGATCCCGAGAGCGGCGGCGGCGGCGGCGGCGGCGGCGAGGAAGAAACGCGGCCCCGACTCCCTATCGCGCTCCTGCGGCTTTGGGACGAGAAAGAGGAAGCGCCGCCGCCGCCGCCGCCTTCGGGCCGTTCCTTCCCCCCCTCAGTCAGGCAGCGGCGCTCCAGCTGCAGCGGTGACAGCAGTTCCGCGACGGGCAGCCCCCCTCCCCCGGCCCGCTCCGCACCCCGCGCGAATTGGGGGTGCGGGCGGGCGGGCTCCCTCGGATTCAAGGGGAGGCGGCCGGCTTGGGGCTGGGACTCTATGGCTCGACGCGACGGGCCACCCTCGGAGAAAGCGCGGGGAAGGCGGCTGGGCCTCAGGTGGTGGCGGTGGCGCTGCTGGTGGTGGTGGTGGCGGCGCGGCGGCCGCGCAGGACCAAGGCCGCCGCCGCCGCCGCACTCAGGTCCTCAGGAGGGCTTGAGGCTGGCGGCAGCCGCCGCGGGTCATGTTGCTCCGTCCGCCGATGGTTCGGGTTTCCGCGATCCGCTGAGGGGACACGGGGGGCGCCTCGCCGGTCGGCCGGCTGCCTTGCCAGAGCCCTCTTCACCCGCGCTCGCTCCCTGTTGGGGCTGCGGCTCCGAGTCTCCCCGCGCCAACCGCCTGAGGAGCTTCAAACTACCATCATGGCTGCAGCTTCCGAAGCGAGAAGGGAAGCAGGAGGGAGAGGGAGGGAGGGAGGAGAGGGAGCCCAGCACCGAAAGGAGGGGAGAGACAGACAGACAGACGGCCCAGGCGGCGGAGGAGGAGGGGGTTCCAACCACTCTGCCCTTCCTAGCTCCTTCCGCCGCCGCCGCCGCCGCTGACGAAAAAAGTAGTCCCGCACCGCCACATCACCGCCTCTTCGGCCGCTGCGCTGACCGATTCGCTGCTTTTCCCGGACGGCTCCCTTTCTCCCTCCCCTTTGCCAAAACCCTGCACGGGAAGCGCCCGGCTCGTTCTTCGGGGAAAAGGCTGAGGCTCGAATTGAGATCATCAAAGAGGAGCGGAGGTGGAAGGGGGGAGGGGCGAGGGAAAGGGAAGGGAGGAGCGTGCGCACGTTCTGAGTGGCGGAGGGATACGGCAAGCGATTGCCTCATCGCCATGACGGGCTAATTCCCTGTGGGGTCACGTGACGCGCGCTGGGCGAAAGCGGGGGGGGAGAAGAGAAGAAATCGCTTCCCGCTTTCTCCCCCCCCCCTTCCCGTTTTCCGAGCGGCCTTTCGGGCCTTTCTCCGTCCCTTCTCCCGCCTTGCGCTCTCTTCCTCCCCAGCTCTTTTTGTGGAGAGAGTGAGTGCGTTGAGAGGGTGACGAGAGTTTTTTTTTTTTTTGGACGCCGAGATTGAATTTGCGTCCAGCGCTGTATCCCTTTGATGGATGTTGCCTCATGAAACTGTAGGCCTTGTAGTAGAGTCTGGACCCTTTTTTTTTTCCTTTTAAATATGGTTGCCGGATAACTCAAAAAAAAAAGCAAAATGTCTGGTCAGCTTTTTAACCTTTTGTGGAGAGGGGAAAAAAAAGCGGCGAGATTTTGTAGAAGCCAGCAGGTGCAACCTTGCAAACGATACCGAGCAAAACGAGGTGGTTTTTTTTTTAACATCCGCAGAGGGTGACCGCAAGCGTCATTCCTGCGGGCGTGCTGGGTGTGTGTGTGGGGGGGGGGGAGCCACTCTAGAACGGATGACGAGACCTGGGTGGCTGCAAAGCCGCCTCGTGAGGGAGCATTTTTTGAAGGGGGGGAAGGGGCGGGAGAGAGAGACCCCCTTCGCTCTCTGCAGCGGCGCCGGATTGCACCGAGCCTGCAAAGTTGCGGGCGGGGGGGGGGAGAGAAAGGCGCCCGAAAGCGGCTGCTGCCTCCGTAGCTTTTGTGCGTGTGCTCGGTTGCGCTGATGTCACCCGGTGCTCAAAGACCCTCCCCGAGCTGCCGTTGGGCAAGTGCCATCCCCCAGCTCGGAACTGAATCTCGGCGGGAACGGTCGTCACCGGGCTGCGGCACGCGAGGCGAATGAGAAGCGGACGCCGCGCTCCGAGCCCCCTGCTTCTTCCACCGCCGTTCAAGCCCTCTTATAAGATCCGCCGAAGGTTGCGAAAAAGACGAGGCGCGACGTGTGGCCGGCCCTATTGCGCCCCCTATTGGCTCGGGAGAGGAAAGCCGCGCTTCCCGCGTGCCGCTCAAATCGCAGTACGGGTGATCCTCGACTTACGACCTCAATGGAGCGCGCGCGCACCCCCACCACCCAACGTTTCTGGATGCTAAACGAGACGTTTGTTATAAGTGAGCTTGGCCCCGTTGGGCGGCTTTTCTTGCCACAGCTGTTAAGTGAATCGCAGTGGTTAGTAAATTAAGTAACAGTGAAGTGTTAATTGTGAAGTGAAACTGGCTTTCCCGTTGACTTCGCTTGTCGGAAGGTCACGAAATGAGATCCCGTGACCCCCATGGACACTGCAACCATCATAAATATAACTCAGTTGCCAAGCAGCTGAATTTTGATCATGTGACCATGGGGATGCTGCAATGGTTGTGTGAAAAACGGTCATAAATCACTTTTTCCAGTTATGTAACTCTGATCACCAAATGAACTGTTGTAAGTCAAGGACTACCTATATTTCTCAAGACCTCCCGCCTGGGTACTCAAACTGCCTTTCGTTGGCCTCCAGAGCTATCTTCCACGAGCTGGGTTTGACCAACCCGCAGCTGGCTAGTTCATTATTCTTTTGGTATCATTCTCCAAAAAGGCCTGGCAAATAATTTTGAGTTCTTCAGGCTTCCATGATTTGTGTCAGCTTTTAAGTTGCCAGTATGCAGGGACAGGGTGGCTGAATCGTTAACGTAATAGGGAAAAAGCAGAATGGCCCACTTTTTTTCCTTTTTCAGCAAATGGTAATCTGTTGCGGAGGTTGTTTCCCCCCCCCCAGTTGATGTAGAATGAAAAGTGACAAAAAGGAATTCACTAACTTCTTGCAGTTCTCTCATACCTAGTCCCCTGAAGACGATCTAGAGGCTTTGCAACAATATTTATTTATTTATTTGTTTGTCAAACATGTACAAGATAGCAGGTATAGGTATAAACATAAACATAATCAAAGTGAATACAGATAGATGAGGACAGTAGGACAGGGACGGTAGGCACGCTGGTGCGCTTATGCACGCCCCTTACAGACCTCTTAGGAATGGGGTGAGGTCGACAGTAGACAGTCTAAGGTTAAAGTTTTTTGGGTTTGGGGAAGAAACCACAGAGTCAGGTAGTGAATTCCAGGCATTGATCACTCTGTTGCTGAAGTCTTATTTTCTGCAGTCGAGTTTGGAGCGGTTTACATTAAGTTTGTATCTATTGTGTGCTCGTGTATTGTTGTGGTTGAAGCTGAAGTAGTCATTGACAGGTAGGACATTGTGGCAGATAATTTTATGAACTACATTTAGATCGGTTCTAAGGCAACGTAGTTCTAAGTTGTCTAAGCCCAAAATTTCAAGTCTTGTGGAATAAGGTATTCTGTTGCGAGTCAAATGTATTGTTGCAAAGCCTCTTTACATGATGTATAATTACTTGGGTGAGTTTCATTTAGCTTCACTTCCTACACCACACTTCTCCATTTTACTTTCAGGAGAAAAAAAAAGTTTTGGAGTAAGGACCATTGAAACGCCAGAAAAAATGTACTGTTTTTCATTCCCCTTCCTAATTGTAACAGATTGAGTTCACACAGTGCTAAGCTATGGTTTCACTCAACTAATGTTTAATAAATTGCAGTATCTACATTTGCATATGCTAAACTATAAACCATATTTAGAAACCCCAGGGCAGAATACTGCTTAAAGAAATATCAATCCCTTAAAGGAAAATCAAGCAAACCTCAGTCTGACATCACGTGTCTGGAACCACAGAGACATTGATTACAATTTGAATCTCCACATGGCATCCCAGGGTGGTTGTATGCTTGGCAACAGCTCTTAGTACCCATCTGATTTTATTTAACTAAGGAAAGACAGTTCATCCCTTGTAGCTCAGGATTGAACTGTGAAGTCCTTGGTGCTTTCTGAGATTTATTCATGTAAAATGTATTTTAATTTAGTTGAAAGCTAGCATGCTCTAAAACAAAGCACAAACCTCATCCTTTCTAGGCTCAAAAAGCATTCTTAAAAAATAATGGAGAATTAAAGTACAAATATAGAAAATAAAAACGATAAGTGGGAAACCTTGATATAATTATGCTGTTACAATAATTGCTACTACATTTTTACAGCTAGCTTGCTAAGTAAATCACTTTCAGTAGGGTTACAATCCAGCTGATGAGTTGGTTTTCACTAATTTTGCTTTATATTTTGGGCCAATATGGCTTAGCGTGATTTGTAGACTTAGCCAAGTATGGCTTATTCCACAAAACAGTTAAAAATATATACAACCTATCAGCATGTGGGCTCCAGAAGAAATTAGCATCAGAAGTTTTCCTATAGAATTATGATTAAAATGAGTCTATGTACTAGAAGCCCCAAACAGGTTTTATTTTCAATAGTTAGTTAGCCTCACCTAGCATTCATTTATCAAACAGTAATAACAAATATAAAGAGATTTACTGATATAATAATAGGCTGCCCACCCTCCACCTCAAGATTAACTGATATTTTGTGGAAGAATTTTCATTGGCATTGTGGGAGAATACAATAATTAAGAAAACTGATTATGTAATATGGTGTCAGTCTGGCCATTGAAACACCAGCTGATGTGAGTGCATAATATACCAACAATATGCTCTGGCAATGTATCCTTATTCTAAACCTAAGGCAACTGGTCTGTATTATTGCATTAAAATCCCAAATCAAGTTAAAGTTGACACAAATACCACAGGCATAAATTGCTTCTGCAACAATATTAGATTTGTCTCTTCGGCTGACTTCAAGGGCTTGCAAATAAAAATCCAGAGCTATTTTTAGAAGAAGCCCGTGATCTTAAGTTCCAGCAAGTTGCATTAAATATATATATGTATCAAAAGAGAGACCATGTGGGGTAGTGGTTCTGGTATTGGATCTGTCCTTGGGAGATTCAGATTCAAATCCATCCTTCAAGTCCATTGAAGTCCAGTGGGTGCATTTGGCCCCTTTTGCTATCAGCAAAACCTACTTCACAGGAAGTAAGTTATGAAGAAAAATTAGAGACAATGCTATGTTTGCTGCCTTGAGCCCTTGAAGAAAAAGTAAAATATAAATCTTACAAATAAATGTACATCATGCAAAAGGAAAAAGAAATTCAGTTCCTATTGCTATATCCCTGAGCGCATTACATGAAATTGCCATATCACCTATATTGATGGAGAAGGCTTACTCGCCTTGCTTTTTAGAAACCATTTTATGCCCACGTACTTGTGGTTTTTATAAGGCAATTTAGTTGTCTCTAGGGATGGATTGGTATGGTTTCATTTCCATTGTTTTCCAACATTCTCTTTATCTTCAAAAATTTCTCGTGAGAATTGTGCAATTGTTGGTTTATTGAGCTCATTTGTACCTGCTTTTAATTTAAAATGCTTTTGCATTTTCAAGGTTATTTCTTGTCAAGGAGACTCTAGAGACACATGAACTGCATACCGTGAATTGAGCAAGAGTGGGAGGTATTGAAAAAGGGAGAAAAGTGCCACATTTTGTTATCTAAGGAGGGTTTACCTTTATATGCATGCAAAACTGTTTGTTTTTACAAACACTTTAAACTAGAAGGAATAGATAAAGGTACAGGCTAACAAGCTCTGCTCATATATTTATGTCCATAAACATTTTCTAAATAGGAAAAATGGTTTAAGACAGCAAAACATTCTTTTCAGCAATACTTCATGTTGATATTATGAGAGAAACCAGAGAAGGCAAGTGGATACATTATCTATACATTAAATGTTATTGATTTCAGTCATAGGAAGCTTGTATTTTCAGTTCCTACACCAAATTTCAAACTACTTGGTGTCTCTCCAGTGATTGGTCCTTATGCTTTCTGATGCTTGTACAGCAGGGCAATTTTTTTCATTTCCTATCAAAATTACGTATGAAGTGAACAAATCTCCCAGTTTTTTTACATTTCAAATCAATCTTCCGTGAATGTCCATCAGCACACACAAAGGGAATTGACAGACTTTTAAAAAATGATGATTAGCAAGAAAGAAATATATTCCAGTCTTAAGACAAGCCATGTAGTTTTTCATTTGCTATTAGAAACATTCCTCAATTCTTTCATCAAAAACCAACTACATTGTTAGCATTCTAGATCAGGGATGTCAAACCCGCGTTGTCATGATGTCATTTTGTCCCCTTCGCTAAACCAGGCGTGGGTGTGGGCAGCGCGTAATGCATCTGGCCTGCAGGCCGCGAGTTTGATAGCCCTATTCTAGATCCTCTTATTTCAATTTAAATGAAAAACTATCCAGAAGCTCAACCTATACTGAATGTTATCTGCAAACAATGAAGCAAATATACCAGATATAGCATAACAATTATGACTAACAGTGCTGGGGGCAATTAATTTCCCCAAGGGGCCACATGAGAAACTAGGACTTATCAATAGGGCTGTGAAAGGTGCATAGGCACAAATGTATGCACATAAATAAACTGGAAAAAAATACACCAATCTCCTTCAAAATAAAAGCAAAGTGGTTGTACTTGCATGCATGGCATACAGTATACTTATTTACATTTACAGTTCTAATTTCCAACTGACCTCACCCAGGCCAGACAGGGACAATCAAAGGGCCAGATGTGGCCTGAGACCCATAACATGTCCAGGTCTGGTCTAAAAGCTATCAGCCCAGGATTTTTTACTTAGGTTAACTTTTGCAACTTTTTACTATATGGTAAGTTCTTCAGGGTGAAAAACAAAATTTAATCTATATTTGCAATGCAAATTTCCAATGCAAATTTAAAATCCTGTAGAAGTGGAATGTTCAGGTTTTATATATACGTTTTATAGTGCGGTGTGCCTCTCAAATTAGACGAAATACAGTCCTGCTGTAGGCCTGTTTGATTTGGTAACTGTTCTCTCTTCTTTCCCCTATTATTGTTCAGAATGTGATAAGATAAGTTACGCAGACCTGCTTTGTCTGATACATCTTCATGGATAATAGTACCACTGGTATTTTGTTCACAAAATCTCAAGTACTTATAGCTTAGAAACAATGTAGCATCTCAAACACAGAATTCTCTTCCATACCAAGTCTGTAAGTATTTCCAGCCATCTTGTAAAGATTATCTCCTTGATTTGACATATTTTTCAATTTTTTAACAATAATGTGAATCAGCAACATGCTGCTTTCCAAATGCTTTCAAGGACATTCTGCTAAAAGCAGGCAAATCAAAATGCAGGTGGCCTACTTACAATATTACAGCTTCAGGTGACAGAGATAGAGAAAGCAAGCGCAGCTGAACAGTTAGGAAATATAGCATCTGGAACCATTTTATGCCTCATCTATCAATCTGCTTTATGGGACTAGAGAATTAACATTTCAAACCACACATCATTGCTTCATGACCGATTAATCCCAAAATTGTGGTCGTTACTTCACCCCAAAGCATTTCAGATGGACATCTGCAGAGGTCACATTGAATAATCATTTTCCAATGTCTTTAAATTAAAAGTTGTAATAAAATTTACTATGTAATGAAATTAGCAAAAACTGTAAGAGCTACTCCAGTATAAGCATCTATTATAATAGATAATTATCAGACTTCTAAAGTCTTTTAAACGTATTTTTCAGTGACAGCTCAGGTCAATGAGATGATAATGTGAAATATGTAAGATAAATGCAGAAGAAGGTTAGTTGCTTTTGTTAGAACATAAATGTTCTAACAACAATTAGAACAATGATGTTTTTGTTTTGTACCTTTTGGGCTTTTCAGTTAAAAAAAAACCAATCAAAATTGCTAATGACGTATCCTGTAAATTCTTACCTTGTGGTCCTGTTGTTAACAGTTGAAAATTATTTGTGCCTTTGTCTAGGCCACGGGTGTCAAACTTGCGGCATCACATTGCCGTCACGTCACGTGACATTTCACTTTTTCTGTTTGCGGAGCTGGGGTGGGCGTGGCCTGCGCGTGACACATCCAGCCCTCAGGCCGCCAGTTTGACACCCCTGGACTAGGCACAGTGCTCCAGCCAATAGACAGTATCTTCACTGCTATTTAATGAGCATTTTACACTAGGTGTAGGCATCTAAATTTAATAAATAAATGCATTCTAGCAAACTTCCTATTTCTTTGGCACACAGTATTTGGCTATTCAAGCTTTAAAGAAGTTTTAAGTGTAAGTATAAGCATAAGTATATAGAAGCTATAAGTTAAGTATAAGTATATATGCTGATGTCTATATGCTGCTCCCATGTCCAGCATACATTGTTATGTATGCTGTCATCACAAAGACATTGCATTACCTATGTACAAATCATACCACCTTTGTGTCCTGTGTGGTTTCACAGATGTTTTTAAATCTATCACATTATGTAATTTATACCCTAAATTTAATTGTAATACACAATGACTGTATATAAAAAGTTCAATTTCCACATTAAAAATGGAATGGAATGATGGGTGAAAAATGAAGAATGAAATTATAAGAAGGGATTCACTAGTTTTCAGCATTAGAATCTATTAGAGAGAAGTATTATGCCATGTAAAAGTATGGATAGTTTCAATAAGGTAAGAAATATATTAAGTCTGTTATATACCGGTACATCAATACATTTTTCAATTTTGGAAAATGTGCACGAATGAGATTTGTAAATGTATATTGGATACCACATCCAATTTATTGAGAATCTGAAAGGAAATTATTTCTGCAACTAATGACAACAAAGATCTACAGATAGGCATAAAAAGACAACCTAAATTCCTGATTAAGATTAGACGTATGGAATTCTAAATAAAGAATTAGGTATCATTGAATTAAGTTCATATTTTGGTGGCAGCATAATCCAATGTTCACTATTTTCCTATATCTGTAGCAATCGATGCTAAGGCCATTCTTGTCATATCATTTAGTCCCTCTGTATCTGTGGCCTCTCTCTTCCTCTACTTCCAGTAACATTGCCCAAGATAACATGTTTTCAAGTCTATCATTCTGGGTGCAGAGGCATAATTAATATCTCCTTTGTCTCCTAGCATTTGGATTTTAGACTGAACCCAACAAGAAAGATTGTTACTTATTCACAGTTTTTGTTACCCACCCACATCCATAGATTCCATGAAATAGAACAACAGTAGCACAAAATATAGAAAAAAGCTCGATTGTGGTCGTAAATTGAGGGCTATCTGTACTGGATTTCGGTTTCCTAGAGCTGGTCCAAAAGGAAGGCAGGATACTTAATGGTTAGTTAGACCAGACTGGGGAAATCCCCATCTAGCCCTATTGTGTGCAAGCTAAATTGGAGCCGTCCTTAGCTCCCTGTCTAATCCTCAGAGGGCAAACTTTTTGAGGCCCGCCTAGACCAGGTCTGCAACCTTGGCAACTTTACGACTTGTGGACTTCACCTCCCAGAATTCCTCAGCCAGCATGCGCTGGCTGAGGAACATGCTGGGAACTGAAGTCTACACATCGTAAAGTTGCCACAGTCTGAGAAATTGCTACGGACACTTCACTCTTCCCTGGGGAGCCAGATGGGAGCCAAGAAACAAACCATTCCTATTAGGCTAATAAAAGATGATACAAGCAGCAGAAATCCAGAACAGAAACATAGTAAAGTACTAATTGTTTTACAAATGAAACTGTTTGATTTTCTGGGAGGTGAAGTCCACAAGTCGTAAAGTTGCCAAGGTTGCAGACCCCTGGCCTAGACTGTCTCGCTCGCCTTCCCGCAAGACGAAGAAAGCAAGCTCTCCATGCGAGATTCCTCGGCCAAGAGTTACAAGGAAAACGTCCCCCCTCCTCCTCCTTAAAAGCGGAACTTTAAGATAGAGGCGCGGCGTCCGAGGGGGAGGGTATTGAGCGTCGGCCCAAACACCCAAGCTACGCCTGCCGGGAACGGCCGTTTCCTCCACACTTCTCGAGGAATTTCGCGCGCTGCTCCCCCCTCCCCCCCTCCGGCGCACGCCTTTTACGCGCCGCGGTCCTTTCCGTCGCCCCGGTGCGGAGGAGGCAGCGGCGTCCGAAGGATTCCCTCGGAAGGTCACCTCGAAGGCTTCCTTTCGCTTTCAGTTCAGTTCGGCGGCGGGAGCGTTTCGGTCGGCGAGTTGGGAAGAGGGTGCCCGGGCTTTCCTCCTCCGTGCCCTTGGGAAGCCGCCGGGAAGCCCCCCTGAAAGCTTTGGGAGAAAGAAGGTGACTGCTTCATTTCCCCTATCGGGTTTGTTTGTTTGGTGTGTGTGTGTGTGTGTGTGTGTGTGTGTGTGTGTGTGTGTGTGTGTGTGTGTCTTCCCCCGCCGCCTCTCCATGTGCCCGGCTTGGCTCTTGTGTTATTAAATAGGGTTGTGCGGAGTCCCAGTTATGTTGCTTAACCGAAATACCCTCCTGATCAGTAACTTGGTTTTATTCCTTCCTGCTCATAAGCCCGTCCTAAAAGTTATCTGCAGTAATATAATATGTTGACAAAATACTGTTATTATATGATCACTACTAATGAACATTATGATGATGATGATGATGATGGTGATGATGACTATTGCTCAAACTAACTGTAACCAGACAACACAGTTTATATAGACATTGAAACTCTTGTTCTTTCTTTATATAGTAAAAATAAAAATAAAAATATTTATCTAAAAGTTATCTGCAAAGCCTGAATTAAACCTGTTCATAGCTTGTCTCTAAAAAGTCTAGGGTTCCCTGCGGTATCTTACACCACACCTATAACCCAGAAGTCTTGACTCTCTTAACTTTCCCAACCTCTCTCCCTCTTCGTGTTGATACTAGTCCCTACGCAGTGGTAGCATTGAGGTCAGTTGCAGGAGAGATAGTAGGTACGATGCTCCTTTTCAGGGGGGGGGGATTCGTAAATGGATAGGGTTGGAGTGAAAATTTAAAACAATTCTGAGAAAGGAGAAGCAAGTAAAGCTAATGTCTTTAGAAAATGGTTGGATAGCTGGGTAGAATGGTTGCTTTTGGGAAATAGAGATATAGCTTGTCCTGATACCATCACATGGTAATTTTTTTTAAGCAAGCACTTTAAGGTGATAATAGCATACACCTACCTTGATCAAGCTTCTAAGGAGAAAGTTGTGAAACAATAAAGAACCTTGATTTACGGCAGTTTGCATATATTTGGCCTGCCAGTTGTTGGAATGAGGTTGGCAGATGACTGGGTGAAGAATTTGTGCTCTGAAGCAGGCTGAAAGTATAGTTAGATGGTATGTCATAACATATAAATGAGATTGTGTCTGTCCATGGTCTTTGTATGGCAGTTTTGGTTAAAAAATTTATTAAGAATTTCCCCCTTAGCAAACATTGTATATTCAATAGATAATAGATAGATAGATACCATAGTATATAAGGTTGCCCCATTCATAAATTGTGCACATCATACAAAATACTGTAAAGACAAAATGAATGGATAGAAAGCAGACCCAATAAACATATAGCTGAAACTGTATACACTCTCACACCAGAACAGGTTCATCTAACACAGCAGTTCTCAACCTGTGGGTCGCGACCCCTTTGGGGGTCGAACGACCATTTCACAGGGGTCGCCGCGCGCGTTAGCCCGCCATCTTGGTGCCACCGTCACTGCAGAGGTGAAATGCTCCTGGTTCGGCCGTGCCTGCAGGTCGCCGGACAGCCGGAAGCGACAGAAGCGGGAGACTTCGCCCACCCGTCTGGACGCCGCCATTTGGGTTCTTTTACCCTCTGCGCATGCGCAGAACGCTTTGCGCATGCGCAGAGGGTAAAAGCACCCAAATAGTGGCATCCGGGTGGGTGGGCGGCGCCTCGCGCTACCTTGGTGACCGGCTCTACGGTGACCGACAGGTACGAGCGAACCAGGAGCATTTCATCCCTGCTCATTCCCCAGGTGTGGGGGGTCGCGGCAGTGGGGGGGGTCGCTGCATTAGAAAGGTTGAGAACCACTGATCTAACACTTAATCCTATAAATAACAAAAAAATAATAATCCAGGTTTTTATGGCTCTGCAATTCCTTCACACAGCGTCAGCCCATTGCTGATATGCTGCATACAACGGAGGCCCTTCTGTATAGTCTGCTGGTCATATTTGATAAGCTGCTTCCTTAAATGTAGTTTTGAAACTCTTGAGGGAGAAAAAGAAGACAGGAAATTAAAATTATAAGAAATGGCACATTTTAGAGTGCACATGGAAAGAAAAATTATGCTTCTAATTGAAAAGCAACATACTGGACTTTCTGCCCTGTTATTTTGCATTGGCTGTAGTTTGGCAGAAATAAAACTAAAATGTTTTACTTGTTTTGGGTTTGGTTGAAACTTGTTCCACGCTGCTGCTGGAGCGATTTTATGGTGTAAAGAGTGAGGCTAGTGTGCATCATACACAGCCAGATACCCATTTGTACTAGTCTACTGCCGGTATGCCCCAAGCTTAATTTTAATTTACTTAATTTTAGTATTTGTGTACCATTATGTTATAGAAATACTAGGTGATTCGCAATAGTAAGCATAAAATTCAATAAAAGTCAATGAATACAGACTAAAAAAAGAACTTGTTCCAATCTTTAGCCTGCTGCAGAACCCTTGTAAAACTTCCCATGTCTTGCTTTAGATCAGGGGTGTCAGACTCGATTTCATTGAGGGCCGCATCAGGTTTGTGTTTGACCTCGGGGGGGGGCGGGGGGGCTTGGCCAGCTCAACGTCAGTTGTGTCAGGGGCGCCTGTGGTGGCCCGAGCGCTCTGCCAGCCAAAACGGGCTCCCGAGCTCCATTTTCGGCTGCAATGGCCTCCTGCAACCCTCTGCCAGTGAAAACAGTCCTTCGCTGTTTCCAGGGCAGCCCTGCGGGTCAGATCTAAGCACCCTGCGGGCCGGATCCGGCCCCCAGGCCTTGAGTTTGACACCCCTGCTTTAGATCCACCCAAACATGTTTTTTTCTCATGCATAATAATGAAGGCAAGTATCTATCAATCTTTTTCTCTGGGCCAACTTGTCAAATCAGCTAATAGCAATCTAATAGTATCTTCCTTGCTTCCCCCTGCCCCCCCTGTATTCTCTTCACTGCTTCTCCTCAGCTGCCAGGGCTAGTAAATTGGCCTGTGTGCCTATTCCTTAATGCAACTGTCTCGGCAATAAGGAATAGAGTTCCAGAGTGCCCAGTCCCACTAGCTGGTGTATTGGCCAGTCTCCCAACAATCTTCTTTTTCTTTCACTTAGTGCACCATATCTTCTCAGTGTTTTTTTTTTCTTTGTTTCCTTCTTCACAGCTGGTCCACATATGCCATCCCCCAGGAAACCCTCTCAATCTAGTTTTCTTTCAGTGTCCCTTCCCCCATCCCCAAACTACATTTCAGTCCATACTAGAATCAGCCCTATTTCATTATGCATATGGATAAAACATCTGAAATACCATATTTTGGCTTGGCAGACACCATTGAAAACGAGCTGTGCTGTGTATGGAACACTCTGCACATTCATCGTATGTTTAAATCAAGTATTTAAGTCAATTTGTAAAGCTGAGTCTTACTGGTTTTTACTACTATCAAGTGAGTTGCTAATAACAAATAAAGGCATGTATGATGCTTCCTCTGAATATTATTGTTTTCCAGTTAATATGTTCCATTTTTTAAAAATGCTTTCCCTTTTTGATTTGGTCATTGACAAATATTGAGTGATAACTAATTACCCCTTTCTTTATCTCTACAAGGAACGGAATCACATCCATCTTGTGCACAAAATCTTTTGTATGTGAAACTCTTACTATATATGAAAAAGATCTCAACCATCTTGTGTATGAATTAGCAGCAGGTTGGTAATATATCAAGTATAGTAATGTATACCATGTACCAAAAATTAATACTTCAAAGCTTCCTAATTTTCTAAGAATGCACATTGACTTTTTTCCTTCCATTATTTAGTATAGGGAAACACGCACAATGGTACATGCTGAAACATTTTCTCGTCCTCTAACTCGGAATGAAGTTGTTGGTTTAATTTTCCGCTTAACAATATTTGGCGCTGTGACCTATTTTACAATTAAATGGATGGTAGATGCAATTGATCCAACAAGGAAGCAAAAAGTAGAAGCTCAAAAACAGGTAATAAATAAAATATTTTAAATATAAATGTTATATAAATAAGGAACATAAATCTAACATTATTTTTGAGCTGCTGAGTTCAGAGTGAGAAACCAACTGATTGAATTTGCCTATTCATTTATTTACTTGCTAGCTGGCTTGCTAACCTTGCTCAGCATCTTCATCTTCTGACTCTGGGTGTTGTGCAACTGAATAATAACAAATTTCACAAGATATAAAAAAACCCCAAATACAGGTAATCCCCTGGTTACGAGCGTTCCCTTAGCGAATGTTCGAAGTTACGTGATAAGCGCCCCCTAGCGTTTGCGGACAAGGCCCAAAACTATGAATCTTGCAGCACCACAGCAGTTGTTCGCCCTTATGAACAACTGCAGAGGCTCTGCAACATTCGTCCTGCACGTTGCTGGCCGAAATGGAGCTTCTCAGGGGCAGATCCAGCCCACCGAGGCTCTGTTTGGCCCTCCACGGGCCTCTCCCAGCCAGTTGCAGGCCGAAATGGAGCTTCTGGGAGTTAGGGTTAGGATTCGGCCCTCAGAAGCTCCATTTCAGTTAGCAACCTGCCAGGCGAGGCCTGTGGAGGCCCGAACGGAACTGCAGAGGGGTGCACGCAGCTGAGAGGCTTGAGAGGAGACTGCTTACTAGATCTTCACAAGGTAAGTGACCCGGTGCGGCGGGTTGGGTGGTGGTGGGAATGCAGTTGTGTGGAGCATGAGGTATTTCAGTGGGTCAGGGAGGCCTTGGGTGGTCTTAGGCAGGTGGCCTGTTCCATCGGTAGGCCCCCCATGGCCTTCCCCACCCTGAAATACCTCATGTGCACTTAACGAGCCTCGCATTCGATTAGTGAATGCGTGGGCAAAAGGAGGTACCCGTTCAAGGTGCGAGATTTACTCCCACGAATCCTCGGGTTATGAATGGAATGAGCAGGCTCCATTACATTCGTAACTCGAGGACTGCCCGTAATCAATTATGCAAACAAATACAAGCATAGAGGAAATTCAGTTCACACAGTTTTAAAAAATTTGGGGCTAGTATAGTCCCTGTGACATATTAGCAATATTCAGTAGACACTTGCCAAACAACATAGTTCAATTTCCAAGCCATGACTTTGTGAGTAATGTATAGAAAATTTGGGCACCCAAAAATGCTTAAATCTCAATCCAGAAAATAGACACAATCACATGCTTTTCTTTCAGAGAGGTCAGTTAAATTACTGGGTTGCTGCTCTGTCTACATTAGTCCTCAAGCTACTGCAATGGAGGAGAATTAAATTATTTTGCAGTTGATGAAATAGAGAAACATTATTGAACTCAGTGGTACTGACTTCTGAGTAGACCTGTGTAAAATTATGCTTTAAAGCTGACACAATCCTTTGTTCATAATTACGGTAATGTTCTAAAATAATGGAGTCAAGCTGTTGGTTTCTAAGAGCATGTGTGCGCTACATTAATACGAAAATTCAAAGACCTCCCTGTATCCTTTGCATGGAAATAATCTGTTATATCAGCGGTTCTCAACCTGTGGGTCGCAACCCCTTTGGGGGTCGAACGACCCTTTCACAGGGGTCACCGCGTGCGCTAGTCCGCCATCTTGGTGCCACCGTCAGCAGGGGTGAAATGCTCCCGGTTCGGCCGTGCCTGCGGGTCGCCGGACAGCCGGTAGCGACGGAAGCGTGAGACTTCGCCCACCCGCCCGGACGCCGCCATTTGTGTTCTTTTACTGTCTGCGCATGTGCAGAATGCTTTGCGCATGCGCAGGGGGTAAAAGAACCCAAATGGCGGCGTCCGGGCGAAGTCTCCCGCTTCCAACGCTATCAGCTGTCCGGCGACCCGCAGGCAAGCCCCATCGTGCGCGGGGAGGGGGCGGGGAGGGGGTCGCGGTGGTGGGGCGGGAGTCACAGGGGGGTCACGGCATTAGGAAGGTTGAGAACCACTGTGTTATATTGAGCTAGGATGTCTGTAAAAACTGTCTCCCAGCATTAGCTTTTTTTTTAGATATATAAAATTAAGGGAGACTCACTAGGAGCTATTGTTTTACAAAGCCCACTTATAGAATGTTGCCTGTGTGGAAATGTTCTTTGTTTTTTCATCACAGATTTTTATTACTAGAGAATAATGTTCTCTTCCCCAGTAATGAATATATTGTTCTGAAAGTTGTCTGCATAGTTTGAAAGAGTTTCTAAAATGCTGTTTAAAAGGCATACAAGATGTCACATGACTGTGTTACTTAGCAATGACAGTCCCCATTAACATCGTAACGCGAAGAGTTTACATTACAGTGCTTGCTGGTTTCCCTGTTGGCTTTGCTTGTAGAAAGACATGCAGGGAACATATGAAATCACAATTATTATTAATGTCCAGAACTTAGAGGACCAGTCATAAGTGCCCCTCATTCAGCACCATCATACCTTTGAACAGTCGCTGAACGAATGGACGCAATCTACCTGTAATGTTTATGACCACCTGTAATGTTTATGACTGCAAGAGCAGTGGGGGCGCAATGGTTAGAATGCAGTATTGCACGTTAATTCTGCCAACTGCCAGCAGTTTGATTCTTACCGGCTCAAGGTTGACTCAGCTTTCCATCCTTCCATGGTTAGTAAAATGAGGACCCAGATTGTTGGGGGCAATATGCTGACTCTGTAAACGGCTTAGAGAGGGCTGTAAAGCACTGTGAAGCGGTATATAAGTCTAAGTGCTATTACTATGCTCAAATGGAACATTGCTCTACTATTGAAAGGGCATTGAGTATTAAGACAAAGATTAAAATACATTTGAATGACCTTTGATTATCCTGGAGAGACACCCCGTATTGTTACTAGCAACAAGCTGGCTTTATTTTCAGCAAAGAGATGGTACATTCAAACAAATGAAAATGGGGGCATTATTTTTTCAAATTCCTAATTCACAATTAACAGAATATTCACATTCCTTAATGGCAACCTTGCCTTTTCTGACATTATGTGAAAAGATCAAATGAGGTCATACTGCTGAACTCTGACTTTTCTATAACAGGCAGAAAAGTTGATGAAGCAAATAGGTGTGAAAAATGTGAAGCTTTCTGAATATGAGATGAGCATTGCTGCACATCTGGTGGATCCTCTTAGTATGCACGTGAGTGTTCTTTGTCTTATTCATATGTAAAAATGTTACATCTCGGGGCAAAATGTTCACATGGATGCACATGTGTTCATAGTGGAACTGTATTTTAATTGAATTTTCTTAATTTTGGGAATAGATGGACATTGTGGGACAGACACATGTGTCGGCTTTTTTTCCCCAAGTAGTACAATTATCATAGAGGTCCAAACTTCCGGGACCCATATCTTTTTCCCCATTCTCTCAATATAGACAGTGTCTTTATAAGTTAGTAATAATACTAGCAATCACACACACAATTCAAAAACCTGAAATATTATTTGATAGAACCTAGTGCATAGTGACTATTTTCAGATATGGGAGCATAAAATGCTATGCATGTGCAGCTAATTGAAGCAACATTGATTTTTGGGGATAGTATGAAATAGGAAACAAAATGCTGCAATAACTATTTTTACGTTCATTAAATATCAGAACTGATCATTGACTAATATGCATGTTCATGGACTGTTTTTGTGTACTAGCTTATTTTAACATTGCATCAAGAGTTTTACTTTCCTTCAGTGAATTTATGCAGTTTTACATGAAGCTAAAAAAAAAACCATGCTTCAAAATAGTATTTAGAGTTCTCTTTGTACGCTTAAAGACTGAATTATGGTAATTTAATCTTGTTCGTAGATTAATTCATTGTATATTGTATCTATATCATGCTCCAATAAGATTATTTCAAGAACTGGGTGTAAGCACCAAGTACTCAGGTACCTAAAAATTAGCACACTGAAAATATTAGTATGGTGTTTCCTTGAAAAAATAGTTATATTGTTGCAATTAGCTATCTCAAAGATTGAAATCCCATAGGCCACATTGGAAAACAGCTATTTACTTAACATCTACTCAGTTTAACCCCAAGAATTCCTGAGAGAGGAATGGTAAAGGTACCTTCTTATGGCCTGACCATTAGTGATTCCTCTACCAAACCATCTGATTTTGACCTGCCTCGCTTTGTCTGGACAAAATTGAATAGAATTAGTTGTGATACTGGAAGAAGTGCCCTCTGCCCTGATCAGTGGAGGTGGAAAGATTCCCCTTGTTGCAATTGTGGTGCTGATATGCAGACTATAAAACATATTGTGCAAGTTACCCACGATGTGCATTCTCCGCTTCCCTAAAAGAAGCAAATCCAGAGGCGATCATCGCCTGGGTAGCTGAATTTCACATCCAGTTATGAGGCCACTGCCATACCCCCCATAGTAGTTTTACTTATAATTACATGAACTCTGTGCAGGGGTGAAATCCAGCAGGTTCTGACAGGTTCTGGAGAACCGGTAGCGGAAATTTTGAGTACTTCAGAGAACGGGCAAATACCGCCTCTGGCTGGCCCCAGAGTGGGGTGGGAATTGGGATTTTGCAGTATCCTTCCCCTGCCACGCCCACCAAGCCACACCACGCCCACCAAGCCACGCCCACAGAACCGGTAGTAAAAAAAATTGGATTTCACCACTGACTGTGTGTGTGTGTGTGCGTGCGTGCGCGCGCGTGCACATGTGTGCACATACCGTGTTTCCCTGAAAATACGACCTCAGAAAGTCCTAGCTTGATTTTTACACTTGCGCCCAATATAAGCACTACCCCCAAAATAAGCCCTAATTAAGACCCTGCCCACTCTAGGGTGCATCGGTAAAAATTAAGCTAGGGTGGAGATGGGGGTGGTGGAGCTGCCCTACTACTTACCTTCGGATAGTTGCAGCCAGGCCTTGCACACTTCGGCCCATTTCTTTTCCTGCAGCCAGCAAGGCTTTCCTGAAGGCATCTGTAGCCGATAACAGCTCTGGATCGATCCGGAGCTTTGTTATCCGCTACAGAGGCCTTCAGGAAAGCCTTGCCGAACGAAGAAGTTCCTAAAGGCTTCTAATAGCGAAAAAGAGGCCGGGGGCGACGCGTGCAAGTGAGGTGAGTCAGTGAACGACACCCCCCCCCCAAATAAGACCTGATGTCTTTTTTGGTGGCAAAAAATATAAGACAGGGTCTTATTTTCGGGGAAACACAGTACATACATACATACATACATACATACATACATACATACATACATACATACATAAATGTATGTGTGTTCTCTTCTGTCATGTTCTCATATGCTAAATAATGCTACATATAAAGAATTTTACATTCTTGGATGTACTGTAGATACAGTATAAAATATCTTAAAGAGTTTTAATTTCTATGACTATAATACTTGTCAATATTAAAAGAGCAGGTTGGATATTAAAACTAGATTGTTTATTATTAATAGTAAATTTATACTAGTAAGAAGACTTATTTATTAGTGCTCTCCTGCCATACTGCTTAAGGCCAACATCTCTATTTCTTAGATCAAAGATCAAAATATTTTTCTTCAGAATCAGTAAAAAAAAAAAAAAGCAAAAATAATCACATGGTATATTATATAAATGCATTCAAATCCTCCCAACACTAATCTTTCCTAACCAGCATCAAGAGAATAAAGTCACAACCTCTGGGATATATTTTGTTTTATTTTTCTTGTTTGGTGAGATACATGCTTAATATACAAATGGCTTTAAGATTCAATATAACTTTCATCTTTAGCCTTAATTTGAGAATTTAGCTGTTTAACTGATGCCAGCTCAGTAATTTTTTAAATCTTATATTTGTGCCTTAGGTAACATGGAATGATATTGCAGGCTTAGATGAGGTTATTACAGATCTGAAGGACACAGTCATTTTGCCAATCAGAAAAAAACATCTATTTCAAAACTCGAGACTTCTACAACCACCAAAAGGTAATGTGAAGAAGTACAAATTAATGTTTTTTGAAAACCTGACCATAATAGTATTCCTCAAGGACAAAAGCTCAAGTTGTATAAAAAATTCAAGTGATCTTTCTAAGTTTATTTTAAAATAAACTTGGAAAGATCACTTGAACTTGTCCCCATTTATAATAAACTGTTTTTGTGGAAGATTAATTCAGATGTGGAAAAAGTAGAGATTTTCTTCCAAATCATGTCATTCCAGTTAAATATATACATTTATGTAGTTTTGCAATATTGCTTAGTATCTCACTCTTCAATTTAGAATACAATTCATAGGATGGCTTAAAGGGCAGCAATATAAAATAAGTAGCAAATGACAGTGCAGAACTTTAAAATAATTTCAACATGAATAAAATATTTAATTTTGCTAAATAAGGTCCTTGTCTGTGTATCCTGTGTATCTTTTAATATATAGGTGGAAATTCTACTAAGCTCTGCCTAGCTTAAAATTCAGAATCATTATATTTTCACCACATGAGTATATTTTTCTGCCTGTATAGCTTGTTTCTGTCCCTCTGAGTTTGTGCTCATTGTAATAAATTAATGGGCAGATAAATGTCAGGATTTTATGGCATATGAGAGCAGCTTGTAAACAACATTGCTGATGTGGGGATTTTTGCAAAGAGTTTTATTAACCGCAGCGTGTATAAAATGCAGATATTATGTTTTCTTATGTAGAATGGCGATAAATTTATTAACTGTGTTTTGGTTTTCAGGAGTGCTGCTATACGGCCCTCCGGGTTGTGGTAAAACCTTGATTGCTAAAGCTACAGCAAAGGAAGCTGGTTGCCGCTTTATTAATCTTCAGCCCTCAACGTTGACAGACAAATGGTATGGCGAATCCCAGAAGCTGGCAGCGGCTGTTTTTTCTCTTGCTATAAAGCTCCAACCCTCTATCATCTTTATTGATGAAATAGGTAAAGTGGAATTTTCTACACATTTGAAAATATTACGATCGCATTTTTTAAAAACTTCATAGTCTTCTTCATTAGTTTGGTCAAGTGAAATCAATAGTATTTAGTATTATCAGTAGCAAAACAACAGTTATCTTTATAGAGTTTTTTTGTTTTGTTTTTTAAGGGAGGCTGCTGTTTAATTTGAAACAGCAGTGTTATATTGCTATAATTTTATATGTATATTTAATATTTAAAGAAAAATAAAGGCTTCCTTTGTCTATTTGGATTCATGTAATGGGTAGAGCAGCATCATTTTTTCATCCCTTCAGCATTAGCATATATCCAGTATGAAATTCAAAATCTTGTGTTACATATTATATGGATTTTTTGTAAAAAAAAGAGAACATTTATTTTATCCCATCTTTTATTATTTTTATAAATACCTCAGGGCAATGAACATACATAATATTTACTCCTATTTTCCCACCTGAACAGCTGTGTGAGGTGGGTTGGGCTGAGAGAGTCCGGCCCAAAGTCACCCTGTCAGTTTTCACGCCTAAGATGGGGCTAGAATTCACGGTCTCCTGGTCTCTAGGCCAGCACCTTATCCACTACATCACACTGATTCTACATTTAGCATGGGCACATTTAGTTCTTAACTCATCTATATGTAAAATTAGATGTGACACTTATTGCTTAAATCCCGGTAACATAATACTTAGCTAGAAGTATTCTATCACTGGAAAAAGCCAAATTCTATAACAAAAAATAGTTTCTTTCTCATTACAGTTAGTATAAAACAGCGGTCCCCAACCTTTGTAGTTTGGCAGCCCGGCTGGGGGAGGGGAAGAGGGGAACTGGATTGCGCAAGTGGCAGGCTGGCACACACTCCCACAGTTTGACTTGTGCGAGCAGAGGGCGCGTGGTTGCCCACCAGCCCGTCGCTCGCGCAGCCACTTGTGCAGCCCAATTCCGAATAGGCCATGGCATGATAATGGGCTGCGGCCCAGGGGTTGGGGACCCCTGGTATAAAAGGTCTCCCCTTCCATGTTGTCCTTTAATTTTCCTCTTAAGTGTAAATTAACAACCAATTTCTATTCCTAGCTGGTTTCCTTGGCTAAGTGATGGGATCAGATATATCCCAGCTAGAATACATATATACATATCTTCAGATTTTACATACAGCTCCAATCAGACTGACTCTAAGTAGCTTACACAGTCTTCAGTATACTGTTTGGATTAAAATATGATAAAACATCAAAAGAACTTTAAAAAAAATCCCACTACTATGGCCACCAGTTTCTCAGGGAAACATTCCTCCTATTTTCCCATTCCTCAAAGGCTTTCTAAAAGAGCTACATCTTCCTAGTCTTCATGAACACTAACGTTTTAAGGTTGACTTCCAACTCCTGCATGTTATACCAATTTTACACAACTTTATTTTATACATTTGCATACTTTCTTTGGACAATTGAAGGACTGTTATTGATTTATTTTCAATAAAGAGATGGGTTATATAAGGATATTATAATTTGAGGGGGGGGGAAGTAGATGTCACGCTCCTCAGTAGGTATATGAAATTTATTACTTTAATTTGATGAGACTTTTATTTTAAGGAAAATCCAAAGCTGAAAATATTGTTTTAAATCTTAAAAAAAACAGTAACAGCAATGCTCAGTGGGAATATTTTTGTGGTTTTGAATATTTGTATTGGCCAATAATAGAATTTAGTTATGTTACTATATACAGGGACTACAGCGTGCCCAATCATGTTTTAGACTTCTTGTGGTGTATTACTTTTAAATACTATCTGTTAACAGATACAACAAAAATGTTTTTACTATAATGTCCCTAGTTGATGTGCCTTTTTAAATATATAAAACAGAGGGGATGTTAACCAATCCAGTTAAGGTATTACTAATTTATGTCTAAGGATCTTGAACTGTACTGTTGTTTAATAACTGAAATTACTTTATCAAAACCAGGTCTCCCAGTTCAGCATTTTTTTTGTAAGACTCCTAGAAACTGAAGACAATAAATAACCAACTGAAAAAAGGTGCATGGGGCATCCACCATTCTTGGTTGCATCATAATCTGATTCTGGAAATTTCTTCCATTTGCTAGAAGAGCCAAGAACTGTTGTTTCAGAAACACTGTCCAGCAGTGTCCTCTTAACCACATAGGACGCTATCCTGTGTATCTTCTTGTATGTCCCATATGTTCTCAGTTAATGCATGTGCCTTGATTAATTCATTATGCAACACACATAGCTTCATACTCTAGAAATACAAGTTCTACTCAAATCCTGTTTGTTTTGTTTTGTTTTGTTAAATTCAGATTCTTTTCTACGAAGTCGTTCAAGTTCTGATCATGAGGCCACAGCTATGATGAAAGCCCAATTCATGAGTCTCTGGGATGGTCTAGACACTGATTTTAATTGCCAAGTAAGTAGCAAATTATTGTTTTTATTGATACAGTCATGCAATGCTTATAAAAATGTACTTTTCATTGCTTAGATGCTCAGTTATAGGCATTTATGAGCGAGCACTGGCGTATAAAAATTGTCAGCTTGAGAAATGGAAGCACAAAAAGATGGTTTATTCATTTATTATTGTTCTTTCCTTCAGGAGATCAGTGTACTCCACATAGTATTTCTTCCTTTAATATTTTCCCACAAGAACAACCCTATGAGGATATGCTGAGAGACCATATTGTCCAAAGCAGAGGTCCCCAAACTTGGAAACTTTAAGACTTGTGGACTTCAACTCCCAGAATTCTCCAGCCAGCTATTCTGGGAGTTGAATTCCACAAGTCTTAAAGTTGCCAAGTTTGAAGACCTCTGGTCCAAAGTCACCCATGGCTAAGTGATAGAACCTGGTTTCCCAGGTGCCAGTCCAACATTATAAGCCTACACTATACTGTGTAGCAGGAATTTGCAACTTTTTCCAGGCTAAGCGTGTATCTGCTGTCATACTTGATATTTTTAGTTTCGTATTCTTGCTTGGATTAGTTGTGCCCAGAAGAAAGTCTTGTCTCATTCTGGTAAAACCTACCTGATTCAGTTTGAGATCAATATCTCTTGTAGCTTCTACAGTTAAGCAACTTGGCATGGTTATTTTCTAACCACAAAAGGGTGTGATTGGCTGAGAGTCACAGTGAAATGAGGAAAGAGACTTCCAGCCAGCTTTTCAAAGAGAAGACAGTTGAATTGCAAATTACTGTTTAAAAACTTTTTCCACCCAATCTAATCTAGTGATAGGAAGTCTTAAATGTCAGTACCTGGATCAAAGTGAATTCATACATCTAAGAACCCTGCTTCTTTATTTCTAATCATTTCATGAGAAATGGAGGTGCACTAAAAAATAATTTAGCTACTTTCCTTTTTCATTTGGGGAGTTTCTCCTCTAGGTCAGTGGTTCTCAACCATTCTAATGCCGCGACCCCACCGCCGCTGCCGTGACCCCCTCCCCGCGCGGGATGAGGTGACAAAGGGGGCGTGGCACCAGGGACGAAATGCTCCGGGTTCAGGCTTGCCTGCGAGTCGCCAGACAGCTGATAGCGTGGAAGCAGGAGACTTCACCCGGACGCCGCCATTTGGGTTCTTTTACCCTCTGCGCATGCGCAAAGCATTCTGCGCATGCGCAGAGGGTAGAAGAACTCAAATGGCGGCGTCCGGGCTACCAGCTGTCCGGCAACCCGCAGCACGGCCGAACCGGGACCTTTTCACCCCTGCAGTGACGGTGGCACCAAAATGGCGGTCAAATGCACGCGGCGACCCCTGTGAAATGGTCGTTCGACCCCCAAAGGGGTCGCGACCCACAGGTTGAGAACCGCTGCTCTAGGTGATGCCACCATATGTGCATACTCTTAAATAGCATGTAGAACAATATTATTAAATAACCTTTCTGAACTACTTTAAACATGATACATTTTATTCTGTGGTCCAAATATTTGTCCTATTTATTTTGTACATTGTCTTGTTACATACTGTACAGCATACAAAAAAAGGATGCCTTAAATGATGGTCAAAAAACTGTTGAAAAATCTTTTCAAAAATAGAATAATAATAATCTCTTTTTCATGAATGAACAAGTTAACCTACATTTCTGCATGTGATTTTGAATTCTCTTGTTTGAGAAATGGTATCTCAGAGTATGCTAATTTAAAAATAATAGTGACATTCTGAATATTAATATTAAGCAAAAGGAGGTCTTTATTTTGATTTGGAACTGCTTTTGTATGTCTAAAACTCTTTAAATCTAATAACTGATTCTAATTGTTTGACGTTGATCAAACAAGCTTTAGTCAAATTCAGGATGGATAAAAGTTCCATTTCTGTCACTATCAAATTAATTTGGAGGTAAAAATCTAGAGCTATGTACAATTGATCAATAATTTCTTAAATCAGTTTTGTTTCCATATGCAGATAGTAGCAACATAACTAATTTTCAACTCTGACATATTTTAGATGCAGTTGTAATCATGTACTTTGGAATCAATATGTATAAACACCATTTTGTAATGTTTCTCAATTAAACGTGGGATTTTCTAGATGAATTTAAACATCCAGAGATTTATTCAGATTCAGATAAATTATGTCATGATA
The DNA here is from genome assembly GCA_003457575.1 of Thermophis baileyi. NCBI lineage: Eukaryota > Metazoa > Chordata > Lepidosauria > Squamata > Dipsadidae > Thermophis > Thermophis baileyi. Next base: position 1,046,835 of record QLTV01003780.1, read on the forward strand.
TTAATGGGGAAAAACAAAATTTTTTTAAAAAACAGGGCCAATTGTTTGTGAGACATGATACGTAAATTTTCATATATTTCATTAAGAATAACTGCTCCTTGTCATACATTACATTTAGGTGATAGTGATGGGAGCTACCAATCGCCCTCAGGATCTTGACACTGCCATTATGAGAAGAATGCCTACAAGATTTCATGTCAATCAACCTGTAAGTTGATTAAAATGGTTTGCCACGGCCTTCTTCCTAAGGCTTAGAAAAAGTGACTGGCCCAAGATCATCCAACTTGCTTGGTGCCTAAGGCAGGACTAGAACTCATGGTCTCCTGGTGTCTAGCCTAGTATCTTAACACTACCTCATACTAGGTTTCTAAGGTAGTTTATCACAAAGAAAAACAAAATAACAAGCCAAATACACAAACACAAGCTACTTATGATGAAATGCTGGTTAATGGAGAGAACAAACAGGATTCCTTGAAGACCACATACCAAAATTTGGGCAATCTATTTAGAATGTTCCCCTCCTATTTCTATGCCATCCAATATTTCTCTAAGGTGATATGAGGTGTTGTAGGCTGTTCCTTGATAATTTCACAGGGAAGAGAGTAATAACCTGCTTTTGAGCTACGTATGGCTTTAAAACTAGCACAAGAAGTTATATTTTCCTCAGAGACCAACTATTACGCAGTGAAGATTGGACCTAATAACTTACGTTTGAGATACGATTTCCTGTCACACCCATGGATTTTTGCTTGAGTTGTAAGATCCATGCACTTTTCAAAAACCTTTTAGAGTAGCACTCCTCGAACTTTCTGGCTCCATGGACTGGTGTGGGGGGGTGGAGGCAGCGATGGTTTCGCATGTGTAACCTAGATCCCACACAGGTGCAAATGTTTGCGTGCTTGTCTGCCGCCTGCGTGGCCCAGTTCCCAACAGACCACGGAACTGGTACTGGTCCACAGACTGGGAGTTTGAGAACCCCTGTTTTAGAGGATGTGACCAGAGAAATCAGAAAGTTGCCATACCTATTTTCTCTAGGAAGCAAGAAGTGTGGGGAAAAAAACTTCCACACTGGACATGTAGAAGGAAATTTTTATAAAGCTTCCATTTTAATTTAGCAGGGGAAACATACCATTATTTAAGAGCAGCTACTGTATTTACCTCTTGACCTAATCAGTTTCTTGCTCATACAAAATTCATCCGCCTTGTTTGGGATAAGTTTCAGCTTTTTATTCAGTTTTCTGTTCTTTATAATCTGTATTAAAACTGGTGGTATCTTGTTTATTCTGCCTTTTTGATTTGTATTTGATTTGCCTTTTGTATCTGTGTTTAAAGAAGTTCTGGAAAGACTGTGCGTGCTGAGAAATTAGCCATGTTTGTATATTTTTTTCTTGCTGCTCTAGACTCAATTTCTGACTGACCTCTCCCAAATGGGTCTATGACAACTCACCATGGCCAACTCGCCACGGTCAATTCACCATGGCTAACTCGCCACAGCCAACTTGCCACGGCCAACTCGTTGCAGGACAACTTGCCATGGCCATCTCGCCACAGGACAAGAGTTACACTAATATCAAAGAAATGGTGGAATAGAATCATTAAAGAAAGGATGCAAAAGGAGGGACAGAATGAAATGTGAATGGCAAAAATTAAAATAATTTTTATTTTAAATATTTAAATAGAATTGTTAAATTGTCCCATGGTGAGTTAGCCGTGGCAAGTTGTCCTGCAGCAAGTTGGCATTGATGAGTTGGCCACGGCGAGTTGGCTATGGCAAGTTTTCCCATTCCCTCCCAAATAACCCTCAACCATCTTCCATGAATCCCACTTATCAAAGGATTTATTCTCTCACGAGTGCTGCTTCCAGAAGCAAGGAGGAGAGAATAAAGAACCTGGGTGGCTGTTGAGGACATTTGCTTGAGAAGCACTTGGCATTTGATGATGGAAACTATCTTCTCTGGGAGATCCAGTGGTACGACAAGGAATCTATAGCAGAATAGTTTTTTAAAGGCATCATAAATGTCATAAGATTATCACTGTAAAAAGATTGGATCATTGTTCCTATTTTGTATTAATAATACGTTTCTTTCTTTTAATTTAAAGTCACTAAAACAGAGGGAAGCAATCCTGAAACTTATTTTGAAAAATGAAAATGTAAGTTGGTAATTTTTTGCACTATAAAGTAAATTATTTTGTATTCCTACAACAGTGTCTCATGGTTGTAGACAAACAGTTTCTGCAAGCTCTTATATCATGGAGGTTTTAGTCCTCTGTAATGACTCAGTTAAGATAAACTTCTGGCTCATAGACTTTCCCCAAACATGGATTGTAACAAAAATTTGCCAAACAGTCATATATCTTTAGAAATCTTATTGCCTATTGGTAAATGTTAATTTATTCCAATTTATTGTGCGTCCATAATATTTACCATGTTGTTGGTCCCTATATCAGTAGAGACCTTTCATATTATCTGCATATTGTAGCATATTGTAGAAACACTGCTTCAGTTTCTGCCACCTGCTTACCATGAATTTATGTATTTACAGTTGCAAGAAAAAGTATGTGAACCCCTTGGGATTACGTGGAGTTTTGCATGAATTGGTCATAAAATGTGCTCTGAACGTCATCTAAGTCACAACAATAGAAAAACACAGTCTGCTTAAAATAATACTACACAAACATTAGATGTTGCCATGGTTTAATTGAACATAACATGTAAACATTCACAGTGCAGGGAGGAAAAAGTATGTGAACCTTTGGACTTAATAACTGGTTGACCCTCCTTTGGCAGCAATAACCTCAACCAAACGTTTCCTGTAGT
>QLTV01003780.1:1050659-1064698 GCA_003457575.1 Thermophis baileyi
TTGGAGTCAAGGTTGGCTCACTCCTGGCTCCAATTAGCTCTTGGAGAAGTCATTAGGCTAGGGGCTCACATACTTTTTCCTCCCTGCACTGTGAATGTTTACATGTTATGTTCAATTAAACCATGGCAACATCTAATGTTTGTGTAGTATTATTTTAAGCAGACTGTGTTTTTCTATTGTTGTGACTTAGATGACGTTCAGAGCACATTTTATAACCAATTCATGCAAAACTCCACGTAATCCCAAGGGGTTCACATACTTTTTCTTGCAACTGTATTACTCATTTTATATAGTTGTCCACTCAACAGAGTGGCTAACGACATGAAAAACAATACAGGTAGTTCCCAACTTACGACTGTTCATTTAACGATGGCTCGAAGTTACAACAGCTTTGGAAAAAAAAAACTTGAGGCTTGCATTCACTATGATGGCCATTGTACCAACCCCCCCCCCCCAGTCGCAATATGGGTGCTTGGCAATTGCTAGCCCTTACAACCAGTTGCAGTATCCTGCAGTCACATGATCACAAATGCTCATGTGCTCAACAATTGTAAAGGTGAGCTGGTTGCCAAGTGCCCGAAATATGGTCATGTGACTGGATGGAAAGTTCATACAGCCATTGGAACTCTGGAACTGGGTTCTAAGTAACTTTTGGAAGGGACTCCATCGTATCTTCAAACAATTGCTAAGCAACCAAATCGTTAAGCAAGGACGGCATGTATAATCTCTTGTAAATGAAAACGACTTGCAGAACAATTACGCAAAATATCCAGTTTATCTCCAGTTAGGACATAACAATTTATCAGAGCCATTTGACTATCGCTATTAATAATTGCCAAAATCATAAGGTGCCCATCAATAACCAAAACATCATGTTCAGGTATAATATATGGAGATTTCCTAATTAATATAGCCATTCTGGTCATGTTTGAATTTCCATAAATAAGAATCTGATAAACCAAAGTCCTTAATAAGTAATTTGTTTGTAACAAAATCAAGCATGACAAATTATTTGATTCTATTTCAGTCTGAGCTATTCCTTATTGTTTATAAGTTAATTCTGTGGCCCTTGGGTGTGCTGTTTTTTTTTTTTTGCTGACAGGTGGACAGGCGTGTGGATCTCCTTGAAGTCGCCAAAGAAACGGATGGGTTTTCAGGAAGTGACTTGAAAGAAATGTGCCGCGATGCTGCACTCCTGTGTGTCAGGGAATATGTAAATACTGCATATGAAGACAGGTACTTCTATTTAATGCTCCAGAAGGCTTGATATCTAGGAACCAATTTTGCTGGGTTTTTTTTTTTTTTTTTTTTTTTTTTTTTTTTTTTTTCTTTTTATGGTTAACACAGAAATGGCTTCTCATAGCCTAAAGATTGGGTGAACTGTTTACAAGAATTAGGAGGGGATTCCTTCCTGTTTCCTTACTTTATGTAGCAAGATGGATGTGCTCTTAATTCATGACTTCTTGCATCTGGAGAAGTGAGAATTACATTAATGCCACATAAGATGGCAGAGAATTTCAAATGTGCGTGTCAGCCCTGAAGCCATTTTGGGAGCATCTTCCGGGCTGCCACAGCAAGGCCAGTTGGAGCTGTGGGAAAGTGAGGGGGGAGATAGAGATAGCTGGGGGGATGTGTAGCCAAAATAATATCGTTTCCCGTGGGAGCCAAGGATGTTCTACCAGGTGTTGGAGGGGCACGGACAAGAGCCAGCCGGAGTTGGGACTGCAATCTGATTGGGCCATGTGATGGACGTGTGATCTGGGGGCAAGAACTTGGGGTTTTGATTTGGGTGGGGAAAACCTCGGGTCCTTCAGAGTTGGGTTTTCACCAGCTGTGCCAATATGACATTCCTAATAAATTCATACTTTGAGGAAACTCTAGGCCTCAGGGTTTTGATTGCTTTGGGTCTGTTACTTGGAACCCTGACAGTGCGAGTATCCGGTTTAAATTATTGTGAAACACCTCGAAACAATTCTGAAGTGGTCAAAATGCTTCCAAAGATCATTGTTTTGAATGCGAGAACAACTCTTTCAGACTCAACATTTGGAATGGTTTGGTTGGAATTTGAAGCAGGTTTCATACCTCTAGATCAGGGGTGTCAAACTTGATTTCATTGAGGGCCGCATCAGAGTTGTGTTTGACCTCGAGGGACCAGGGTGGTCGTGGCCAGGGTGAGTGTGGCCAGCTCGACCTCACTCGTGTCGGGGGCACCTGTGGTGGCCCGAGCGCTCTGCCAGCAAAAACAGGGTCCCGAGCTCTGTTTTCAGCTGCGACAGCCTCCTGCAACCCTCTGCCAGCAAAAATGGAGCTTAGGAGGGCCACACATGGCCCTCCCAAGCTCCGTTTTCGCTGGCAGAGGCACCGCAGACCAATACTTCGCTGTTTCCAGGGCGGCCCGCGGGCCAGATATAAGCACCCCACGGGCCGGATCCGGTCCACGGGCCTTGAGTTTGACACCCCTGCTCTAGATTCTTCCCAAATAGTGCATGATACATAGTACACACCGTCTCTTTTATTTTAGTAATTGCGCTTTTTACACTTTTCCCTGTTTTTTTCTTCTTCTTCCAGCAACGACGACGATGAAATTCGCCCAGTGCAACAAAGGGATTTGCATCGAGCCATCGAGAAGATGAGGAAATCAAAGGATGCAACGAATCAAAATGTTCTAATGCATGTTAGTTTAGATTAAGGTTATCCATCGCTTCTTTTGGTGACTGGTAATTTAAATAGTAGAAGTCAATTGAAAACAAAACAAAAAACCCCATCCTTTTAACAACTGTTTCTGGAATTGTTTTTATATGCTGATACCTAAGTTATTGAAACCTAGTAATTTTGCAGAATTGGGATTGGGTCCGTGTGACAGATCATGACAAGGAGGGATATAGTCTTGCTTTAACCAATGTCCTTGTTGCAGCCTTAAAAATGTGTGGGTAGGTTTTCGCATGGCACATGGTGGTTCTGAGAGGGAGAGCAGAGCCTGTGTATATATGTATGAGAAGATGCGTGTGTATATATGATGTGTATGTGTATCCACAGGTTTTTATATAGAGACCTAATATGTAGGAAACTTGAATATGAAATCCGTTCATTCTTTTTCTTTTTACTTACTATCTGGATCAAGTTAGATCACAGGGTTAAAATAATAACTGCACAGTTCCCTAATGCACAGTCAGAAATTCTGCTTTTTTGGGGGAGTCGGGGTGGTGATGGTGTGTGTATCTGTAATGTAGGGAAATTCTCATTTCTCCTTTGCATCGTAACTGACAGTATGCGCAGGTGCCAATGATCTAAACCAGGGATCTCCAACCTTGGCAACTTTAAGACTTGTGGACTTCAACTCCCAGAGTTCCTCAGCCAGCTTTGCTGGCTGAGGAACTCTGGGAGTTGAAGTCCACAAGTCTTAAAGTTGCCAAGGTTGGAGACCCCTGATCTAAACATAAAATCTGGGCAAGTCTCATGAATGTTTTCATCTTGTATGATCCTACAAATTGTATTCTTTTTCATACCTTTTTATATAATTGAAGCTTACCATTGTAGGCAGAACACTGGAAACCACAGGTTGTTAATGTTTTCTTTTATTTCTCAATTGTGAATAATGTCCTTTATTTAATTACTGGACATAAATGCTGCCATTGCTAAATTTCCTTCTTTGCTGCTCTAAACCTTCTAACAGCTCTAAATGGAAATCACAAAAATTATAACATCAAGGACAGTGGCTTTCAATTTTAGTTAAATTTCTATAAGACAGAGATCTTACAGAAAGTAGGAAATAATCATATTTCATATTCATTATGAAATAATAATAGAAAAGATTGGAATAATGAGATTTATTTTCTTAAATTCATTTACTGTTGTGTCTCCCTACCGCCCCACCCCAAATTCATATCTGTGCGCTAATTCTAGGTATACTTGTGAGCTGCTTTTCTTTGGGTATAGAACCAAAATGTCTTTTACAGATCATATCCTAACTAGAATGATTTACTTCTTTTTTCTATGTGTCCATTTCAAAATGGAAAATCTGTGGCCAAGGAAAACACAATTCAGTTACTGTTAAATAAAGCAGATTTTGTCAAATGAAATAATTCTTTTAAAAATCCATCCAAGTCAGCCTGTCTTAGAATTTTAGTCCCATTTAAGTGGCTGCTTAGAATATTTGGGGTTAAGAACTGAGTGGGTAAATGTATATGTGATGATCAAATGCTTTTGCATTATGGACAACATTAAATCAAAATGGGGGCGGGGTGTCATTCCCCCATTTAATTTTCCTTTTATTGCTAAATCAATCCTATCCAATCCCCTTGTACATATCAGAGGTATGTACATATCTGAGGTATGTATCTGAAAAGAAAAATACTTGAAAAATATCTATGCTTCTGGACACGGTGCTCTGATTTTCAGCCATACATACATATAAATACAGCTTGAGATATCAGTAAGTTGACCTTTTAAAGTCATTTACACAAATCTCTTTTGCAATATTAAAGCTTAAGACAAATTCCTTAGGTAGATTGTGGTAAAGTACTTGATTTAATTCTTCAATTAAGCCTTTCATTTTAATGAGCTTTATTGGATTCTGATAGTAATTCTTTGTTCATGTCTCAAATTTTATTCTACTTAATTTCAGCCATACCTCAAAATAAAAAAAATTATAACTTTATCTGACCATTTCATTAAACTGCTGTATCTTTCCAGTGTTTTCTATGGCCCGTAAATAAATGTCACACAGTGAGTCTCTGTTGTACCTCATGTTCTAAACATTTATGAATGTCGATGAATAATCTTGCCACAACAGCAAAGCTAGATATTAGTTCTTGTGACCAAATATATTCATTTTAAGATGTATCATTTCACTTCATAATTTTCGTAAGCTCAGAATAGTCCCATTTAAGTTTATAGTAGCATAAATCATACTTTGTTTCTCTCTCACTGAGTGAAACAGATTTATCTTTTTCTCTATTCCTTTAAGAGTTTTGGTTTATTTGCAAGAGTGAAAATTAAATGTCAATGATTCCAGGTTTGTTTTAAGGACAATGGTTAGGATCCAAAGATTGTAGCAGCTCAGGAAATTTCAGCAGATGCTCTTTACGCATGATGTGTCTCAAGACACTTTAAAACCTTGGTCAATACTTCTGATGTCCTTTGTCACTGTAAAAACATGACTTAAAATCTCACGCCTGTTTGCCTTCTGACCCCATCATTCCAGCAGTAAATATTAATTTAGTAGGCATAATTTAAAACTAGGAAGTAAGAAGCACCTGAAAATATTGAATGAATTTCCCCTCAACTTGTTTAAGAGGTAATAAATGTGAACAATCTGTTTAATTTCTAGAACTATTCTTTAGATATTTATTCCACCAGACGTATTGCTATGTAGTAGTACGGTAAGATATAGATTTTTATTACCTTCCTTGGTCACTAAGCTCCATTAGCTATCCCTGGGACATAGCTGTATAGTTTTATAATAAAATATTTATCTGCATTTATAGGCTAAAGAGCAGTCTTTGTGATATTCAAAGGTACTAATGGTCAAGAATGGAAATTATCTTTCCATTCTTGATAGTTATGGTCTGATTGTGGTGATCGGAACTTCCCATTGAAAGATCATGGCAACTTCAAAGGAACAATTGTATTTATGATTTCCAGACAAATAACTTTGTTAATCTGTAGCACCAAAAATAGCAGTCTTTTGGCATCTTCATAGTTCCATGGCATAAATTTGCATATTCAACAGCCCAATGTTTGCCTTATAAAATTATTTGACTTCCAGATGAAAATATTAATATATTATTTGGGGTGGGGGGGAATAGGGACTTGTTTATAAGATCAGCTGACTTAAGAAAATTCATGGAGAGTTTCTTGTCTCCTCCTTTGCTGCCCCTACAAAACTACTCCAAGGGTTGAGGGATGTTTCCCAATAAGATAGAATGGATGTAGAAGGTTTTTGGAAGAATTGTACCAAACAAAATAGAAGCTTCCCAGTGTTGACTTCTTCTTACTTCCTTGTTTTAAGAGCCATGATTTCAGCAGAGCGTCTTACTTTATAACGGAGCCATGTTAATGCCGTTATGGTACTATGTAATTATTGTACTTTTAGCTCTTCCGACATTCAGATAAGCACTTATTGAATGTGGATTCTTTGTGCAATCGAGATGGCTCTTGAATAGTTACAAACAATTCATAATGTATTTACAGTTGAGATTGTTCCTTCTTCTTGTGCACTATTCTAAAATTAAATTCCAGTCCCATCATTGGCTTGACTAGCACTCATTTTCACACTTCTTGTGAAGAAGAGGTGCCTACCTTTTTCCTCCTTCCATCTTGCAGTTGTCATGCTACGTTAGAGCTCCATGTGAAGGTCCAATGCCTGCAACTAGTTTGAAAGGTGGAGATAATAGATCTGCTAATATTAAGCATACATGTGTTCTCTCTGTGGGGGCTCCCGTTTCTTGTTACAGTGTGTGATTTTGGAGTGGGAGTGGGCTGTTCACTGTTCCGTCACGGACACCATGTCTGTAGTTGTGGTCTGTACAGCGCTATGGTTGTGTCAGGTTTATGTGTCATCCTATTTTACTCATGAGAGTAAAGTAGTCCACCAAGAGTTTTGAGACTCCAAAATCCAAGCCACAAGCTTTGTCATTAGGTACGTTTGTGCTTTATTATTGTCATTACCAGCATGTGGGGCCTCCACTGACATAAAAGAGCACAATTACTGTGTAAAATAATAATGGAATATTTAAGGGTTCCTTTCTTAAACCTGAAAACCCATTGACAAAGCTGAGCTTGATTAACTAGAGAAAGAAGCAATAAATGTGACATGATCATGGCAAACCATTTAAAATTGTGTTGTTTTTTTTTTAATATCTGTTTTTCCATATGGTTTTAAGGATCAAGTATATACATGTATTCTCACTGCAGTGGCTAAATGTAAATGAATAAAAAAAGATTAGCCAGCCTATATATGATTCAGTTTCGGTGTTCATTTATTTTCTGAGACGCTTTGCTGGAGGCTGTACAGGGAGTCCTTGACTTACAACCACAATTGAGCCCAAAATTTCTGTTGCTAAGTGAGACATTTGTTCAGTGAGTTTTGTCCCACTTTATCACCCTTCTTGTCACAGTTGTGAAGTGGGACATTTGTTAAATGAATTTTGCCCCATTTTACAACATTTCTATTGAGTGATTCAGCGCAGTTGGTAAATTAGTAACCCGGTTGTTATGTGAATCGGGCTTCCCACATTGCCTCTGCTTGTCAGAAGGTCTCAAAAGGTGATCACATGACCCTGGGACTCTGCAACCAGTTGACAAGCATCTGAATTTTGATCACGTGATCATGGGGATGCCATAGTGTGAGAAAAATGGACATGAGTCCCATTTTTCAGTGCCATTGTAACTTTGAACAGTCACTAAATGAACTGTTGTAAGTCAAGGACTACCTCTATGAGGTGTTTTTTTTTTTCTTTCTATTTACGGTAGCAGAGAAATAGGGTTTCTGCAGCAGGCTTTCAGGTGCCAGATTGCAACTCCAGTCATCTCTCACTCAAGACTAGAATTAGTTTAATTCAAGATTATGAGAGCTAAATTGTTCCAAGACATCTTTCCCTAACCTGGTATCTTCTAGACTTCAACACCCACAATAACTGGTATTATTACAGACATACACTCTATCCCTTTCCTAATAACTACTTGGACAACCCCCTGCAGTTTTGGAAGTGATTTGCCCTTGCAAAACTAGGGCTCTGGTCCAAGGTCCCCCCCCAGCTGGCCTTGTCCCTCAGGTAGGTCAAGAGTTTATGGTCTCCTGGTTTCTAGCCCAATGCCTTTAACCACTAAATCAAACTGGCTCTCAAGGACAGGTATTCCTCGATTTACGACCACAATTGAGCCCAAAATTTATGTTGCTAAGCGAAGATAATTGTTAAGTGAATTTTGCCCTATTTTACAACCTACCTTGTCACAGCTCTTAAGCAAATCATTTCAGTGGTTAAATTAGCAACATGGTGGTTAAGTGAATCTGGCTTCCCCATTGACTTTGTCAGAATGGTCACAAAAGCAGATCACGTGGCCCTGGGCCACTGCAACCGTCATAAGTATGAGCCAGTTGCCAAGCATCCGAATTTTGATCACATGACCATTGGGGATGCTGCAACGGTCATAAGTGTGAAAAACAGTCATAAGTCACTTTTTTCAGAGCTGTTGTAATTTTGAATGGTCACTAAATGAACTGTTGTAAGTCGAGGACTACCTGTACATATTGACTCAATTTGTAAAGAATCACGGATTTCCTTCTTTTCTAGCCAAGAGCATCCGAGTCTTTTGCTCTTTACATAAAGTGACTATTCATTTTCCTGATAGACAATACTGACAATATTTTTTTTTTTGGATAAAACTTTGCTAAATGTATGTAGAACAATTGCAGACTTTCTGTAGCATCAGGGCTCTTGACGCAATTTGAGGACATTAAGATGAACGAGCAGATGCCAGGTTTTGGACATTTTACCACATGCAGACAAGCGAAAGGCAGAAACATTCAAACAGTGAAATATTTATTGTCACCAAAATGAATTTTAGTAATAGAAGGCCAGAAGATATTTTTATCAAGAGATGCAACAGTTAAGGCATACATGTCGATTTCGGGTCTGTAATAAATATGCTATAAAATATTATAGGATGTATTTTTGTAGAAAGAGGTAAAGGCACATTACAACATATTTAGCAATAGCAATAGCAATAGCACTTAGACTTATATACCGCTTTACAGTGCTTTACAGCACTCTCTAAGCGGTTCACAGAGTCAGCATATTGCCCCCAACAATCTGGGTCCTCATTTTACCCACCTCAGAAGGATGGAAGGCTGAGTCAACCTTGAGCCGGTGAGATTTGAACCGCTGAACTGCTGAACAGTCAGCTGAAGTAGCCTGCAGTACTGCACTCTAACCACTGCGCCACCTCGGCTCATATTTATTTATTTGGACTCTTATCGTTCTATAAGGTTAAAAACCTGGAAAAATATTGGCACTATAAACATTTAGATTACAATGGCAAGAAGACATTATCTTCAAGCTCCCTTCCAAAGCTCTCGGTTATAAAAGGCCTTATGGCTAATATAGATTAGCCAGCAATGCTGGAACCTTCTACCAATTATACTGGCTATGGTTGTCTTCTGGCCAATGCAATTTGCAAGATGGCTACTGCTTACCTACTGCATTCAACTGACCAAAAAAAAAAAAAAAGGAAACCCGTTTTATTCTCTTGGTCCCAAAGATTCAAAAAGCATTAAATGCTATAGCAATGTTTTAAAAAGCATTTTCAAATATTTGTATTTAGACTACAAAAATGACTTTGTTGCATAATTGCTACATGAAAATGAGTCAAGCAACTTGCCTATTTTTGGACAAGAATAGTGAAAAATCCAAATCATAAAAGAAAAAAGAAACTTAGCATACCTGTAGCTAATATAAATGCCCAAATTATGACCACAATCCATTTTAGGCTCTATAATCCATGATCTGAATCAGTTTTTCATCTTGTGGGAGTCACAATAGAAAGAAATTCTAACAATTATGAATAGTTATACCCAAAAGGTGGATGGATGGATGGATGGATGGATGGATGGATGGATGGATGGATGGATGGATGGATGGGCAGATAAAAGTTTCACAGCGTTTGTGGATTTCCAATTAACATATTTTAAATTCCATCATTTTTATTCTTTCCAGTTCTGCAGTTAATGTTTGGCCTGATGTTGTACTGATTCAAAATTTTATAGTGCCTTGAATTGCGTTTTCAAATAAAGTTGTACTTTATAAAACTTACAAAAATAAATAATACACTGAAGACATTTAATGCAACAATTCCCCAGTTGTGAAAATACAGGTAGCAGCTGGACTTGCCTGATATATCATACAGAGCAGAGGGCAGCTGTTTTATTCTAAGTTTTCAATAACCCTTGATTTTGGACGTGGATTTCAGAGCCAAACTTCTGTTTAATCATAGCAGCAGCTAACTGTGTATCCAGTGGTAGAACAGCACCAAGCGTTACGCTCAAAAGCAGGGCTATCTCAGACTAGGGTGATGGGAAAAATAATAATGTATGTAAGGTTGAGACAGATCGTACCTTCTCAGTGATTTTCATGATGTGGCTATTCTGATTTGTACAGTGTTTCACTCTCCTTGCCACTGAATAGCACACTAAGTACAGCAGCACAATAGCAAAAAGAGCTGATATTTTTTTTAAAAAGCAATAAAATATCAGAAGGGTATATACTGTGTTAAACTGTACTTAGCATTCATGACGGAAGTATTAAGATGCAAAAGGAATGTATCAGTTAATTCTGACTGAACCAATTATATACGGAAAAAATTACAACTAAAACATGTTTTCTACCCCTATGAGCAGATTCTGGAACAGAGCCCCATAATTTGGGATTCATCAACCATGATAATATGTTTGTGCTTATTTGCTCCTTACCAAGAAGAAAAGAATTAAAAATCCAAGAATCGTCATGATTCAATATATAAAATGCAAAAAGTTTTCCTATGGAAAAAGGGGTTGTGTCCACATGCATTCACCTTTCCCTTAAGTATTTATTTACTCCAAATTCAAGTTGCCTTAGGGTGCCCCTGGATTCTCTCCCCACCCCCTGCTAGTTTTAAAGGCCTCTTAGATGATAAGACTGGATGTTACAAAAAATACTAAGCTATTAGCCATTGTGTACATGAATCAGTCCTTTAAACCAGTTGTTAACGATTTCTTTCTCTTTAAGACACCTTCATTGGATCTGGTCATCTAAGAGAATTCAGAGTTTATCACTGGATAAATCGAGTTGGTAAAAAAGGGGTAGGACAGCATTGTAGCTGTCATGACTTTTTTGATACCCCTTTCTACATCACCCTAGAACACGGGTGTCAAACTCGGTTGCATCATGTGACGTCACGTGATGTATCATGACTTGCTTTTGCGGAGACAGAGTGGGAGTAGCCTGCACGTGATGCAATCCAGCCCATGGGCCGCCAGTTTGACGCCCCTGCTCTAGAAGATGGTTAGGAATGAATCCATGTCTCTCAGAAAAACTTCTCCAGTCAAAATCGGCCCTTGCATTGGATAAGCTAAGGCAGGGGTGTCAAACTCACATCGTCACATGATGTATCACAACTTTTCCCCCCTTTGCTAAAACGGTGGGCGTGGCCAGCGCATGACGCATCCGGCCCACGGGCCGCGAGTTTGACACCCCTGAGCTAAGGCGATCATGATGAATGCTCACTTGGGAAACTGTAGTGGGGAAAGGAAATGGCCTTGGGGGAGAGATGGAAGAGCAACTACCAAGACAATAGTCAAATAAAAGAAGGGGGCAGAAATGTATCTTGAAAAAAGTTTCAGGCAAGACCCTCTCTAGTTCTCCCAAGGATAAAGAGAGAGAGAGAGGAAACGTATTCAGACTCGTAAGATTCTATTACTATATCTTTACAATAAAAGTAGTATTGGCCTACATGACTTTGGTTTCCCAGTCTGGTCTATACCTTGAAGAGAGGAGAGGAGCTGTGAAAGGGCAGTCATTTAGACAGTAATGATGTTATTAGCACCCAGTTGAGGGGGAAATGCTTGTGGATGTCCATCATGAAAGAATTTGGCCAGGGCTATACAGAAACTCAATGTCAAGGGTGAGAAAGGTGCATTTCTTGGTCCAAGTTAACCAAAACGCTATTTGTAAAGAAGCATAGCTTTGTGACTGTTTCCAAGAGAAAACTGCCATGGAATTCTCTCTAAATGCTGATTATACCAACTCCATTTCATCTTCATTATCATCATCATCTAAAAAAACGACATACCATGAAATCTTCCCTCTTCACCCCAACAGTACATGAAAGGTTTTGGTAGAGGCCAAAAAAAAAAGCAAACCACAATGGGAAAGTACTAGTTTATCTCCTACTTCTTTCTAGGAGTTCAATTTATAGCATTAATGTGATAATTTGCATAGTGCATAGTTTCAATAATATTTTTTGGCAAAGGCTGTGAGAGCTGGATCCCTATGGCTTTGAACTCATTATTTTGATTTTTTTTTTTTGATGCGTACAGTAAAAACTTGTTTTATGGCATTCCTTTGAAATTAAGAAGAAATCGCCTATTTTAGCTCTAAAAATGGAAAAGCTGGTCCAGAACCATTGTATGGCCCAGAAAGAAAATGCCCAGCAACCAAAAGATTCCAAACTAGATGAAACATCATAGCATATTCATCAATTAGCAGAGCTCATATTTAAAATAAAGGCACTTTAACAGACAGCATAATTAATTATTTTTTCCCATCGATGTGTAGTATTCTGTCAACACCTTCCATGCTTTTGGCGCCATGAACCCATCAGGGGGATTGTCACCTTCACGAGCCAACTTTCTCATGCGTGTGCCAGAAATGAAATCAAATTCAGTGTGCCTGGTGAAGAACAAATGGGAAACATGAAGAGAGGGCAAGCATATTGCAATAACAAAAACAGTACCCAAAAGGTTGCATTTTCCCAATCTTTGTTCACTTTCTGTACATTCAAATTGATCTGACATGGATGCTATTTTTTACATATTACTGAAGAGTAATCATTCACACATACAAATAGTAATTCAGATTGCTACATCGTCTGAACAACTCATAACATTTCATTGCTCTGTGATGATCATCCCAGAATTCAAATTTTTAAAGATTATTCAGAAGCAAATGTCTATGGAGGTTCTCAACGATCCAGGTTATGGCTGTCCCAAATGTGTTTTTTTCCCAAAAAGCAACTGGACTTTCTTGGTGTATTCTTGGAAAACGTTTTGCTTCTCATCCAAGAAGCTTCTTTAGTTCCTCAGCTTCTTGAACAAGAAGCGAAATGTTTTCAAAGAAAACACCAAAAAAAGTCCAGTTGCTTTTTGGAAAAAAAACACATCTGGGATATTCAGAAGCAAAACAACAACAACAACAACAACCCAAAACAGCATCCCAAGTTAGTGTATTGTATTTACCACACTTTTCTCTCTAACAAAAATGGGATACTTATACTTCAGATATTGCAAAAGACAATCTCTGGTTCCTGTGTTTATCGAGTAGCATTTAATACATTATCATCACACATCTCTTTCTTTTTTTAAAAAAACATCTCATTTTCTAATTTTCCAAACTAAATCCTGAATATGTATACTGTTGAATATGTATACTGTGAACCATAGTTCAAATTAGGATTAGGTCAAGATAGGGAAGCAATTTTCACCATTTTTGTCATGTGTTAAGATGACAGTCAAAATTCTCAAAATTCCCTTTCTATTTTCTCCCATTTGATCAAAAGAAAAAAAATCTGGAAGCTTTTAGTTAAACCTGGTTTAGTGCCTCATGTATTAGGAACACACACCAATTAATGCAAGCTTTGGTCAGTTTTGATGATGTTACCGTATCAGTTCAGCCGAGACTGACTCTTGGCGATAAATAATAAAAAAATAAAATAAAATAAAATAATAAAATAAAATAAAATAAAATATAATAAAATAATAAAATAAAATAATAAAATAATATAAAATAAAATAATAAATAAATAAATAATAAAATAATAAAATAAAATAAAATAATAAAATAAAATAAAATAATTAAAATAAAATAAAATAATAAAATAAAATAATAAAATAAAATAAAGGATGTAATGGCAGTTTGGCTCCACTGGTTAGACACCAATGAGGACATAGCTAATGTGAGTAAGTGCTAATTATGGAGTTGTAATTGACTATTATTACTTACCTGTCTGGATCATAGAAAAGCATCGCTTTTTGTACTTTGTTGTATGCAGCTACTCGGAAGGGAATTATTTCCACCGAGGTTAGTCCTGGAGCCATACTAAGCACCTTTCCACCTTGTGTGGGTTCATACAGATCTTTCTTGGTCTCTGGATGAGGCATACCTGCCGGATCTCGACCCACAATGTAGAAATTGGCACCAGCAATCATTCGAGACCTACAATGCCACTGGACCTGCCATAAGAACATCAGAATGCTATAAAAAGAGTGGGTGGGTGGGTGGGTTTTT
>QLTV01003780.1:1064801-1081083 GCA_003457575.1 Thermophis baileyi
CTACAATCTTATACCCACTTACTCGGAGGCCTCAACAAATGGAATGAGATTTACTCTCAAGCAGACTCATTCACATTCATACTATTTCAGGTATTTAAAATATTTCAATACAGTAATAAGAGAGAGAGAGATCTGATATCAGAAATCCCCCTTTTTATCTCTTTGGAAACTTCATGTCATCAAAACTCAAATATTAGAAAGGAATGTACCAAGATGGGGGTGGCACAGTCCTGGCTCTCTGTTATTTCCCCAACCATGTCTGTTCTGAAGTTATCCTAGATTAATTGCTCCTGATGGACAGTCTTAAATTAGAGAAAATACTATAAAATCCTATAAATACATTTTAAAACATTAACTGGGAAAGAGAATAAAATACAGCTATGGTTTCTCCCTTATTTCCTTCCCATTTTGGTGGCTCTTTTCCTTCTTTTCCTACTGTTGGGGGAAAAAAAAGATCCCAGAACAATATTGAACGAAAATAATGTTCAGGGAGCTAAACTCCATACCTCCGTTGGGCCAGCGTACAACATGGGAGAAGGGAAAATTGCAACGACGGTGGATTTGGGATCCAAAACATGTTCTTCTAGCACTGCAGCATGCTGCTTCATGCGCCAGTCCAAGGGCACATCGTCATCCTTGGTCCATCCGCCAAGAGGATGCAGGAGCAACACCGGGTGCTTATAGCCCCTTTCCAGCAGCCGGCGTTTAGTATCCTGCATTAGTAGAGCATGTCCGTTATGCACCGGATTACGTAGTTGGAAAGCAAAAACTGCATCTGAAATATAAGGAACATGGCATTGGGAGAATCAGGAACACATTACCTGGAAAGGGCCATGTCAAGCGGAACTTGACTTATACAAAGAACTACCTGCGTTCATCTCTCTAAACTTCTCCCTCAGCTCCAATGGAGTCAAGCGGTATTGGTCTAGTCCATCGTTCCATTTTATTCTCTCTAGTACAAGGAGTTCACCCCCAGCAAGCCAGTCTCCACTCTCCATCACCATCTATCAAAAGATATTACCAGGAATTAGAAAGAACCAATATTCAACTATAATAATTCAGCCTCTGTGTAAAACTTACATTATTCCAGAGGTTACAGGAACTTCAATTCTCATAATTGTATCCCGGGCTATCTTAATTGGAACTAGAAGTTAGGTCAAACAATATCTGGATGCCCTAGGTTCCTCTACCTCAGATTTAAAGTAAGGAGAAATTACAAATTTGTGGATATTACTATTTAAAGCAGGGGTGTCAAACTGGATTGCTTGGAGGGCCGGTGATGAAGCTCTGAGCAAGCTAGCCAGGTTAGATAGTGACATTCTGTCTAAAAGCAGAAAATGAGGGGACAGTACATTCCATAGTTTGGACTGCATTCCTGTAGCCAAGAATTCTTAGTATTCCAAACTTTTCCCAGTGAGGACTTAATCTTCATTCATATTGACTCAGTAACAATGGAATGTAGTAAAAAGTATCACAGTGCACTAAGGGCATCAACAGCCTGACATACTGTCAAAAAGTTAAGATGGCTGCTGTAACGTGTCATGAAGACTCAATCATCCAGGCCAAAAGTATCTAAAAGGTTAAATCATGGCAACTGGACCAAAATTTGTTAACCTGAGACGTTTCATTGCTCATCCAAGCAACTTCAGCAGACCAAAAAAATAAAATTAGATAGTCAGATAATCGTTGGAATGTACCAACTGTTGCCATGCCAACTTCAGGGGTTTCTCTCTGCCTATCTAATTTTTTATTTTTTTATTATTTATTTTGACTGATGAAATTGCCTGGATGAGCAACGAAACGTCTCAGATTAACAAATTTTGGTCCCGTTGCCAGGGGATTTAACCTTTTAGATAGGCTGCTGTAATGGCACAGTCAAAGCTTTTCCTTGTGTCAACCTGCAAAACGACTTCAGCTGAAGCCATGCTTACTTCTGTTTTGTTTCTTGGTTGCCATTCAAGGGGGAGGGGGGAGACCATGGAGGGGAACTCAGGAATGTGGTGCCTCAGCTGGCTAGCCAGAACATCCACCAGCCGGCATGTGAACCAAGGTCATTTCAATGGACACTTGTTGAAGTTGAGCGGGAACCTACACCTGGACTACTTGGGCCATGTAACCTGAGGGACAAAGGGGGGTGGGGAGGTCTTATTCTTTTAACTATCCCTGAGCGCGGGAATAATTTAGAGCTAGTTTCACCTTTCTAAGTGCCAATATGATGTATTCAATAAAGGATCTCTTGAACCTGAACAAAGTATGTAGAGCTGCAGGCTAAGTGGCCACACTCTTAGACTATTTAAGCCCTGACCACGCTTAGCCTCGTTGCAGGAAACAACGTTTATTATTACTCTTGAACTTTTTGACTCCAGTCTGCTCAGTTCTTGTTCCAGTAAGAGTCTTGTTTCCTGCATTCCTAGCTCTGGGAGTATTGCCAGATACAGTAAGTCCTGCTCATTATCTCTTGGACTCCGGCCAGCTGTTAAGACTGTACATTAACAGCAGGGGTTTGAAAAAGACTCTTCTGCCTTTATTTTGTTTTCAACGACTCCTAAGAAGTTATTAGGAGACCTTTATTATTTGTAAACGAACAGTATTTTGCAGTTTGTGTGTGCGTATTATTGGTGGCTCGTCGCTGGGGCAGAACAATGTGACCTGAGATACAAACGGGGTGGGGAGATCTTATTCTTTTAACTATCCATAAGCGCGGCAATAATTTAGAGCTAGCTTCACCTTTCTAAGTGCCGATATGATGTACTCAATAAAAGATCTCTTGAACCTGAACAAAGTGTCAAGAGTCCTGACTTCCCTGAGTTCATTACTCGGAACGGTGACACCTTGCATATGAAAAGAGACGGGCCTTCAATCAGGTGGTTGTAGCTGCCATCTTGATCCAGTCCATCAGATGCCACTGAATGAGATAATTTATTTATATTTCTGGAGGCAAAAATAGAACCGATTTGTGCTTACTTTTACATGTGGGTGCTTTGCGCAGGTGGTTCCCCAAACACGAGCACAACGCTCTTCCTTCCTGTGTTCAAAAAATTCTGGATTTTTAAGGATTGCCACCCTCCGCCCATTGTACTCCAGGGTGAATGCACTGCATCCTTCCAGACGTTTTTTGTCTTCAGTAGAGATGGGAAGTACAATCGGTATGCTCAGGTTAATAACACCATCTGTGCAAAAGAAACATTAAATTCAATCAATTAATTTAAAATTAATTTTAAAAATGGGGGAAACTTTGCTGTGTTTCATTTGAAATCCCTAGAAAAGGAGATTCTCAACAGTAGGCTCTCTGAACAGTTAAATCACTTGATTTTTGTGCTTATCTCCTTATTTTCTAACACAACAGTTACAAGCTACCTATAGTATTCTTACAGTTTAGTAGCATGCAGTTTTCTCTTTTCTATGAGAAATTAAGGATCTCAAGATGTATGTAGGACACCTAGAGCAAAACTTCAGGCTAGAAAATGTTTCCTCTTTCACAAAATATCCTTTGTATAAATACTTTGAAGGAAAACCATTCAATTTTAATACAATTATTTCACTTGAAGGGCATTATCCACTCTGTACGCTTTGTAAAACTAAATATCTAGTAGTAGTTATGAATCTCAGACTGAAGATCAATCACACCATTTAGATTTGGTTTTAATAGTTGGCCTCTCTCATTTAATTTTATATGTTATATTTGTGTTCTTTCTGACCTGCTTTAATAGTGACTCTGTCTTTAATACTAGGAATTGCTCTTTCTTCTCCTTTTTGAACAGACTTCTGTTGAATCATTTCCTCAATTTTAGTTGGCTGTAAAGGTCAATTTTCAATATAGTATTTTTTTTTCTAAATCACTGTCTGAATCAAACAATTAACGTCCTACAGTCCAATTCATGAACTTCCCTAGGATAGCCTACAATATAAAATCTAACAAAATGGACAAAACCAAGTGTACAGGAATGCTCACTCAGTTCTAAAGAGAAGGCAAAAAGCATTTCCACAGTTCTTGCTTAGAGCTCTAAGATGACACTCATTTTGATATCAGTGTCTTAGTGTTCACTGCTACTTTCTTCACCGTTTCCATGCTTCTCATTTAATACTATATGGCACAAAATCTTTTTAGGCTTAGGGTTTCACAAGCCCATTTCTTCCAGAATACAACAGATTACTCCTCATCAGACATAAATTACTAACACAGCTGTGCAATAATAGCTGTGCAATAGTGTCTTGACATCACTTCTTGTCCTTTGTGGCTTATTCTATCTATTTGTTTGCATCAGAACATCGGCAATTACTTTTTTCCCCTTTTTGCTTGGTTCTTCAAATGTTCTTCTTTAGTTTAAGTCATTCACTTCAGCCCCTTGCTTGGTGTAGGAATCCAGATAAAAGCATCCCAGCCAGAGACCTATCTAGCCTCTGCCTGGGTGCATGCAATGAAGGGAATCTCGCTATTCCATTGAGTAATTGATTCTACCATCAAATGCTCTTAAGGATTAGAAACTTCCTAACATTTAGTTAGAGACTGCCTCCCCATAACGTAAATCCCATTTTTTGACTCTTGAGCTCCAGAAGAACAGAGAATGGTGCTGACCTTTTTCTTTTGTAAGTATTTGTAGAGAGCACTTACTTCTTAAGGTAAAACTTGCCCATGTGCTTCAATCTATCTTTACCGAAATTGCTTTCCAGTTCCCAGATTAACAGAATAACGGAGTTGGAAGGGACCTTGGAAGTCTTCTACTCCAACCCCCTGCTCAGGCAGAAAACCCTATAACATTTCATACAAATGGTTTGTCCAACCTCTTCTTAAAAACCTCCCATTGGATCACCCACAACGTCTTTGTTGCCCTTCTCTGAACTTTTACAATTTGTATGAATCCTTTTTAAATTGTCCAGACAAAAAGAAAGAATGATTACTGCCATTGGAATATTGCTGTTTTTCAATATTATTATTATTATTATTATTATTATTATTATTATTATTATTATTATTATTATTATTATTATTATTATTATTATTATTATTATTATTATTATTATTATTATTTATTAATAATAAATTGTGATTTTTGTAAGCTGCTCAGAGTCTATAGATAAAATCTCAGCATAGGAGGCTGAGAAAAAAACTAATAAAATAATCTTATTAGACACTAATCAATGGCCAATAAATAATAAATGAACTCGCATCTATCATGCTATAAGCTGCCCAGGGTTGTTGGATATGAGATGAGCAGCAAATAAATTTCATAAATAAATAAAATAAAATAAACTGCAGCTTAAAACCACATATACCATTTTTTTGCAGCCTCAATACACTGTTGCCTAATGTTCCTTTGTAATCAACCATCCCAATTCTTTTTCATACTGTTTTTACCAAGTTGGATACTCCTCATTTTATAAAGGTGCATTTTGTTTCAGTTTCCTAAATGTGACACTTTGCATTTGTCTCTGTAAAATTTAATTCTGTTATTTTCTGCCTATTGCTCTAACCTATGAAGATGATTTTAAATGTCATTTCTGTCTTCTAGTTATTCCCACCTAACTTTATGTCATCTGCAAATTTGACAATATTTCCCTTTGGTTCATCAACCATTCCTTAATGGGGAAAAAAAATTAATTAGCACAAATTGTGAGAGTGAACCTTCTGCATCACACCTTCTGTTTGACAAAGAGTCATCGATGAGGGCTTTTGAATCCATTTAATTGTTATGTCAACCAGCTTAACTAGCTGGCTAATTATATACTTTTCAAATGCTTTCTTGAAATTATATCTAGGGCATCCCCACATCTGGTTCTGTTGAAATACCCTTTTTTGAAATCCAAATTACACGTTCAGCTTCAGTTTTGCTTATAATCAAGAACTTTACCATTACATGAATGCTATTTAAAGGAGGTGGGGAAAGGGGAAAAGGCCCTCTGGATTACAAATATAATACATTGCATTTCAAGTTCTCAGTTCATGAAATAGAATCAATTAACGAATTAGAAATGAAGCTTGTTTAGCCATTGAGTTTGATTTCCAAGTTAATGGATGCTGTGACCATTCTCACTATTCTAACTTTCTGTGAAATAATTCTGATTATCCTGAGCATGGGTTGGATCCAAAGATATTCAAGTGAATTGCTTTTACCTCATCATGTTGTCCTCCCAAGCTTAGGGTTACATGTTACATGTGACAAAGCAAGCATTAAAGATTAAAGCTGCATTGTTGTGGGCAAAATAATTTTTCATTTATGTCGTGCCCATGGGGGTGTGTACATTTCCATATGGGAAAATCATGCCCCAAAATAACTGGAATGGGAAAAAAAAATACAGACAGTCCTCAACTACCTGTATTTAGGCAGTTCACTTAGTGATCGTTCAAAGTTACGACAACACTGAAAAAAGTGACATGACTGTTTTTCACAATTTTCACACGCTGTACCATGGTCACGTGGTTAAAATTCAGATGTTTGACAACTGACTCATCTTTATGACGGTTGCAGTGTCCCGGGGTCATGTGATCACCTTTTGCAACCTTCTGACAAGCAAAGTCAAGCCAGATTCATTTAACAACCGCGTTACTAGCTTAACGACTGCAGTGATTCATGTAATAACTGTGGCAAGAAAGGTCATAAAATGGGGCAAAATTCACTTAAGGAATGTCTCGCTTAGCAACATAAATGTTGGGCTCAATTGTGGTCGTACGTTGAGGACGTTCAAATCTTCCTTGCAGCTTTTCAGTCTCAGCTTCAGACAGGAGCTGGCAATGTGAAACCACAGCTCTCTGATGCCACTAGATGGCATCCATAGAGCACTACCCACCAATTCCATTTTTTTAAAAGACCACTTCCATAGGATCATGTGAGACTTTGGTCTTCTCTCATGATGTCTTGAAGTATCATGATCTTTCTACATGTGGGAAGCTTTTTAAAATAGGGAAGACCTCCAATGGATCATTCAATGGTGCATAGTGACTGAAAATACTGCTCTATACAGGCCAGTGCAAAAGAAAAAAAATATTGTTGTGAGCTTTGAAATGTAAATTGGGGCTTCTGAAAGTAGTTAGCTGCAACCATTTGCTGCCAGGAATCTTTACATTCTAATAGAATGCAAATGTTAATTTAGATACAGCTTGAATGTTTTGTAAAATGGGCTTGCTCGGCACATGTGCAAGGGATATTAAAATAATTTCACCCAGAACAAAGAACCATAAACGGAAAAATGTCCCTGGATGATGGCTTACTTTTTTTTTAGTTTCTAAAGTCTAACGGAAAAATTCCATGGACAGAAGCGACTTTCTGGCTTCATGATGGGACACCTTTGAATCCAAGCCACAACAGAGGCTCCGAGGTCCTTGGGTTAAATTTCATATCTACCAAATCTACAGATCATACTGTATCCATGCACAACCAGAAACTTTTCAGAAGTGGTTATATTTATACTATGATTCAACCAGATGTACTTTTCTTTGTTTAACTCTTCCAACGGCATACTCTTATGTTTTTTTACAAACAAATTTTGGAGAGAAATTCACAAAGACTGTGTTGTCGTGTATTCATTTCCATAAAATCACGTTTTAAAAGATGATTAATATATTTGTAATTGATAATTTACTAAGTCATCTTACTGATGTCAGATGTGATATACAGAAAGTCTTCCAAATGTGTAACCCTCAAGCCTATTACATCCTTCTGAGACTTCCCATTCCTGCTATCTCTCTAGAAATCCTCTCCTAATAACTAAACTTCTGCTCCCCTAGAATATCACAATGGGGAACACTCTGTTAGGATGTAAAATTCTAGAAAGAAGATGGTGATGATCACAAGATAATAGACTTCAGGCTATGACTGGTAAAGTGCCTTGGGTCAGTGGTTGGTAAGTCATGTGTAACCAATCTATTGAAGGCAAGAAGCAGGAGAAGAAAGAGAAAGAGAATGCAAATTAAGAGTTGCCCTTTCCAAGTCAATTAAAATGTTGGAAAAGCACAGTGTAACTGGTTGGATCATGAATATACTTATTATGATTCTGGACTTCTATATCAAAATTTCATTTCAGCAAATCTGTCAATTAATCTTTTTGAATTATTTTTATAGCATAGCAAAAACAACTGAATACATACCAAGCTTGAATATATCAATTTTACCCACTCCTGGCAAAATATAAAGATAATTAACAACCATATTTTAATTGCTTTCCTTCTCAATCACAAAGAGCTTCCAAAATATCAAGATGACACTTAAAACTCTAAACATGGTTTTCATGATTGCATGATGAGGACTAATCTACAAAGATGGATCCACAGGTAGATGGGTCCATGTGTAGATGCAAGTAGCCAACGTATCAATGTTGTATCATGCATGTGACCAATTGAAGCAGTCCTTTGATGAAGATGAGAATATGGACTGCAAGGAGCTACATTTGAGTGAAGACTCTGGGATTTTCTATTTGATTTCCATAAGGACCATTGTAAGATAAGTAAAGTTGAAACATTATGTATCTTCCCAGCTTAGTAAAACTGGATCTTACCTACATCCTAGCAAACTAGAATGTAGTCAAGATCTTAATTAAAGTAGATGCCAATACCACCAGAATTAAAGGTGGTATAAATAAGAAGTGTCTGATCCCTATACGGTATTTGCATATCATTCCATTTTCACCTATGGTAGACAGGAGAAACATGATAGTGGGAAACAAAGCTCCAGCAATGTGCTTGTTCAGTAAAATATTTCACATATCTATTACACTGTTTTCAGTGCTCTCTTTAAAACTATTTTTATTGCTTTATTAGTTTCTGACAGCTGTTGATTATGCACACTAAGCCGTCCAAGATCATTCAAGGGGATTCATGAAAAAGGAGCAATTTGAATCTAGATAGCCCTGCAGCCAATAAAATTACTCTGTGGTCTTTAGGACCAGAGTGAATCCAAGATTTATTGACTTGGGCATGCACACGATCTAGGATTTGACTTGATCTGATCTGGCAATTTACCTGTCAGCATATTTTTCTAGTTTATTATAATTACTGGCCTCAAAAGGAAAAAAAAAGGTACTAATTTCACTACACACTAATCAAAGAATATTCTTAATGAGAATTTGGTTCTTTCAAATAATTTTTCCAAAAAGAATGCCTAAGGATAATGCATATGAATTAGTATATCATACCATCAAGCAAAGTGCCAAAATGGATAACTTGCAAATATTCTTTCTCCCGCATAAACCCTTTGAGTGGAGTGGCCCAACCTTCACTTAGGACTTGAACCCACTGTAGATCCAACTGGAAAATAAAGACAGTATAGCGTATGACATATGCACATGAAAATAAGGAGTAAACAGAATAACAGAGTTGGAAGGGGCCTTGGAGGTCCTCTAGTCCAACCCCCTGCTCAGGCAGGGGACCCTATACCATTCTGGACAAATGGCTGTCCAATCTCTTCTTGAAACTCCCCAGTGATGGAGCACCCACAACTTCTGAAGGCCAGCCGTTCCACTAGTTTATTGTTCTTACTTGTCAGGAGTGCCGTTTTCAGCATTTAAATACAACACTTTGAAAATAATTTTCTCATTAGCTATCAGAGCATTCCCAATTAGGATCACTTAGATAAAATCAAAAATATTTTTTTCCAATGGATATAATATACCTACCACTTCTGAAAATTATTCCTTATTTATAAGAAAATATTTGAAGACTCAGTCCTAATGTATCGGGGCACTATTAGCTCAGTTGCTGAAATCCTTATTAGGGACTGGTCTAGAAACTAGGAAACTGTGAGTTCTAATCCTGCCTTAGTCATGAGAGCTACTTGAGTAACCTCGGATCAGTCACTCTCTCACAGCCCAATCCACCTCACAGGGTTGCTGTTGTGAGGAAAAGAGGCGGAAGAAGCCTTATTATTGTTTGCCACCTCCAGTAATTTATAAATGTAATAAAGACGGGATATAAATAAATAAATATTCTTCTCCTTTTGATCTCAGTAACACAGTGAGCATCTTGTTTAGAAGGATTCATTCTTTTTGTTTGAGGCAGCTTTCAAGAGTATAATATAACAGAATATAACAGAATTCTGAAAAACTTGGCATTTTATTTCCAGGACAGCCATAGTGACTTGAAGGCTTAAGAATAGCATTCTCTTAAATATACTGTGTATATGTATATGTATGTTTCTCTTAAACACACACACACACACACACACACACACACACACACACTTTCACTTTTAAGATGTGCAAAGGGAAAGAAACCTTGTATATTTTTCTTCTTCTAAAAATGCCTGGTACGCTCATATTACATTGCTTTGACACCAAAAACCAGCCCTTAGCCCTTCCTTCCATCATTCACCCCTTTTTATCTGGATTTTTAAAATGAAAAAAGGTAAAAAAAAAATATTGAAATTTGAAGCAGAAATCTGCTTCCCACTAGAAAAGGCCAATAAAAAAGTATATTTCCCTTACTCTGCTCATCCTTAGTACTTTGAAGATGGCAAATATGGGAAATTAGTTTGCTTAAATCTAAGAACACACAGGACAAGGATTTTTTTTGCTGTTCAGATAGTTAAGCAGAGGGTTTTCCTATATCAGATTCACAGTGTTCCTTATTTCTTACCTTGGTAATGTTTATAGATGGCAAAGTACCAGCTCTAGCCCAAGTTTGTTCCACTTTATTTTCAGGTACAAACAGCTCAAGCACATCTTTAATTGCACTGGAAGGAACAAGGTTCTAGTAGAGAAAGAAACAGGTAAGCGATAAAGTCCCCTTGTGAAACATGGATTGGTTAAGCACAGGCCTGGAAAAAGTGAAAATGCTAAGGTTTTTTGTAGATTAGGGTTTGTTATTGCAAATCAGCACATGATACCTGCTCTTGCAGGAGCTCCACAATAGACTGGATGCATTCAGTCACTGAAAAAACATTGGTTTTCAGCACAAGTTCGGACATTTCTGGTTTCTCATACTCCGAATCGATTCCAGTGAATCCTAGAAAAGAGTTGGATATTCATTGGTGTAAGACAATAAGGTTATGTTCGAACCTCAAATCAAAGATCAAACATGACACCCATAAGAACAATGGCTTTTCTGTCTTCTGCATCAACAGCTTTCAAAATCTCATCAGGTACTTCCCAATAATTTTTTTCCCTAGCTAATATGGATTTACAGCTACCTGTTGGAGCCTCCCTTCTCACCTGAACCACCAACTTGCTCAGTTACGTAGCCGTTACCCAATCCTATCATTCAAGTCAAACGACATGACCAATACAAGAGTTCACAGAGTTTTGATGCACTAGAACATTTGCAGATAAAGCTTGTATTTAGGAGCAAGGGTGTAAAAGAAGGGCGATTATGTAGATAGTACATATTGCAGCCGGGATAAGATAATCAAACCTTTGATTTCTCCAGCTCGTGCTTTTTTGTATAGGCCTTTCACGTCCCTACTTTCACAAATATTGAGAGGTGCATCCACAAAAACTTCGAAGAAAGGAAGCCCAGCTGTCTCATGAATCTTCCGTGCGTTCTCACGGTCCTGTAAAAGGAACAAAGAAACAATCAGTAATGTAGGTATCTTACTATTCTTCATCATCATCTTTTAACGACCCCATAATTCCTTGCGGGGTGGAGTCTGGGCAACTGAATGGAGCTAGCAGAGTGTTTACTGGCCGGATGTCCTTCCTGTCGCCAATGCAGAGTTTTGTTCAGCAGATATGTTCTCATTGTGCCCAGAGACAGAAATATCTGCCTCTACCTAGGATCGAACTCACAGCCTCCTGATTGTGAGGTGAGAGCTCCACCTCTAGGTCACCGTATCACTCAGGTATCTTACTATTCTTCTTCTTCTTCTTAAATCTATTGTGTAAATATGAAGATATCTACACAAATACAGAAATATGTAACAGGATGATCAAAGTGTTCTGTTTTTTCTGTTTCTGTCTTTGTCTCTCTTGCACATATACCGAGTTTTATCCATATTTATTGGCCAAATATATAAAGGTTGGGTTACAAGGCCTAGAGTCTTCTTTTCACACACACATTCCAATTCTACTGATCCTTTTTTTAAAAAAAAAATATGGCTTGAGCCAGAGAGAAAGAAAGACTGAAATGGCATCAAATTCCCACAAGTAAAATTTTGATTGATTGACTAATGTCAAGCTAAATGAAACAGATGAAGTCCAGGGTTTCAGGAAAGTTTCCTACTGGTGAAAGCTGGATTTGAAGATATTAGAAAGAAGCACACATAAGGATGTTACATTCCCAAAGAGAAAAAGTTTTACAAGGAGATGGTTCTCTTAAATGTGCGTGCCATAACAAATAAAAAGTTTTTTTTTAAACAGGACAGAATAATTCTTCAGACAGATTTACCTTTGCAAAAGGAGAAATGAAACTAGTAATGCAAACTAAGCCAGCATCTGCAAATAGTTTGGCAACTTCAGCAATACGGCGGATATTTTCTTCTCGGTCATCAGCAGAGAAACCTAGATTCTTGTTGAGACCATGACGAATGTTGTCCCCATCAAGAGAGTAACAAGGGATGCCATGAGACACGAGGTATTCCTCAAGGGCAAACCCAATGGTTGTCTTACCAGCACCAGAAAGACCTGTTAATCATAGGTAAAAAAATTTTTTAAAAAAAACTGTGATGGTTCACCCCTGCTTTTCCTAAATTCACAAGTATGCCATAAAATAAAATTTCAAAATACGAACTTATTAATCTTTTTTTATACTTTGCAGCCAGGTTATCTAACTAATCAAAAACAAAGGAGCATACACATGCCTTTGGTCCTTCTGTTTTATTAAACACTTTACTAAGATCTCTTTATAGCTTTACATTTTGGTAAAATAAATAAATGACACATACACTAGACCCATGATGGAGAACCTATGGCATGTATGCCACAGGTGGCACGCAGAGCCATATCTGAGGGCACGTGAGGCGTTGCCCTATGTCAGCTCCAGTGTGCATGCACACACTGGCCAGCTGATTTTCGGCCTTGGGGAAGGCCATTTTCGCCCTCCCCAGGCTTCAGGAGGCTTCCCTGAAGCCTCCGGAGTGCGAAAAACGGCCCAACGGGCAAACTGGAAGTTTGGAAAAAGGGACTTCCGGTTTGCCCATTGGGCCGTTTTTCGTACTCCGGAGGCTTCAGGGAAGCCTGAGGGTGAAAAAGGGCCCAACAGGGGAGGGGGCAGATGCATGGGGATGCGCGCATGCGCAGTGTGGTGCGTGGGGGTGTTGTGTGCCGGCACACACGTGCGCTAGTGCGTGCACGCACTCCCATTTTTGGCACGCAAGAAGAAAAAGGTTCGCCATCAGTGCACTACACCTATTAAAGCTTTCAAAATATTTTATACCTCCTGGAAGGGCAAATGCAAATCACAGCATTTCATATTTTAAAAGATGTTAAGCATGTCCTTTGCAGAACTGAACAATTAATAAAAGTTATTGCATAAATCGCACATAATCCACCTTAGGTTAATTTGTCAATAGATTCCACAGAGTTACCAGGTTATGCATTTATGAACTCTATATCTTATTATAACTTCTACATCTGGGCAGCCAAAATCTAGGCAAAACCATTAGGTGGCAGCCATCAGATCCAGAAAGTTCTTTCACTACCCTCTAGCAGTAATCTGGATTTCTGCAGGTCCATTTGGCAGCCTTATTTTTTTTTTCTACCGCAATAGAAATAATAAGAGCCTTCCCCAGATATTAATTTCCTGAGTTAGGAGAGAACACAATACCTGTTAGCCATACTGTGCAGCCACGAAATCCACCTTTTGTGCCCAAAACTTGTCCTCTCTTGTTTCTGCTAACATGATGGGCTTGGTACACCACATTGGTAGACCTTTGGAGGATCTGAGTATATAAATAACATGAAAAACATTGTTGGTTTAGTAGCAAAATAAAAGAGCAAGCTCCAGTATGAACGTGTTACAAAGCAGCACCCCAGGAAAAATACATTATTCAAACCTCACAGAAACAGACGCCTTTATGCTAATATGCATACATGCACCTGCGTGTTCCTCATGTCTTGGTCTTCAGAAGTGTTTGCCTAAGGAAACTTTTCTTTAGGGTAAGACTTTCATTTGTCCTGAGTTAGTAATAAAGGAACAGAGGATGCCTTGGAGGAACAAATCATTACACAGAACACTCAGAAGTTCCTATCGCAACTTGGCCCATTAGCTTAACATAGTTTACAGTTTCCCCCCATGCCTGCAATGTCAACAATCAGGGGGGAGCATTTTAGGTAGAAATAAGAACATTGAACAGGTTGCAGGAATTGGATGAATTTTCAACATTCTGAAAAAAGGAATCGAGAAGGTGGGATGGAAAGGGTACAAAAAGTTTTGGAACCAAAGTCAGCCCTGGCCATCGCCATCAGGTTTCTCCTATCGGAGAAATTGGTCAAAATATGTAGCAATGGAAGGAAATATCTTTTTTTTTTAAAGCCAAAAGTAGCTGGTGGAGACAGGAAAGTTTCTCATCCTTATTGCAATGGTCCCCAACTTTTCTGGCTCCATGGACCGGTGGCAGCAGTGGCAATGGGACGGGGGTAGCAATGGTTTCACACATGCAATCTAGATCCCATGCATGCGCAAATGAAGCTTTGCACACTCGCCCACTTGTGTGGCCCGGTTCCCAACTGGCCAAGGACTGGTACCATTCCGCGGATCGGGAATTGGGGACCCCTGTCCTTATTGTATTTCCACTTTGACTTCAAGCTTTTAAAACACTTGGATAGAACATTTAGATTGTTGTTTTTCTTACAGGATAGTAAACCACACTGGATATAGTTGAACTGATATCGATATAATTTTGCACAGGATTATACTGTCAAAGGCATCATCCTTACTAAATATTAACATCCAAGACTTAACAACTCTCGATAACAAAGACAAAAAAGTCTGGATAGAGGATGTTGCAGAACATGGAGACATCAGCATAGAACAGGGGGGGAAAACCTGGAGAAAATCACAAAATACAAAGAGCTGCAAATAGAAATAGAATGACTGTGGCAAAAGAAAGCAAAGATGGTAGCAATAGTAATATGCACTTTGCGTGCAATCCCAAAATATCTGTAGCACCACTTGAACACCATCGGCATTGACAGAATCGCCATCAGTCAATTGCAAAAGGCAGCTTTACTTGGAACAGCTAAAATCTTGCAACGATATCTTTAAAACCATCAAACAACATCTGCCTATCCCAGTCCTTGAGAAGGACCCAATAGTGGGTAAAAATGTCAAATCCAGTCTAAACATCTCCCCAACTGTGCAACAAATTTAAATAAATATTATTATAAATACAGTCCTCATTAACTTTTACAGCTATGCTGGATGGTAGGCCAATATTTTTATGCCCATATTGAAGGGTGCAAAGAGAAAATATGGCTCTTCTAGATGACCAAAGGAGCTTTATCAATGAAGAGAAAACTGAACAGAGGTTTTCCAACTCTCATGTTCTGCTCCCCCAGCCAGCACCCCAAATCCAGTTCTTATCCTCTGCCAATTGCTCAAACAGTCTGCCTGGGTAGATTGTAGTATTGCTCAAGATAGGAGTGGACTCTGTATGTTTTTGGAACCCCTTGGCTTGCAGAAATTCCATCTAAGTGCAGAATCCCTTTTTGACCTGTTCTTTTTCTCTCCCGTTTAGCTGAATCATTCTTAAAGAAACAGAACTCATTAATGATTGTATTTTAAGCACTGTAACTCCATATCCCTAATGTATTCCTCTGCCCAGAGGTGGGTTTCAGCAGGTTCTGACCAGTTCTGGAGAACCGGTAGCGGAAATTTGGAATAGTTCGGAGAACCGGTAAATACCACCTCTGACTGGCCCCGCCCCCATCTATTCTCTGCCTCCCGAGTCCCAGCTGATCGGGAGGAAATGGGGATTTTGCAGTATCCTTCCCCTGCCATGCCCACCAAGCCACGCCAAGCCACGCCCACAGAACCGGTAGTAAAAAATTTGAATCCCACCACTGCCTCTGTCCTCCACCCCCCAATATCTTGGAATCAATTAGCATCAATAATGCCAAAAATCACAACACTGTTTAGGTTTTTTTGTGTTTGCTTTTGTTTTTCACGGATAGGTTAACATTTTTATGTGGCTTTAGATTTACTAAATATGCTTGGGAAGTCATATATGAAATAACATCTAGAGCCCAGCAAACTTTATTTCTGAGTAAGAATTCTATAATATAATTTTAAGTATGAATCGTATTATGGTTGTACTATAACCTTAAAACAGTGGTTCTCAACCTTTTTAATGGCGTGACCCCCCTCCTGCTGCCGTGACCTCCTCCCCGCCCCCCCCCCCTGCATGCGCATTGCCAGTCC
>QLTV01003780.1:1081111-1101455 GCA_003457575.1 Thermophis baileyi
TTACTAATAAAATAAGTGAATAAATAAATAATGCTTTCATTCATTCCCCCTGGAAAATGTTTACCAGTATTAATAGCAATAGCCCTTAGACCAGTGGTTCTCAACCTTTCTAATGCCGCGACCCCCCCCGACGGCCCCCTCCCCGCCCCCTCCCCGTGTGGGATGAGGTGACAAAGGGGGCGTGGCACCAGGGGCGAAATGCTCCCAGTTCGGGCTTGCCTGCGGGTCGCCAGACAGCTGATAGCGTCGAAAGCAGGAGACTTCGCCCGGACGCCGCCATTTGGGTTTTTACCTTCTGCGCATGCGCAAAGCGTTCTGCGCATGCGCAGAGGGTAAAAGAACCCAAATGGTGGCGTCCGGGCAGGTGGGCGAAGTCTCCTGCTTGTGTCGCTACCGGCTATCCGGCGACCCGCAGGCACGGCCAAACTGGGAGCATTTCACCCCTGCAGTGACGGTGGCACCAAGATGGTGGGCTAACATGCGCGGCGACCCCTGTGAAATGGTCATTCGACCCCCAAAGGGGTCGCGACCCACAGGTTGAGAACCGCTGCCTTAAAACAATAACAATAAAAGTCAAGTCTGCTCTACCAGTGGACAAATGCTTCTGAAAACTGACAGAAGAGAAAATAATTTAGCAACTTATAATCAAAACCTAGCTTTATATTTTTTTAAAATAATTTTATTAAGCTTATCAAAATATAAAGTAGAAATGAAAATGAAAGTAGTGGGGAAATACGGGAGGGAAAAGGGGAGAGAAAGAATGGTAGGGCAAGAGGAAAAAAGAAAGAAAAGCATTGACTTTCAAGTCTTTTTTAGCACAATAAAAAAACAAAAACAAAATTACAGCCTTGACTTTTTACTTTTACATTCTTAATATGGATTAGCCATTTCTACAACAAAAAACTTATCAGCAAAACCAAAAGTGAAAGTTTCTTTTTTTCCCCCCCATCTCAAGCACAAAAACCAGAAGCGGTTTCCAAGTAGAAACAAAGGTGGATGTGTTTTTTTATTAGAGCAGTTAATTTAGTCATATCTGTTCTGCCACTTTTTCCAGCCATTCATTCATTGTGGGAATTAAAATATCTTTCCATTTTTGTGCGTGAAGCATTCTTGCCGCTGTCAACATATATAACAACTTTGTCCATTAAATCTAAAAGTCTCTGATTTAATTTTTATATTCACTTTAAGAATCTTCTGTATTAAAATATGACCCTTACCACAATGTTTCTTTGCTAAAACCTAGCTTTATGTTATTCCTGGAATATAAAGTAAAAGTTGTTATGCAAGCATTAGATTGTGAAATAGCTGGATGCTTATTGTGGCCTTGAGGCTTTTTAATGGCACATCTGTATCCCAGATCAAAATGTTTGGACAAAACATGTGCGGGGGCTACAAATCTCAGATTTTTCAATTAATATAGCCAAAGGTTAGCGGGGGGTTCGGGGAATTACAGTCCCAACAAATCTGGAGACAATGAGATTGGGGAAACCGGACAGGACGTTCTGTGTCAGAGCAGAACATGGAACAAGATGTTCTGTTTGAACTTTCCTCACTGTTTTCCCAAATGAGCAGCAGCACATCTTCGAATAGTGTAGAATAACTAGGTTGTTCTGTCCTCTCTTCTGTTCCACAGGGCCTCCTTGTCGTCTACAGAACATGAACAGCTTCTGCATAAACCTCATGGTTTCAGCTAAGATTACAGATCACTGCCAAATCGGACAGGATTTCATTCAGTATAGTCTGAGCAAACAGTAAGGAAACTATTTTA
Organism: Thermophis baileyi; assembly: GCA_003457575.1. Classification (NCBI taxonomy): domain Eukaryota; kingdom Metazoa; phylum Chordata; class Lepidosauria; order Squamata; family Dipsadidae; genus Thermophis; species Thermophis baileyi. Next base: position 1,082,880 of record QLTV01003780.1, read on the forward strand.
CCCACTGGTATGAATCTTAGCACTTTCCTCTTATTAATTTTGGCACCATTATACCAGACTTTCCTTCTACAAACATGGAACATAGAATGTCTCATAAAAAACTCAACCCAACCGTTATCCTCAAATAAGTAGTGATTCAGCGTAGACTAGACTGATACTTCATTTTGCATCTGCAAGCTGAACAAAATCGTACTTTTTAGTGAACTTATTTTTCAACCAATCAGTGTGTGAAATCTAGCAAAATTCACTTTAGTATTTTTAGATCTTTTCATCTGTGAAACTAGAAAACTTGACTAAGAATTGCAACCAAACATTTAAATGTTTATTGAAACTGCATTCTGATTATATATATATATATAATTTTTATAATTATATTAGGGTAATTTCTGCTCTTATAACAGCTTTATAATAACACTAGGCCACAGTTAAAATGACATAAGGCCTTCCTGCATTATTATTACCTTGGTATCATGGTAGTTGGAAGGCTCTAGAACAGGGGTGTCAAATTTGCAGCCTGTGGGCCGGATGCATCACGCACTGGCCACGCCCATGCCCGGTTTAGCGAAGGGGGGAAAAGTCGCAATACGTCACATGATGACACCGTGACAACGCGAGTTTGACACCCCTGCTCTAGAAGACATGACAAAGGGCTAGTGCAAGACAACTGTAATGAAAAAGGTCATCACAAAGAAGCAGATTTGTGACAAACCAGATATTAATTTCTTAATGGAAGCAGAAGTTTGACAACAGAACCAGCTACCAAAAAAAATATAGACGATCTCTTCTTTGCTAGATGCATTAAATGCCATTCCTGAACTCAGTAAAGGTTGGATACCCATCAGCGGTGGGTTGCTCCCGGTTTGGACCGGTTCTTAGAACCGGTAGCACTGGTGGTGGGAGGCTCCGCCCATCTGCCCGGGACGCTACGCCCACCCACCCGGGACGCTTCTGCACATGCACAGAAGCATTGCGCGTGCGCATGAGCACGCGTGCGAACCGGCAGCAAAATCATTTAGAACCCACCACTGATACCCATGCTGGCAGGGGAATTCTGGGAATTGAAGTCCACCCATCTTAAAGTTGCTAAGGTTGAGAAACTGAGAGCAATCTGCTCTGGTTTCCAATTAATTTGTGAGTAAAATGCAAGCTGGGAATTCTGAGAGTTAAGAGTGCCAATTCACAGAATTCCATGTTGGAAAGGGCTGGATTAGGGGGGAAAATGAGATAAAGAAATCATGATCTCAGTAGCGTTACATGGTGTGCTATGTTTTATGGATTACCCTGCCCATTTTTACAATTAGCCTGCAATTACGAATCAGCATTTTATGGCAGCAATATTTTTTTTTGCCAATAATGCAAAACATTGTGCTTTTGCAAGACATTTTTATAGCATAATAACGACTTTGGGTTTCCGTCAAGAGATGATAAATGATTTATATCAATAAGATTTTACTGGCTTTCAGGAAAATAAAAATATCACTGCCTTTAACTTTTTTAAACATTTAACCAGAGACTCAGTTAAACATTATTTTCCCTTATTGCAAATAAATTGAATTTTTTAATCATTTCTGTAAAATGATGTGTGGAAACCTGTAAATTGAATATGCCTGAAACCTAGAAGATATGGTGCACAAATTGAATGAGTTCTAAGGAAGCACTCACAGCCCATAGAAGCTCATAAAAGCATTGATTATACTTTAATTTTAAAACATTACAAAACTAAAATTGAAATATCGGAAATGATTATTTCTCCTATGCTTGTTTTATTAAACTGTGATCTGTTTCAATTAAAATAACTGAAATGCCTCAAACCAGAACATGAGTGAACAATATGAAGTCTATATTTCACCAATGTAAAATAAGTCTCTATTAATAGAGGAAGCTGCAAGTAATTTAAAATATTTATTAAATTTATATGGCCTCCTGACGCCAGTTGTGATCCTGAGCAGTGTACAATCAATAAACAAGAAAAGAATAATAGTTAAAAATAACAAAAATTAGTAGGTGATCAGAACCGAAATTTCTATTTATAGTCCTCTAGAAGAGAACTCCGTCAACTTGGCCCAAACTCTGGGTAATAACCAGGTTATTTAACAGAATAACAGAATTGGAAGGGACCTTGGAGGTCTTCTAGTCCAATCCCTTGCTCAAGCAGGAAACCTCATACCATTTCAGACAAATGGTTGTCCAATATCTTCTTAAAAACCTCCTGTGGTGGAGCACTCACAACTTCAGGAGCCAATTCCACTGATTAATTGTTCTGTCAGGAAATTTCTCCTTAGCTCTAGGTTGGTTCTCTTCAACCTAGAACTAAGAGAACCTTAGTTAGAGCCTTTCCAAAGGCCAAGAGGGTGGAGTCAACTATATTTGGGGGGGGGGGGGTTAGATTCATTCCAGAGGCCTTCACTTACTTTTCTTTCTTTCTCTTTCTTTCTTTCTTTTTCTTTTTCTTTCTCTTTTTCTTTCTTTCTTTCTTTCTTTTTCTTTCTTTCTTTCTTTTTCTTTCTTTTTTTCTTTTTCTTTCTTTCTTCTTTCTTTCTTTCTTTCTTTCTTTCTTTCTTTCTTTCCTTTCTTTCTCTTTCCTTCCTTCCTTTGTAAAATTTATTAGCTATCAATCTTGCCACAGAAGATATCTGAATGGATTACAATATTAAAAGCTAAAACTGTATAATTTATACAGTAGTACAATAATATAAATATTTAAGCTCTTACGGATCATGACTTTTCCAGTGCATGGGCATTCTCAAGGATTCTTTGAAGTTGTGGGAATTCTAATTCTAATTCATATGGATGAAAGCAACAGGTTTGAGAAGGCTGATTAATACACGAGCGCCCAAAATTTGTACGGAAACACAGCATTATGGTACTTCTGAGGGAGAATAAGTTTTTATAGACAGCAGAAGTAAATTAATTTACTGGTGTTCGCCTGACAAAACACTGTCAGAAGTATGTTGGGCCATTAAGAATCATCCTTCAAGCACATAGAGAATAAACCTTACTTTTGTTTATACATCAATTCCTACCTTCCTAGATGTAGAAGCCATAGACCTGGGCTGCCCTTCTCCTGGCCTTTCCGAGCATCTTCTGCTCCCAGCTCAGAAGACCTTTTTGTCTCCCAGGTCCCTAAATTGTTCTAAGAAACCATTTGGTTTGATGCTCAAAGGTGATTTTTTTTTTCCAAAGCACACTTTGGGACAACCATGACCTGCGTGATTGAGAATCTGGCATAGACATTTGGTAGAACTTCTTTCACAGCCCCCTTTTAATTACTATTAAAATTAATTACTATTAAATAATAATTAATAATTATTTTGCAATGATTAAAAAAAAAAGATTTATGTGATATTTATAGAGGACCCACCCAAATGCTTATGCTATTGGGTGGAGTGTATAAATTGTAGAAATAAATAAATAAATAAATAAATAAATAAATAAATAAATAAATAAAGTAAGTAAGTAAGTAAGTAAGTAAGTAAGTAAGTAAGTAAGTAAGTAAGTAGGCAAATTGCTCAGGCAAAAAGTATTAAGAGGGAGAAAGACTGGCCCGCTTACATCCACAAACAGGAAAAATCTGCATAGCCTCCCTTTAGGCCAACACAAAGTAATACAAGCTTCTAAAATAGGATCACTGTTTCTAGATGATTATGGAAAAAGGAGAAGTGGGTTGAACGTGGCATTTCTTTCATGACCAGTCAGTATGAGTTGAAGGAGTCTTTTAAGAGCAGCAAAGAAACAGGAGAAATCACTTAAATGAGTCAGCCCATTGATTGTGCTTGTTCAGGACTGCCATGTTATTCAGTAGTGAGGCATTCACCACTTCTACCTGGAAATGCCAAGCACCAAGTGTGCTTATAAAGCATGCCCTGTATTGCTAAGGAACCATGAACCTTTCTCTCTTTTCCTCGCTACCTTAAATGAGCTGGAGACTCAACTCAATTCGCCTTTGTCCAAGCATGACCCATCACAGAATATTATCTTCGTTATCTCTATGTTAACTCAAAGTAGACAAAACAATCTTTATGATTATCCATCTGTTTGTAAGACATTATGTTAAGTATCTTCTTCTGGTACTATACTCTTGCAAACCAGTAAAAATAAATTTCCTACTTTTAAGCTGGGGATGTTTAAATGCAGCGTTTGAGCAAAAACAGCCTTAAATAAGCTTCACAGTTAGATATACTGCTGCAGTCACATATAAGACCAAGCCAAGATTTTTAAATCATGCTATTGAACAAGTCACAATGGCTTGGTTCATACATAATACTAAATCATAATGGGTGGAAGGTCATACACCAAGCTTTGGCAAAACATAGAAGTGTTAATTGTTAAGTCAGGCAGAATGTACATACAACATTATTATAATTTTCAATGGACATCACTGTAATCATGCACTAAGATGAACTGGAGAGCTTCTGTCTGTGGTCTCACTGTGGCTGGAATCTGTGGTGAGATGACTAGGAATATGGCGTTCTTAGGTTTGGCATCAAAAATTCCATCATGTGAAATTGCGACAAAGCTTGTTCATTGCGATTGTGATGTAATTATTTCAGCCTTCTAAGCATTTCTGTTACACAAATAAAAACCAATGCAATTACAAAAAAGAGAAAGAAAAAAATAGAAAAATGAGAATATAGCAAAGAAAAATATATAAATTACTTCCCCCTTCATCACTGTTTATTACAAAAAAGAATGTTCCAACTGTTTAATTAATTAAATGTTTGAGTTAGCTAATTCGAATTAAATGATTAGCAAAGACTTCTTAAGGATAAACCCCACCTTTAAAAACATTTTTTCCCAAAGAATTCAGCTGGCCTTGAAAGAGTAATGCCATTTGCCGCATATCTGCAATAACTTGAGAACAGTGTGTGCGCACGCATGTATTTAATTATGTGTTTACTGTTTTGTCCATAACAAGACACAGACTTCAGATGCAGCTAGTTTCTCTCTTACTTCCTTGTCTCACACACAGGAAACAATTAGGACAAATTTCTGGATGCTTGATACCAACTTTATTAATGGGTAATTTCTATTAAAGAATCAGTGTGGTGGATTAGTTAAGGTACTAGCTAGAAACCGGCAGACTAGTGTGTTCTCATTCTGCCTTAAGCACAAAGCCAGCTAAGTGGCCTTGACCTGTTCACTCTCGGTCCTAGGGAGAACAGAAGGGCAAGCCACTTCTGAAATCCAGCCAAGAAAACTGCAGGGATGTGTCAAGGCAGTCGCCAAGAGTTAACATTGACTTGAAGGCAATGTCAAGGTACGTGTTATGTACCGACCGAAGAGAATATTTGTAGCTCAGGGTTGAACTGTGGGGTCCTTGGTTCTCTCTGAACTTGGTTGTTTTCTTGAAGACGTTTCATTACCAAACTAGGTAACATCATCAGTGCTAGTAAGCAAGTGGGGTTTGCTCTTATTATATATACTAGAGGCTTGCCCTGTCAGTCTTGGGTGAGAGTGGTCTTGGCTGTTCCTTGATTAGCCTGTTATTTACTGTTAGTTTGTTTGTCTGCAATGTTAGTTCCTTGATAGGAATATTGTCTATTTCTTGATTGCTGGTCTAGTGCTAATGTTCATCTCTGCTCATACGGGTGTTGACTGCTGGTAAGGAGGAGTTTTTGTTTTTTGGGAGGCTTTTTGAGTGTCTTTTGTGAGTGGTATGTAGATAGCATAGAGATAAGCAGCAGGTATACGAAGGACACTAAGGACCTTCCTCAAGAACTATATGGGATTATGGAAGACAACAATAGAAGCAACTCAATTCAGCTCAAACAAGTGGCCTTCAAATGGGCATATACCAAGTGACGCACTGTCCTTACTGCTGTTCTGCATAGGCTTGAACCCCCTTCAGCCATATAACCCACTAGAACTGGATACAGATATATATGTTCAAGAATGCAACTACTATCAGCCACCTTCTCTACATGGATGTCATTAAGCTGTACATGGATGAAATTGACTCACTGATCCACATGGCACAAATCTACAGCAAGGACATTGGGGTGTCCTTTGGAACTGAAGACGTATGGCCTGATGGTAATCAAGAGAGGATGGAGTGGGACTATCAGTGGCCCACATAGCAGACATACTGATCAGTCATAAGTACTTGATATCCCATAGTCACATGGGATCCACAATGAGGAGGTAAGAAAGACAGCAACATCCAAGTACCATCAAAGTAAAAGACAGGTCCTAGATGAGACAATTCAATGGGAAGAACAAGATCCAGCCCATAAACATTTATGCCCTGCCAGTCATCAGATCTCCTGCTGGTATAGTGAGCTAGCCGAAGGAGAACATGGAAGCTGTTGATGTGAAGACCCAGAAACTCCTCACAATGTACAGAGGTTTCCACCCCAAGTCCAACACCCAAACCAGCCAGAAAGAGGACTGGGTGGGGTCTAGTGAGTGTCAAAGCCACTGTCCTGGATAAAACCCAGAGCATCCAGGAGTATATCAGTAAGATGGCAATCGAAGATGCACTGCTGAGAAAATGCATGAAGCAGCAGCAGACATGGGAGGAAAATCAAGCGAAGGAAGCGCCATGCAAAACAAGAGTCTGTGCGGAAAGTATCATCAACAGATAACTGAGGTGGCAGTCATTGGGAAATCAGTGGCTGGACTAAAAGACAGAACTGAGGCACTGATCATAGCAACACAAGAACAGGCATTAAGCACCAGATCTGTAGAAGCAGGGGTTTTACCAAACTAGACAGGCCCCAAGGTGCAGACTATTCAGAAGGGCCTCAGAGACAACCCAACACCTAGAGGCAGGGTGTAAGATGCAGGCAGGAACAGCATATACCCTGAATGGCACACCCAAGAAGCTGGCATTTTGTACAGGAACATCTGCAGAGTGTATAGGCTAGACCCTCTAAAGTCCAGATGGGGCATTCCACAGAAGGTTGTGGAGAATAACAGAACTACAATTCTGTGGGACTTCCAGATGCAGACAGATTGGAAGGTACTGGCCAAATTAACCAGACATCATGATAATAGACAAGGACCAGAAGACACTGGTGGTGATAGATGGAGCAGTGCCAAGTGACAGCAATATAAGGAAGGAGGAGTGTAAGAAGCTGAAGAAGTATCAGGGTGTAAAGGAGGAACTAGAGAATATGTGGAAAATAAAGCCAATGGTGATAGGAGCACTCAGGGCTGTGACTCCTAAGCTGGAAGAATGACTCCAACAGACCCCAGGAACAACATCAAAGCTCTCTGTCCAGAAGAGTGCAGTGCTAGGAACAGCTAAGAAGCTGCAGGGAACCCTTAAACTCCCAGTTCTCTGGTAGAAGACTTGAGACTAAGGAAGTGTCAGTCTCATAGGGGTGAGAAGGGGAATTTGTATTCATTCATTCTGTGGCTGAAGGTAGACTACAACATAAATCTCCTTTCTATTAGTCCATCCTCTTAAACACAATTCCACACTGAGAGGGAACCAACATTCTCCATTGACAGACAATTTAAACTGCAAGGTATAATCTTGAATGGAGTCTCTGGATCATTTCTTAAAACATTTGTAGTTTTTTTTTTTTTCCTAGCCACCTTTTTGCACTGATGAAGAGTTTCAGAGAATTTTCAAAGGCTCATCCTCTTCTATGGTTCTTGTGAAGATATTGTCCAATTATAAATTTTTCCGCAGCTATTCTTTTTTATAATGTTGTTCCTTCAAACTGCACCCTAAATATTTTATTATTTGCAGCTAGTTTTCAAATCCTGGCTAATCAAGGAATCCTAGTCAGATTCAAGTTAGTTTACTCTGAGATTTTTCTCCCACCTTTATTTTTGGTTAACTCAGAGTAGCATACTGTACGTACTGAATGGTCCCGTCTCTTATTTTCCCCACAACTCTATAAAATGGTTGGGCTGAAAGAGAGTAACTGGATCAAAAACACCCAGCCGTTAAGGATTAATCTTTTGTCTAGGCCAGCACTTTAGCTGCTACATGACACACTTCTGAAATACTGCTGAATCATATTAAAGGGAAAGGTTGAGATTTCCAAGAACTGTGATGCAAGAAGAGATCAGACTAAATAGAGTGAGATCACAATCTTGTGGCCTGTTTCCCCTTTAGATAGAGATAGGTTTATATAAGCATATGAAACATTGATATTTTTGCAGATTCCATGAGTTAACTCCTCAACAGGTAAGTAATCAGCTTCTATATTTTTACTATGACATTGTCAATCACTTCGCTGATAAAGCAGAAGCTCTAAGAAGAGGCTAATCACCAGAGGGAAATGTCAATGGAGATTTGTCAGTCATCCAGGCCATGGTTGTCCCAAAGGTGCTTTTTCAACTGGGCTTTGTTTTTCCTTGAAAATGTTTCGCTTCTAATCCAAAAACTGAAGAAGCTTCTTGGATTGGAAGTGAAACGTCTTCAAGGAAAAAGAAAGAAAGTCCAGTTGCCTTTTGAAAGAGCACCTTTGGGTCACCAGAGGGAAGTTTGTATTTTTCCCTATCTTGAGGCAATTTGCTAGTTCCTTTCTTGTTCTACTGCATTGGCTGTCTTCACAACACATACTGAAGAGAAAAATCCTTCAATTTCCCAATGTCTTATTTACTAGCAGGATAATCTTTACCCAAATACCAGTAACTGCACCTCCACTGTCTTTAATAAAAGGTCATGTGATAAAGGACAAAGTAAAATGTTTCAAAACTCAGGCTGAACAAAAGAGAAGAGCATTGCAATAAATGAACCTTCCAGCAAGACTGAACATCGGTCCTTTTTTGCTGCTGAATTCAAATGGCACTAGCTTCAGGGTTTTAGAAAATAAGACAGGGAATCATAAGTAGTCTGAGATTTAGACCTGCCATTCCTGCATTATCCCTGCCTGGGCCTTGTAGTTATTCAATTAGCCATAGTTCAAACCAATTACAATTATAAAGTATGAGGAGCCCTCATTGTGGCAACCTGGTTAGCCAAGTAGCGAAGGTGGAAATGTTTCTGTTCTAATTATTACAGAGATGGTCAGTATTTCAGTTGCCTTTTTAAACCAGTCGTTTTTGTAAATCTTGTGCAGCTCTTTTTCTTTCTTTTCCAAATTGCAGATAGATACTATATTTGTGCCTAGAGGTACTCCATTAAATCTTTTTGGAACTGAATCCAAAGCACCACATGGCATACACACTGCACTGGAGTTTTCCAAAAAATCGACATCGCAATATGTGAAGCTATGACTTCGTCATCGTTTCTCAAGGTTGTGTCACTTGGGTCTTTACAACACTTGACGTACTTTCAGTGTTGCTGTATGTTTCGTAACATAGCTTATTCATCTGAGCTACTCATTCTTCCGAGTATCGAGCACTTTCATTCATTAATTTCAGAATTGTAATTGTTCCTCCAAAAGTAGCCTAACTCATGCCTTGCAAGGCTTTGTAACCTAAAAAAAATACTATTGAAGATAGTATGCCACCTATATATTTTCTTGTGAACATTATGTAACTGAGTAATTGTCTGCTTTTTAAGATACCAATTCCAAAAAATACATTTTAAAAGGCATTTCTGGATGTTCACTAATTAACTCTGCAAACTACAATCCTGCCTTCAACTGCAAGAAGTATCAAAAAAGAATTAGAGGGGAGGCCTGCAACACAGAAATTCTACTGGAAAAAGCAAGGTATGAATGCCTGAATTGTGTAAACCGTAAAACAGTTTGTAGGAGGCAAAGTTTGCAGTTAAATATATGGTTTACCACAGGTATTTGAAAACTTCCCTCTGGTTGATGAAAAAGTCTATCCAAAAGATCAGATATACTTCTTTTGATGATACAGAGTCCTAAATTTACCACCTAGCTCTACAATTTTGAAAGCTCCTCTGAAATATGGATCTTTGTTTTCAAGGTTGGTTTTTTCCCCCCTCTTTTTCTTTCTTTCTTCTTTTTTTTCTTTTTCTTTTCTTTCTTTTACCTTAGTGTTACTGTTGACTCTTGGAGACTGCCTGGAGTAGTCCCTACAGTTTTCCTCTCAAGATTTTGGAAGTGTTGTCATTACCATCTTTCTAGGGCTGAGAAAAAAAAATGGCTCACTTAAGGTCACTCAGATGGGCTTCATGTCCAAGCAAGGACTAGAATTCACTGTTTTCTAGATTTTAGCCTCATGCTTTAACATCAAACTATCTCTCAAAAGTGGACCATTGGACATTTACAAAAAGAGACCAATGGTTAATAAAGGAATCACTTATAATTTTACAATTAGAATTCCATTTGGGTGGCAAAAGAGAGATATTTCATATGGGTTGGACCCAATTTCTATAAAATATTTTGTTAACCTGAACTTCGACAGAGCATTAATTGGATGAAATATGCATTCAATCAATTCTGTATAAAAATAAATATTCTACAATGAAAGGTGTTCCAAAAGTGTTTAGTGTTTAAGTGTTTAGGAAACTATGATTCTTATTTTGTTAAGTCATAGCTCATTGAGAAAAGCACTTTCAGCCTAATTTGTCTCACCAGCTGTTATGAAAAAAACAGGAAAAAAATGTGACACTCTGTACTGAAAAATGTGACACTACAATTAAAAACAGGTCAAATTCTCTTTTGTAATTTAAGGCATAGCTTATGGCATGTCGTGACAATACTACATGGCGTATTTTGTCAACCCTCCCTTCATACTGTTGATAATGCCATATTGTTCATAATGCCGTAGATATGGTGTTGCTAAATGTTACAGAGGAAGGACAGGAATCTTGAGATGTTTCCCAAGTAGTCTTCCCTAACTTTGCTTTCCAGATGTGTTGTATTTCAACTTCCATATGCCCAATGTTACCAAGGGGTTTGAAATCATCTCCAGAAAACACCACACTCGGGAAGGTTTCTCCAAAATGACCATCTTAATTGAAACCAAACCTATTTTATGGGCAACATTAAAATAATAAACAAACAAATTTAAATTATTTCCAGCTTGGGCGATTGAAAGGAAGTAAAATTGGTTTGTTTTCAACATATATACATCCGACATTTATAAAACCAGCCAAATCCTAATTTTTGTTTTCACTAAAGGTAACCCACTTATTCTTCTGTCTAGCCATATTGATAATAAGTGATCTTCTCACCTGATACTTGTGAGATAAATGTAAATATCTATTATTATGCAGATACTCTAGAAAAACACCAACATCTTCTTTCTGTATGCTTTTTTCACTGACCTTGGCTTCCCACAGCCTTTTACCAAATTACTTTTCTTCATTGCACCAAGTTTGAATCTGCAACTCATATTATTTTAGCAGACAACTATAATTCCTCCCCCATGTCTATAAGATATTATAAACAAGTTACCCAAGCGTTTATTTTTTGAATTCCCACACAAGGAAGGACATCAGATGAGGCCAGGATACCTAATTGACCATCCTCACCTGTTTAACTTTGATCTTTAGCTGAGACCCTCTACTACAGGGGTGTCAAACTCGCGGCCCGCAGGCCGGCCCGCAGGCCGGATGCGTCACGTGCTGGCCATGCCCGCGTCCGGTTTAGAGAAGGGGAAAAACTCGCAATACGCCACGTGACGACGCTGTGACGCCGTGAGTTTGACACCCCTGCTCTACTATAATCCATCCCTTCCCCATGAATGAACGAACAGTAATTCTTGGGAGGGAGAATTTGCATGGCTGGTTTTCCAAAACACAAGACTAGTAATCCATGTTTAGCAATAGATATCTGCCTCCTGCACCTACTCATTGTCACTAATCATTAGCCACAGTAGTGGGTTCTAAAACCTGTTGCTACTGGTTGCATGCACGCTCGCGTGCAATGCTTCTGCGCATGTGCAGAAGCGTCCCAGGCAGGTGGGCGGAGCCTCCCACCGCCGCCGCCGCTACCGGTTCACAGAACTGGGCTGAACCGGGAGCAACCCACTGCTGATTAGCCACCTGCGCTTTCCCCACTTCATACTAAAATAGGTAGATAGGAAGAAAAGAGGAAGAAAGCTGGAAGGAACAAATACTAATTGTTCCACTCCAGAGAGAACAATTGATGCTAGAATAATAAGAATGCCTGGAGTAACACACTGAAACACAAAAGCATTCTTTGTTCCCTGCTTGATGCCTGCTCAATAGAATCTGGAACTCACATTTTTCACACTGGCAGTTAAGTTTTAAAACTTGACTCTCATAGTATTTCACTCCTATACTAGACAAGGGATCCTGGCCACCTAAAAAAAGTGACCTGTTTCCAAACAATCTGAGCAAATATAGAATCCCAGAAGGAAACATAATTCCTACTGGTTATGCAAATTCAAGTGGTGTCAAGAAAACTAGGTTTGAAGCCTGTCCACACATTTTGCAGAAGTGGAAAAATTTGAACCATCTTAAGTCTGCATGGAACTGTCCTATTTTTAAAAAAAAGAAGTTCTGCATGTCATATTGAGGACTTGGAGAATGGTGTTACAAGTGCTCAGGATATAATCTTTCAAGCAAGAAAATAAATTACAAGCTCCTTGTATGTACGTAATAACTAAGCACTTTGGAGAAACAACCATTTCTATTATACTAATAATTCTGCATCTGAATTGAAAGTGGAATAGACATTCATTTTTCTGAGTTCTAACAGCTTACATACAACTTACTCTACTACCAACAATAAATCAGCTTTATTACTTTTGTGAAATAACCCAATATGCTTAACCTTTGAGTTGCATAACTTTATTTTTATATAGCCTCAATAAGCTTTTATTATAATACACCTATGCAAACAGCCTAGGTTGTGAGAGGTCCTTGATGCTCTCTGAGCTTGCTTGTTTTCTTGCAGATGTTTCATTACCCAAACTAGGTAACATCATCAGTGCTAGTAAGGAGTGCAGCTTGCTGTCAGTTCATATTGTAGTACCGTAGCTTGCCCTGTCAGTGTTGGTGGGGGTGGTCTTAGAGATTCTTTGGTTGGGGTGTATCCTGTTGGCTTTTTTTGGTAGTTTCTTGGTTGGGGTATTGTTTATTTGATTGTTGGTCTGTTGTTAACCTTGGAGTTAATCTATGCTGATCTGGGGGCTGATTGCTGGTGGAGAGCTGCTTGGGTCTTTTTGCTCCTTTTTGGGCTAGGTGTGGGTGATAGTCTTTTTGCATAGTCTATAGATGTTGTTAATGTCTATGTGTCTATTGATGGCTGATTTGTCAGACTGCCAGGCTTCTAGAAATTCCCTGGAATTTTTGGAGTTGGCTTGGTCACATTTTCCCAATTGAAACTATGGTTAAATCTGTCTATGTAAAATTAAAGAAATTTCATCATGTCCTCTGACTGCTAATTTGTAGATGTGTCCTGCCAGTCTGGCTATAAAGAGATGCAAGTACATAGATGTTCATATGCACACCCATATGGCATGGAGAGACATACAAATATATACTTCCCCCGTCATTCAGAATTTATAATACACGCAATACTGTCAACATTTTGTGAAGCTATTTGCAAGATAGCGATTATAGGTACCTACATCAAATACTATTTGATATGAACATAGTAATTATTTGGAATTTTGTATAACGTATCCTTTTCTGAGACAATGGCTATAGAAGGGAAAGCATATCCATATTTCCTTGTCTAGGTACTTTAAAAATCTGTATAAAGGAGCTGCAAAATCTACCCAAGCATTAGATGGCAGCAAAGAGTGAGTTTTCTTTATCTTTTTGCTGCCACCCAGTGGTCACCTGACTTTTGCAGTCCAAATCTGGCAGTACATATCTGTATGTAAAATCACAATGTGGTAGAGTTTTGGGGAGGCCTTACAAAAATCAGTGGTCAAACACTGACCTGATGTATCATGTTATTAATAATAAAACGGCCTGAATAAATGGATGGTTAAATGAATTAAAGCTTGTGGTTTTCCTAACACACCTCAGTACAATGAATGCACACAGCATGAACTAACCACAATTTATCATCTTCAGACAGCAGTAAGTCCCAAGAGATTCCCTCTGTAATGATTTATTTCTAGGCAAAGAGCCTGTCTAATGAAGAAAGGTTACAAAACAGAACAGTAATGAAACACTCCAACTGATATTGTACAAAACAGAGCAATACTCTTGTGTGACAAATAATCAAACAAATTTCTTGTATATTTACATCTTGTCTTGTGTCTTATTCCCTTTCTTGTCTGAACACATATTCTTTATTCTAAAATTTAGAATATAGGTATGATTTTGCTCCCATTATAAATTCAACAAAATTTCCAGTCCCTAAATACTTATTTCCCTGACCTGTATTTATTCATATTATTGTGGTTGTTATTCTGTGTTGTATTCCTATTCCTGTTGCTGTTTTCTGTCCCTTACCCTGTTTTCTTGCCCCAAAAGAACATCAAAAATCCATTGGTGAATCAAGACCTTCATTTGATTCCACTGTTCTTTCATCCAAGGCTGCCCACAAGGCTATCATATTCAGAGATTATTATGGCAGCATAATAAAACTTGGTCAACTTTGCACACATTTCTTTACAAGTGGGTCTAGAACACCACATGTATTTGCAGGAAAGTAAATCACACTTTAAGCAACAGAGCTTCCTGGTCAATAACCATCAGTACACCCAAGAGAAAATATGTTGATTTGAATTAGAAACCAACCCAAACTTAAATAGTTTTAAATCGTATTGTTTCATAGCATTGAAACATCCTGGTTTAAGTTTACCTGAATAAGGTGCTTATCCAGGAAGCACTTTAAAAAATTGTTTGCCAAGTGATGCAGATGGCATAAATGATAAGGTTGCCAGAAAAGACGGAATATAATTTTCAAACTATTTTTGTTCCATGGTAGGATTGGATTAAAAATAAATAAGTGGTGGAACTTAATTTTTATTATGTTACACCCAAAATATTTTTTTCAGTGATTTCCATGTTTGGAACTGTGTTTAAAAAATTGCACAGAGCATGTATAATTTAAGATAAAATCTTTTTAAAATATGTACCACGTGAAACAGTAGTTGTTGTTTATACTATTTAACTATAAGAAAATGATATTTAACTATAAGAAAATGCATCAATTTCTGACCATCACACACAGTGAATATGGCATTAATACAGAATAAAGATAAAATATGGTTCAGAGAGTTAACTCTTTTTTTAATTTTAGATTCATACTATGCTTCAAATAGTTATGTGAAATCTGAAGATGTATATTCATGAATCTTCACAATAGGCTCATCAAAACATTATACTGTTCCCTAAGAAAAAAGCAGCTTTTCTTCATGTTTTCTAAAAGCCCCAATCTGCTGGGGAGGACTCCCAATTACTTTGAAAACACCCTTTTAAATGGGCATCAAGAGAGTTTGCTTATGAAACTTCCTCTCACACTCAGGAGCAATAATTGAAGAATTTTTCTAATACATTTGGCAGTGGCTTCCCTTAATGTATTTCTCTTGCTTAATTATTTCAATTGTATTTCCTACCCTCCTGACTAATAGAAATCAGGTCAATAAAAATAAATATTATCTAGTTTGGTGGCCATGCTGCACATAGTAAATGTATTTGTCTGAGCCTTCAAAAGTAGGACGGCTTAGACAAATACGTAACACATCTACCCTACAATATCAATCAATGAAACAATGAAGCTGAATATGAATAAAGAAGCTAATACAAGCTTGGTTGTTTTCTTGCATGTGTTTCATTACCCAATTAGGCATTCCCAACCTTCTGAGTTGGGAATGAGTAGCTTAGTTGGGAAATGACATTCTTAGAAGAAAACAGTCAAGCTTGGAGGACAACTCTACGCTACTAATATTCTCTTCTGGTGGATACATGAAAGACTCCACATCACAAGAATTTCACTTGCCAAGTGCAAAGACAGTAAGTTTGAAACTAGTTAAGTTTTTACAATGGTTGCCTCTTTTTTTACTTGTTGACTTGTACATGTTTGTCTGAATGGGCTACTTACTGAAGTCATCTTAATGTGTTTTATTAAAGTTATTCCAACCACTGCAACAGTCTTTCTAGGAGAGAATCATGTCAGTCTGTGGTATCAAAACATCAGGAAAAGTCCAACAGCACCTTTTCCAAAGAACAATTTTTATTAAAGGCTTTTTTTGTGAGGTTTATGCCTTTTAGCAAAAATTGTTAGTAGGAGAAGATGCTACTAGAGTCTTGGAGATTTTTGCAACAATTCCTATACAATGGTTCATTTCTAATTAGATTTCTCTGTTGGGGATAACAGTCATTCTGGCTACTATTATTTAATGTTCTGTAGCTGTTAATGGGAATACTATATCTCCCTGTATACTGTTTTATAACCGATCCATTGCCATACAACATTTAATTTTAAAAAACCTACTAATAATACAATTGTTCTTGAAATCTGAACACCTGATTTTGCTGGCAGTTAGAAATCCAAAGACCAAACCATTAACGGGTGAAAGTTAGCATTATACAGAGGTAAAATCATGTGCACAGAATAATTATAATCATAATAAGGAATAATTATGGAGATTTGGATGGAGTTTTTATTTTCTTCCTCACCCCCGCATTTCCTCTATTCCTCACATAAATACAAATTTATATTTTTAACTAACGCTCAGAAGACTTGGGATCAAATCTTGTCTCAGCCAAGAAATTCACTGGGGTAATATTGAGACCAGGCACTGTTACTCAGTATAACTGATGTCAAAGAATTGTTTGGGGGATAAACTTGGAGGTTGGGCTACTCAGGTATACCATCTTTGAGTTACTCGACAAAAGGCAGAATCTGAACTGTTTATTTTATTTATCAAATGTGTATAGGATTTTAATAAAAATATATTATGCAAAAAGCAATAGTTGCTTTTTGTTTTTTAGAAAACTCTTTGCTTTAAAATTTTCTCTTACTTCTAGCTCAGCACTTTGTTATGTCTTCTTTCAGAGGGCTTAAAGGGGAAGCAGAGGTTAAACTCCAAGTGCAATGCAAAGAAATTGCTCCTTAGTCCAGAAAGAACATGAATCAACAAGCGCTGTGCAGTCATGTGTAAATATAATGACTGAATACATCCGGAGTACTTTTAATGTAAGTAAACCACAGCACTACAAAATAGATGTCCCATAACTGGGGAAGCTTTCCACAGGCCATGC
Source organism: Thermophis baileyi (assembly GCA_003457575.1). Classification (NCBI taxonomy): domain Eukaryota; kingdom Metazoa; phylum Chordata; class Lepidosauria; order Squamata; family Dipsadidae; genus Thermophis; species Thermophis baileyi. Next base: position 1,099,894 of record QLTV01003780.1, read on the forward strand.
CTCTGGGACTGAATGTGTTACTTGGGTATCCTACGAGTTCCAGAAAGAATGCAGATGAAAACAAATCTGTTAATCTGCTGGAGATCAGCTGCTAAAGTCCCTTTTGCTCTAGACCAGAGGTCTTCAAACTTGGCAACTTTAAGACTTGTGGACTTCAACTCCCAGAATTCTCCAGCCAGCTATGCTTGTTTCAACTTTAGAATTCTGAGAGTTGAAGTCCACAAGTCTTAAAGTTGCCAAGTTTGGGGACCCCGCTCTAGGCGGTCGAAATCAAGAAGGGATCACTGAGAGATGAAGGCTGCTTTATTCTAGCATGGATGGGGGCTTCCTGATTGGCCAACTGCTATTTATTTATTCCAGCATTTTTGTTCCTTCTTTAAAAAAAAAAAAGCTCTGAGGTGGAAGACAAAATGTAATAAACCACATATATGTTAGAAGAGGAAGGAAACTCAGAGGTATCTACTATTGCTTGCTTAAAAGTGTTGGCTAATGTGAACGGATGAGCAAATGGATGAATGCATTAATATTACTGGTGATTTCCATTTTAGGGGGTGTAGCTCCACTGGGCAAAGTTAACCTAAAGCAGTGGCACTGTTCTCCCCCCCCACACACACACACATCTGTGTGTCTGTGTGAGAGATTTGGAAAAGAAATATCTCTGAATTCAATGGCATAAGAGGAACCTCAGACATTGCACATGCTACATTAATGTTTCTTATAGCCATCACCTGATAAGAAGCCAGAAACTAAATAAAATACACTATTCGTTAAGCATGGACCTAGTGATCCTACAAGCTGGGAAAACACACTTCCAAAAGTAACTGCTTGAGAGGAAGCTGATATAGAAATTTTTCAGAAACCTTTAACCCATGAGGTAAAACTTGCTGTTCGTGCCCTTCTCATATCTCTAGGAAGAAGCAGAGCAAGGAACAGAAAGTCCAACCTTCCAGATGTCACAATTTCCACCTACATTGGGACTTCTAGGCATGTGTACCTCCAACACATCTGGCTGGGATCACCAGGAAAACCGGCTTAGCCTAAGGAAATCTTAGGAAGCTATGAAAGGGCCGGTGCAGACTTTCCTTTTACTGGCACATAGCAAAAGGAGTGGGCGATCCAAGGGCTGGGCTGAGGGCTTTTATCAGCGTCCAAGCCTTCGCCCTAAAAAAAAAAAAAAAACCCACCAGAATTATTCTGGAATGATCACTGGGTAGGTTCAATGCAAGGCTTCTTAGAAGCGCGGATTGATTGCCTGAATAATCTACACACGGATCTGAGGCTGCTTGGCATCCCTAAGAAACCTGCAAAAAGGTGACATTACTCTCATCCATCCCTGGCACCGTCTCTCGCTTCAAACTCCACCAGGAAAAAAAAATCCCACCCGTTTCCCCGACTCCCGCGGGCCCCAGGGCTAATTTTTCCAGGCGGCGAAAGTCCCATCCCGAGAAACCGGGCAGCGAAAGCCGGTGGCTCAAGCGGGCGCGCTCAGGTCGGCATCCTCCAACCTGCGGCTGGTGCTGCTGCTACCCCGGGCTGCAGATTTGGGGGGGGGGGGTAGAGAA
>QLTV01003780.1:1107357-1123619 GCA_003457575.1 Thermophis baileyi
GGGCTCCCTGTCACCTGTCACGTTTACTTAGGGGGGGGGGTTCGAATCCCGGAGCGACGGGGAAACGAGCACCTTTTAGCTTGTCGCCAATGCCTCAGGGTTGGGGTGCGTGCTAGCTCCTCACCTGAACCCCCCGAGCCTCCATCAGTGCTGCACATGGAGCCGAAGACTTCATAGGCAGACCGTGGCGGGATGATGCCGTTGGCCGTGGCCAGGGCCAGCCCCGCGCTCTCTCCATCCCACGCTCAGTTTGTTTTCTTTCCATGCAACCATCAATAGCTCGCCCTTTAACACGATTTGTAGACCTCAAATCTCAGCGTTTGCAGCTGAGGGAAATGCCAGGCCCTTCCTGGAACAACCCGCCGCTCTCGCTGCCCTCCCTCTCTGCCTGGCTGCAGACATCTGCCTGGCCTCCTGGAGCGCAGCCGTTCGCTTTCTTCCTTCTCCCACCTGGAAACGAAAGCGAACGGCACCGCCATGGTGGTGTTCTGGGAGGGCAGGCACTGCGCATGTGCAGCAGCCCCAGGACATCCGCCTGGTGCCCTGCCCTACTGGAGCACCACCGTGGTGGCGCCATTTGCTTTCGTTTCGCGGCTGTGTCTCCAGCAAGGGCCCCCACCCACTCACTGCTGGGCCGGGCTGGATGCCGACCTCAGAAGGCAAGCGGGCGTGGGTGACTGCCGGGAAGGCCGCATGGAAGACAGGAAAGCATGTCGGGGTGGCGGGAAAGGGAGTAGGCTGCTACCTCCCTTCCCCACTGCCCCGACATGCTTTCCTGTCTTCCACGTGGCCTTCCGCTTGCCTGCCTTCGCAAGCTGGCCACGGGGAAACTGGGAAGGCCACGTGGAAGGCAGGAAAGCATGTCGGGGCTGCGGGCCGCGGGAAATGAAGTAGGGAAGGCAGGCTGGGATGGTGGGGGGGGGGCAGGGGCAGCTAGGTAGGCCACGACTTCGCAGGTTTACCTGGCAGGCAGATCAGGGCGCAGCGCTTCAGGCAGGCAAGCTGCAGAGCGGAGACTGGCGAGGCAGGGCGAGTGAGCAGCGACCGGCGGACCGGTTCGGGAGCGTGGCCAGCCAGCTGTCGCTACCGGCTCGGTGAACCATCGGCAGCAGCCACTACCGGTATGTACGAACTGGTCCGAACCGGGAGCATTTCACCCCTGGTGCAGAGTCATATTAACAGCATCATCTGTCAATCTATTTGCTCGGTAGGCAAATTGCAAGGGGTCTAACAGCGGATCCGTGATGGTTTTCAGGTGAGCCAGCACTAGCCTTTCAAAGGTCTTCATAACTAGAGCAACTGGTGGACTCCGAAAAATACGGTATATAGATTCAGGTGAAGATGGGAGCCAGTTGGTCAGCACAAGCTTTTAAACAAGAAGGAGTTATCTTGTCTGGGCCTGGTGCTTTTCCTGGCTTTTGTCTGTGAAATAGACCTTGCACCTCATTCTCTGTAATCACCAGAGGTGGTGGGCCCAATGGGATGGGGTAGGTTGTAGGAGGCTTAGCTGTTGTTGGTATGTCTGAGATGGGGATTGTGGAGATGGGTGGCAGTAGTTTCTCTCAAACCTACAGTAAAACACATTCAGGTCATCTGCCAGTTGTTGATTTCCTTCAGCATTACACAACCAATTGCACTCTGAGGGAAAATATAAATGCCTCAAAAGCTCTCACAGAGAGCGCTAATGGACCAGATGACTGCAAAGAAATACCCTCCTTCCACTCCTCCCACCTCTACCATCCAGTCAGAACCTATTCTTATATCTCCCCACTCATCTGTCAGTACCTATCATTCAATCTCTCCCCCCCCCATCACAACTGATGAAGTTTCTTGGATGAGAAAAGAAACGTTTCATTCTTCTTCCTCAAAGAAAAAACAGTCCGGTTGCCTTTTGAAAAAGCACTTTTGAGACAACTATGACCTGGATGACTGAGAATCTCCACAGATACTTGGTTAGGCTACGTGAAAAAGTAGACATAGAATTTGGTAGCAGCTGCCAGATCGAGCAACTTTACTATTAGGACACCAACTTTCATTTGTTCATGAAAACTACTGCCCTAATAAAGTTGATGTGTCTTGAAGCAGCTAACAGTTTGGTTCATTTCTGCATTGTTGTGGAGAAAATTGGATAAACTTGGTCAGTAGTCCCCAGGAGTTGCTTGAATTTTAATTACAATTTACCTTTTTATATTAACACCCAGCAATCACGATGGGGATGCCTAGCCTGCATTCATCACAGAGATCATTGCATCATGGGTGGTATCAGTTCATTGAAATTGATAAAAAATCAGCTACACCTTTTTTTTCAGGTTTAGTTCAGAAGCCTAGGGATAAAAGGGATTGCTTTAATGAACAGCAAAGAGGTACAAAGAATGAAGCCTCAAGTTTGAAGTGTGCAATTTTAATTTGCAGATGGATTCTATGTGGCAGAAGAAATCTGCTGAATTCTTTCTCTAGTGCCTACATATTCCAATCTTTGTGAAATGTGATCTAACAGGTCAACTGTACTCACAAGACTGTCTGATATTACCTAACTACCGGTAATTATATACTCAAGAAGCCAGGGGAATAATTATGTTCTGACCCTAAAGAGTTGCTGTAGGAGAATCAAAAGTTTTGAAGTTTTGAATACAAGGAGAGATTGTCCCGCTGCTATGACAAACAAGCATGCTACTTGCATTTATTGTTTGAGTTGTAAAGCTGAAAGTTAAGTCATTAATTCCGTCTATTGTAGGTAAGTTCAGCAGTGTCCACAAGGTTTCATCAGAATGATTAACAGTCATAATGTCATGATGCAAGTTCTATTTGGTATATGCACATCCAACTTCACAATATAATTGCAAAAGGGTGAAACTTACATCTTAACACATATTTCATTACCTGCTTCCATCCCAGACACCCATATATAAGTTGCAAGAAAATAGATCGGTGGGAAGGAAAGATTTTTAGCACACCAGTGAACCCATTTTCAAGTTCAAGTATCAAAAAGCCCACACTAAATCAAGACTAAAAACTTTCTCACAATACACCAAGCACCAGCAAGCTAGAATATTGAAAGTTAAGGTATGCCTTAAAAATCTACCCCATGATCATTAATGTTGCTATGCAGTGCCCTATATCACAACCATAAGTCTTCTATGCTTCCACATTTTTCATTTGTTTTTCAAGGCCAACTATTGATAGCAAGGAAGGATAGGGCAAAAATGCCCTCAGTATTCAGGTCCTCCATCCACTTATGAAGCATTTAAACCTGATATGTGATACTGTATACCTTTCCGTACCATGCCTCTGAATTTCCAGTTTCCTGCTTTTGTGGAGTCTCAGCCAAGTATAATAAAAAAAATTGTGATCTTAATTGGAAGTATTTGTTCAATTGTTGAACAATCATTGTTTATGGCTGATACTCTCAGTACATTTCTATACATCTTATGCATATCTGTTCAAAACTAAGTTTCACTTAGCTCAAAAGAGCTTGCTAATTAATTAACTTGCTAATTAAAACACTCTGCCAGAGAGAAGTTCCCTGAGGATGGGCTCCAGCACGAGTCCGAAAGCTCAGAAGACAAAACCTCTGGTCCCGGTGACTGACCTAGACTGGATCTTGCTTAATGTTTAGGATGGCAGCTTAATATAATATACTGCATTAGTAAGCCACAATACATTGAAATTAATGTTTCAACGTGTAAACCTATGAAACACATAAATGGCAATAGTCACCATTTTAAAGATCCACATTTAGCTAAATCACAGATGACTCAATCATTGCAATATTGGTAACAATATCTCATCAATATCAAAACATAATTTAAATTAATGTATATTTCTGAATGCCCACTTTTCAATTATAGTCTATTAAATGTGCAGCATATTACTTAATAATCCATGTTTATAAAAAATTATAAACCCAGATTTATAATAGTTTTCTTGTGGTGGTTTGGCAGACATTTTTTTTCCTGGAAGTTGACATATTTTTATGAACTACAGGTATATGGCAAATATGCAAACATGGAAAACTAGATATTCTATTTCTTGTTGAAGTCTGACTGTACATAGAATGTATACATAATAAATCATATACTGACATATGCATAGACATGTACACACATAGAGGTTACATCTGTTCTTAATGCCTTAATTTTTTTTCTCCACAGAACACCTACTATTTTCTCTCATTCCAGCTGCAGCCAATGCCCATATACTGAGACATACTCCTTTCATGCAGATTGACAGACAGGAATTATATAACCCTGTTGTAGATAAAATTTAAAACACAAGAAATGTTTGTGAAAAAGATAGAAATTGGTGGGACCTTCACATATACAACTTTGAAAAGGAAGACTCTAGAGCTTGATTTGGCCTTAATCAGGGAGGAAGCAGAGCCTCATGTGGGCTCAAGACAGTTGTTATGTTCTATTGATGGCTTGGTTTGATAACATTGCAAGCAGGGATCCCAAAAAGCTTTTGAGAATGCATGAAAATTGAAGATTTCATTAGTGTATAGTTATGTATATTTTGAAAAAATATTATGACATCTTGCACTTATTAGTCATGCTTGCACATTGCAATAAATCAAGAGACAATAAACCAAGAGAAAAGTTGTATCAAATGAGTGAATCTGGCATATGATATAAAGTTCATTGTATTAAAATGAACCCTTTGAACAATTAATAATTATATCAACATGCATTTATCTTAGTCAGGAGAACATGTTGTATTGTTTGTATATCCTATGGCCTAGATAAGGTCATTAAAAACTTGCTATATAAAATGAATAGCTAATCCCTGGAAGACTATTATTATATTTAATATTTGCATTGTTTCATAGAATTTAAGCCATATTCATGTGGTTTGGTGCACACGAGTGCTTGCTTGTTTGGGGTTTTTTTGGCCACATACAAGAGTTTTGCCATGACAGAATTTGAAATAATGGCTGTCAGAATTGCAATAATTTTCACTAACCTTCCAGAGCCAACCCATTACTTCTCAATTAGGGATTTCATCTAAAAGAAATTCCTGGTCATTCTTACTCTAACCTTTGTAAAATGAAGAGAGTCTTTTTCTATCTGAAATAATCATGCACGGCCAAAACCTAACAGTATTGTTCTTTTCCCGGACCTAATTTTTATCCCGCAAATAAACTTGATAACTGGACTAACATAGCACAATAGCCTAGCTTGTTTAACTCCAATTAACAATCCATTATTGGCTAGATTCATACATTGCAGTTGCTTATCATCGTTTATTAGACATGATGACTGGATTCCTACTACATTTCACATCAGAACTAAGCAAATCTCATTATGGCTTAGTTGGAACTTAGTGGTTCACTGGTGCTAGGAAGTTGTAAAACTCAAATTCTTTCTTATCTCATCCCAAAACTGCTAAAAGGAAGTATCACATGCTTACTGCCTATCAGTATTGACACATTCTCTGTAACTACCACTTCTCACAGTTATTTGATGGGATTTTAATATTGTATTATTTTTCAACATAGGCTGGCAAATAATTCTGATTTGGTAGATTGCTGAGAACATTTGGGGCAGGGGGGACCCCAGAGATCCTCAGACCACACTTTTGAGAAACACTGAATTACAGTACTCAAGATTTATGCACCAAAAGAAAACTGAAGAATGTTCCTCTGGAAACCTATGATTTAATAAAATAGCTTTTCGTTAAAATAAGTTGATTTTCCACTTTGTAAATGGCACTATTAATGTCCCATTAGAGTTGCATATATTTATGCATATATGTATGTGTGTATGTGTGAGAACTGTAACTTTTATGAATGCCTACTGATTTAAAATATTTAAAATATTTTTTTAATTCAAATTGAATTCTAATTTCAAATGTTCTTAAATTGTTCCTAATAACTGTTCCTTGACTGGATGAGTGTCAAAAAATTCAAGATGACCTTTAATTCTTCCCCATTGCTGAAGCCCAGTTATGAACTATTTGTGGCAATACAGTTCTAATTTATTTTTATTGCCATAAAGTTTGATGCCTTTGTTTAGCACTGTATGAATACATTGGCTAAATGACACCTAGCATTACAAATCATTTATTGAATAATATCTGAATATGGATGATATACTGGCTTGAGAAAATCTGACTTCTCTGGCTATATAACGATGTCTGTTTTTGAATTAATGCATTTTAACAACGCTAAAGAGTCAAGCAAGTCTGTAAGAATTTACTTTGTTTGCTGTATCTTTTTTTTTTTTTTGCTGTAAAGTGATACAGAAGTCATTGTTATAGGATCCTTGTAGCTGAGGAAAAATAATCTCTAGTAAGCATAGATTTTCAAATGCGTGACAAGCTTATCTGAGGCCAAAAGTGCTATTCAAACATGACATTCAATATTAATAAGATTAAATGGCTGTCTTGGGAAAGTGGATGTGGTTTTCTTCTCTGTTTACCTTGGTGTTGCAAGGGGTCTCCAATTTGCAAATGGACGAGTTAGGAAATAGTGGTAACGATGTACAATCATGAATATCCTAACCTACTATTCTCCATAAAGGGAATTATAGAAGTTGGACCAACACATTGGCGCCCCATCCTGCTGGGGTGGTTGATATATATGAGTTTTAACAAAGGAATGGACTTGGGCCCCCATATATTTTTTTCATAACCTATCAACAGATGAATCACTGATTTCTACAATAATCATAAGAACGAAGCAAAAGTAAGTAATGGTATGAATAAATTGATAAGAAGCAATGTCACAGAAAGCTTTCAAATGCTCAAACAGTACGAAGTCTACAGTCCTTCAAGTGTTGGATTTCAATTCCTATTTACCTTGACATTTGGGCAGACGTTTGAGAGTTCTATAATATTTGGTGGACCCAGGATCACCAATTCCAATATTTGATACACATTACTTCTTTTAAATGCCTAGTTAGTAATGGCCATTAGTCTCTCTTGATTTAGACTGAGATAGTTAAGAGAGAAAGATAGTGGATAGTAATGGAGGTGATCTTAATGCATTCTCTTTTTTGATCATTTTACTCAGTTTCATTGCCTCAGTTCCTCCTGTTGGTACAGGGAAAATGAGAGAGAAAGAATCATAGCCATACAAACTTGGAAGTTTAGATGATATATATAGCTATAGATATTTTCTGTGAACTCACTCCTATCTTAAAAGTGTTAACACAGGAAACAGTCGTTCCATCTTTCCTATCCTTTTTAATGTAATAAATCTGATATACTGATTAAGAGCATTAAATATATGTCACATAATTTTCCCTAACAGTTGCCAGAATAAATTCATCCCATCTTTTTGCTATTATAGTCTGCTATTATTCTGCTAATGACCTTCACTTTATCAATGACAGCAATGACCACCTGTTTCTGCATTGCTGCAGGAAAGTCACATAGATGCATCCGTAAGTTAGATTCTTTATTATGGTCAGTGACTGATCCATAAGATGCCCTACATATGTAAAATGAATATTAATTAATTAGTAAATCAGGTAAGCATATTAATCGTACTGTGCACCTTGCATATTGCAAGTCAGAATTTGGCCATTCTAAAAAACTAGAATCATTTGAATGTGAAAGTATGAGTTGTAGTTCGAAAGAGTAGGGAAATTGGTTAAATATGCAGTTAGCATAAAATGAACAGCATTAAGTCATACCTCTGAATGGAATAGATCTGAATGGAATTGAATGTATCTTCCCACTAAAACAATTCATGGATATATCCATAAAGTTACAAAAGTATTGAGCCCAACTTGAAGAGGGTTGTCTTGAAGATTGTCAACTTGAAGATTTTCTTTTCACATACAAAACACAAAACATTCTTCTGTTCTTCTTCCTTAAATTATAAGCATTCATTTCATCCCTAATCCTATTATGCCTTTAACTGTTTCTCTTTGCAAATTATCTTTCCATTACACTATTATTAATATATTAATATATATTTAGAAAATGCTCACTTGAACAATAGTGAGATGCTTTGCTAAAAAAATTAGTTTATAATTTAGGTTAACACTTTTTTTAAAAAAAAATGTAAGTGAAGTGATTTAAGCAATGCCAATGTTTGCAAATGTTCTGCTTGCTGATACTTGGGGAAAAAATTAGTCAGCACTGGGATTTATCAGTTGGACTGATTTGTTACGTAAGATTTTAATCTGAAAAGTTGGCACAACTATAAATCAATAATTCCAACTTATGTGTACTTGCCCAGAGGCAGCATTGATTTCACATTTTTTTTAAATCTAATTCATTATTACGTAAGTGAATTCTTCCACTGCATTCCTGCTTGAATTAAGTCAACTTGGAGACAAAAAAAAGAGAGACTGGTATTCTTAATTGGATGATTACGCAACTTGACCTCTATACAGCAATATGCATTTAAATTTTAAATCTTTTTGTCAAAATTGTGTTACCTCAGTGGGTTTGATTTGAATGAAATACAGCTGAGCTGGCTATTTCCACAATTCTGTTTAGTGTCCTAAAAAAATAATGAGCAAATAAAAATGTACCTTGATCAGGTTGTGAACTTTGTGTGAAGTTAGATAACCAGCTAATAATGACTACAAACAAGTTTTCGCAGAAAATGCACCTATCCCTTCCTTCAAACTAAAGACTTACTGTAGCTGCAAAGAGAATGACTCTGTTTATATCACATCTGAAGGGAAGATGTTTTCAAGGATTAGGTTTGTAGTTTGAGTGCACCCGATGTTTGCCAAGATTCTCACGGTTAGGATAACTGGCCTAATCCAAAGAATGAATTACCAGAGGGTTGTTGCATAATATCTCCCAACTCACAAGATTGTGTACTTTATTCATCCAGAACATTTCTCAATAGTCTTTATAGCATGTGAATGTTTGTTCTTTTGGTGCAATTAGACTGGGCATTTTAAAGAGAAATAAGAAGCAAAACTGCAATGGGATCCGATATTGCATTTAGTGATGGTTGTACAATTATCATTTACTTAATAAGCTGTAAGCAGTTAAGTTCAACCAGTAAGCCAAGCTAAAACCAAAGTATTAGATAAACCACTCTGTTTTTTAAACCATGTTTAATGTGATTGAGTCCATCTCATGTAGAAGGCATTCATGTGCACACACACACACACACACACACACACACACACACACACACACACGGAGAGACACAGAGAAATAATCTTTATTTTACACTAATGAGATTTGTTGCATTTGGTTAAAGATGATTATGCAACAGGTCACTAATTTACACCAAGCAAAATAAACACACATATTTCCTAGCATAGCTAATGATTTTTAAGACAAGATTTATTTATTATTTGTTTATGTATTTATTTGCTGGATTCATTGGGCTGCCCAACTAAAAAATGTTGTGATTTTGGAGAGTGTACAATAGAAAAACAAGCAATAAAACTAAAGAATCAAATAAAATAAAATATATGCAATATATAAAATTGGGTGGGATTACTCCTTTTATGCCATCCATACTCATCTATATAAATAATATGATAAGGATATAGGTGTCCTGATGGGGACGCAGTGGCTCAGTGGCTAAGACGCTGAGCTTGTCGATCAGAAAGGTCGGCAGTTTGGCGGTTCGAATCCCTAGCGCCGCGTAACAGAGTGAGCTCCCGTTACTTGCCCCAGCTTCTGCCAACCTAGCAGTTCGAAAGCATGTAAAAATGCAAGTAGAAAAATAGGGACTACCTTGGTGGGAAGGTAACAGCGTTCCGTGCGCCTTCGGCGTTTAGTCATGCCAGCCATATGACCACTGAATCGTCATCAGACAGCACTGGCTCTTCGGCTTAGAAACGGAGATGAGCACCACCCCCTAGAGTCGGGAACGACTAGCATGTATGTGCGAGGGGAACCTTTACCTTTACCTTATAGGTGTCCCAGGGGGTGGGTTCTCTGCTAGTTGTCACCAACTTTATGGGGCAGTGCTGCTCTGTGTTTCTTAACCCTAAGAGCCAGAGTTGCCTGGAGACGTTTCCGCGGTCATTTGGTCAGCATAACATCACGCCATAGCACAGAGCATACTGCATGGAAACATGGAACTCTGTTACCTTCCCACATGCTTGTGATACCTATTCATCTACTTGCATTTGAAATGCTTTCGTACTGCTAGGTTGGCTGGAACAATTGATGGGCGCTCGGCACTCGCATTTTAACCGCTGTGTCCCTACATATAAACAATATGTATGAGTAAATACCATATTTTTCGGAGTATAAGACGCACTTCCCCCCCCAAAAAAAAGAGGCTGAAAATTTGAGTGCGTCTTATACTTGGAATGTAGCTTTTTCGAAGCTTTTTTTCCAGCCCTAACGAGGCGTTAATGATCTTCCCGGCTTTGCAGGCTTTTTTTCATTGCTACTCTCTCCTAAGAAGGTTTTTTCCAGCCCTAAGTCTTTGCAGGCTTTTTTCATTGCTACTCCCTCCAAAGGTTTTTTTAAGCCCTAACCAGGAGATAAAATAATGAATACCTGGTAGGCAGATTTCCCCCCCCCTATTTTCCTCCCCAAAAACTAAGGTGCGTCTTATACTCCGGTACGTCTTATACTCCGAAAAATACGGTAAACCCAAAGTCTGAGGGAAAGGCAGGATCTTCAAGGCCTTCCAAAAGACTAAAAGGCTCTGGGATGTCTGAATTTTAGAGGTGGGAGGAGCTTTTCCAGAGGACAGGTGCTGTGATGGGGAAGGCAAGATATCTGTATGACACAGTGAGTGTGTTTTTATGTGTCTGTTAAAAAAGACTCATTGGGTCCCATCCTAATCTATGAAATAGAACTGATCTGCTTGCATTAAACCGAGGCGTGTCTTGCTGATTTTTCCATAATGGCCTGCAAATACTGTCAAAATCCAAGTGATTTTTATCCAAGCAAGATTTTTCAGGTTTTCTTTAGCAAGATTTATTGGGACAAAAGGGATAGGGTTACAGGAATTCTAGGAACTGAAGTGTTTTCAGGTCAATGTTTGGGAATAGTCATGACCAGATTATGAAAGTTGAAAACCTAAAAATATTGGTCTGTGGGTTTTAGGGTTGGTGTCATTGTTGCTATTAAGATGTTTTATGATTATATAATTTGAAGGATTGAGGTTGCAACTTGGGTGGCCAACTTCTTAATCAGACCCCTGGAGTCCATCTGCTGCAGCTAAAACGATAAGGTTCCCCCTGTTCAGTCTGACTCTAGAGGGCAATGCTCATCTCCGTGTCTTAGCTGAGGGAACCAGCATTGTCTGAAAATATTTCCGTGGTCATGTGGGCAGCATGACTAAATGCTGAGGCACAGGGAATGCTGTTACCTTCACACCGAAGTGGTACCTATTTATCTACTTGCATTTGCATGTTTTTGAACTACTAGGTGGGCAGGAGTTATGGCAAGTAACGAGAGCTCACCCTGTTGCGCAGTGCTTGGGTCTCAAATTCAGCCTGTCACCTTTCCAGATGACAAGCTCAGCATTTTTAACTGCCTCCTTTATATAGCCCCCTCTGCAGCTATAATGTTACCAGGGCTGAGGTGGAGAGGGGCAAATCCCTCTCATACTAATTCTTAACTATCCCAAACTGAAAAAAAAGGATTTTTACTTCACACCACATAAATTTAGCTATTCTAAACAATGGGTGTTGGAATGACACAAATGGGATGCTGGGGCAGCCCATAGATTACCCATTGCTAAGATAAAATATCAGAAACTGATAAAAACCTGAATAATTAATCTGGAAATTTGATTGTGATGGTAAATATGTCTTTGCAAACAGGTTTCCAGATTGATTAACTTTTACCTGTAGAAACATACATACATACATACATACATATGGTACATACATACATACCTTGCTGTTTCCATTTGCAGCACTGAAGTAGAACAGTGAATATTTGGAACCAGCACTGTGAGAAACATGTAACAGTCTGTCAGAAATCCCTGATAGATAAGGTCTGTACGACCAGATTATTTGCTAATTTACACTTAATGTTGTGAAAAGTTGTGAAATCATATTGCCCTAGGATTCATCTCCTTTCTTCCTTAATTTTCATAGTAGTATGTAGATATGGTTTAATATACTCATAAAGTTTGAGCCAGTGTGGTGTAATGGTTAAGGTGTTGGACAGACATTGGGGAACCTAAATTCATATCCACAACTGAATAACAACCTTTAGGTAGGTTATTCTCTCTCCACTCAACCTATTTCATTGGGTTGTTGCTGTTGGGAAAAACGGAAGGAGAGAATGCTATGTGGGCTGCCTTTTTCTCCTGGAAAAAAAGACAGGATGTACAGTAAGTCTATTAAACAAATGGATAAATAAATACCAATACATGTATCAGATTAGCAGAGAAATTCATGTGCATTCTGCCCAATAGTATATCTGGTACGCATTTTAAGAATAGAACCAGTAACAGAATTTGGCCATGATCAACCCGTCTTCATTTCATCGAGATTAAAATTTTGCCAAATTCTACTTGTTTGTAAAGGATCTTGGGCTTCTCACCAACACACAATATAATTGCGAAGCTTAGGATGATTACCAAGGTTCAGGATGAAATAATTCTCAAGCCCAGTGAAGTCCTGGTTGTAGTCTTTAATGACAGAAGTCAAGAGAGCTGAAAAACTGCCCTGCTTGTTCAACCTGCCTACTTCCCTGTTATCTTCCTGTATGTTATTAGGGGACTTAGTTTAATGTAAAAACAATATAAAACAGGGCGTCTCTGTATCTTCGTACTCAAGTCCTTCAAGCCATGGCTGCAGGTTGGAGACTGAGTTGGTTATTCTGTGGTAATGACTGTATCTCCTTACCATGCATTTTAGGTTTTAAATTGGTGTGTGTGTGTGGTACCTTTCATTTGATTATACTTTTTAAAATAGCATTTGTGACTTCTTATGAGCAGCTCTTACCTAGAACAGTAAATATAATTTTTTTTTACTTAGGACCAAATAATTTTTCAAAGATGCTGATAAGCCATCAGTAACTTTCTTGAAGGCAGTTGCTGCTGTGTTTTCTTCTTATTCATTTGGATCTCTTAATAAGCTGATTCTAAAAGGAAGAGCAAAATGGTGTAGATAGGATCTGGCAGTATGGGCCTTGCAGCTCAAGGCTAAACTTACTAGTTTTTAGTACAAGTTCTAATAATTACAAAGTAGTGGAAAGATTGGGTCAGCATTTCTCAATCTCAGTAACTTTAAGGATTCTGGATTTCAACTGCCAGAATTCTCTACCTAGAATTCTGGAACTTGAAGTCCCCACTTCTTAAAGTTGCTGGCATTGAAAAACACTGGCTTAAAACATTCTACCACTTTCTAGATCAGGAACCTTAGGTCTAAATAATTGGGTGACATAGAACGCAAATCATAATATGTTCATGTACTGTATGCAGATAATTGAATATCTTTGGAAATGCAAATCAGAGGAATGGTGATAAATTGCTCCATTTATTTTTGGACCTATCACTCCTTCAGACCACATTCATTCTCTTAAAGTTTCAAGCAGGGAGTGGATTTCATGATTGGAGGATAGGTATTTGAAGCCAAAGCTTCTTCAGTGTTGCTGAAAATAATCAAGGCACTAGAAAACAGAAACATTACTAATCAGTAACCAAATGAGGTGAAGGAGTAGCATGAAATAGGAAAGAGTTTAAGCATGAAGAAATGGAAAATTACCGTATTTTTCGGACTATAAGACGCACCGGAGTATAAGACGCACCAAGATTTTGAAGAGGTAAACAAACAAACGAAGTTTTTGCCCTCCCCCAACCCCCAGGATCACTCTATAGGCAGGGGTGGGTTCTAACTTACCTCGCCACCGGTTCGCTTCCTCCCATGCCGCGTGGCTGTGTGCGCATTGCGCACCACATGGCTGTGCGTGCATTATGCGCCGCATGGCCGTGCACGCGGCCGCACATGCGCAGCGCCAAAAACTCAGCTTCTGCACATGCGCAGAAGCAAAACAAGCAAAAAATAGCAAAAAAACCCAAAAACAAGATGGCGGCGCATGCGCAATGTCGAAAACTCAGCTTCTCAACATGCGCAGAAGCAAAAACCAGCAAAAAAATAAAAAAAAATCCAAAAAATAAATAAATTCCAAAACAAAGATAGCGGCGTCCACGCACCGGCACCAACAGAACTGGCTCCATGATGTCACCACTGGTTTACTACTGGTTCTATAGAACTGGTGCGAACCGGGAGGAACCCACCTCTGTCTACAGGCCTCCCAAACCCTCTGTACGTCCCGTTTTTTGTGAAAAACGGGCCTGTTTTTGCAAAAAATGGCCCGTTTTCCGCTCGTTTTTGCCCCCCACCCCCAGGATCACTCTACAGGCCTCCCAAACCCTCTACACACCCCATTTATTTGTGAAAAAACGGGCCTGTTTTTGCAAAAAGCAACCCGTTTTTCGCTCATTTTTGCCCTTCCCAGCCCCCAGGATCACTCTACAGGCCTCCCAAACCCTCTGCACGCCCCGTTTTTGCGAAAAACGGGCCTGTTTTCTGGCTCCCAAACCCCCCAAGCATCACATTTTTGCCCTCCCCAGCCCCCAGGAGCACTTTGCAGGCCTCCCAAACCCGCTGCGTGCCCCGTTTTTGCAAAAAACTGGACGCGCAGGGCAGGGTTTTTGGAGGCCAAAAATGGCTGTATTCGGTGTATTCCACTCTCTTTTAGGGGGGAAAAAGTGCATTTTATACTCTGAAAAATACGGTAATTAAGGCTTAAAAAAAAAGAGTGGGCCTTGAGATGGGAATCTGTTTAATTTATTAACAATTCCAATGCTAGAGATTCTAGGCAATATACAAAATATACATTCATAAAAGTAATATAAAAGTAAAATAAACAGTGTTCGGATCAAAAATTTAAGATATGCTGATGACACTTCTGCTTGCTAGTAAGCATGAAGACCTTCAGTTACTCATCAACAGAGTCATAGAAATATCTGAAAAATACGGCTTGAAGCTTAATACCTCAAAAACCAAGATCATGGTCATCAGCAAACAACCCATTAATTTACCACCAATAACTTTGGAAGGAATACCACTAGGAAAAGTTGAAAGGATCATGAACCTCGGTTCTAATTTACATGAAAGCTGGAACATGACCACTGAAGTAAAAACAAGGATAGAGAAAACTAGAACAGCATTCTTCAAAATGAAACAGGTCTTCTGCAGTCATGACATAAGCCTACAATTGAAAATCAGGCTTGTCAGATGTTACATCTTTTCTATCCTGCTCTACAGAGTGGACAGTTGGTCTCTTACAGAAAGTCACTTGAACAGACTAGAAGCATTTGAAATGTGGATTTACAGGCGGCTGTTACGTATAAGTTGGGTTGACAAAATCAGAAATGGGGAGGTGATAAGCCACCTGGGAAAGCCAAAGGAAATCATCAATACTATAAAAAAGCGAAATTTAGAATATTTTGGACATGTGATGCGACACCCAGAAAAATATGGCATACTTCACTTAATCCTCCAAGGAAAGATTGAAAGCAAATGAGGTCCAGGCAGAAGAAGAACATCATGGCTTAAAAATCTAAGGGACTGGTTTGGACAAAACTCAGCAGCACTTTTTCATGCTGCTGTTGATAAAAATAGGATCGCCAACATTATCGCCAAAGTCCGATGACGGATATGGCACAAGAAGAAGAAGAAGAAGAAAAGTAATATCAAGTTATAATATGTTACCATTAAAAACAGCTTTCCAGCAATAATTGCAGGCTTGGTCTGTTAGTAGCCGTGATTAAGTTCTATTCCAATCCTATTAACCAGTTGTATACAAGTTCTAGAAGTATATTGTGAGATAAAGAATTGGGACAATTCTAATGGTAGAATAGAACCAGACTACCGCCACTATTTCCTGAGAGCAAAGTATGCAGAAAGTTCCTGAGAGCAAAATAGTATGTAGAAAGTTCCTGAGAGCCAAATAGTATGCAGAAAGTAGGATGATGTTAAAAACCAAGTACCGTATTTTTCGGAGTATAAGACGCACCTTTTTACCTCCAAAAAGAGGGTGAAAACTTGGGTGCGTCTTATACACCAAATGTAGCCCCAGCCACCCCCACCCTTTGGCCTCTGCCTCCCAGCAATTTACCTCTTTGCAGCAAACAGCGCAGAGCCTGATTAGCAGAAGCAACTGATTATCAGCCTCCCAACCATCAGCTGATAGAGGCTGCAGGCAGGCCCAGTGCTAAAATGAAAGTGAAACTAAAACTGCAAGGAGGCAAATTGCTGGGAGGGAGAGGCAGAAGCAGAATTTTATTTTCTTGTGCTAATCAGACTGCTGAAACTGGATGCAAGGAGGTAAGTCAATAACTATAAATGTCTATA
>QLTV01003780.1:1135109-1162423 GCA_003457575.1 Thermophis baileyi
CATGCCCGAACTGGGAGCATTTCACCCCTGGTGCCACGCCCCCTTTGTCACCTCATCGCGTGCGAGGAGGGGGCGGGGCGGGGGTCACGGCGGGGGTCACGGGGGGGTCGCGGCATTAAAAAGGTTGAGAACCACTGCTTTAGACCTTTTCCAGTTTTATCTGTGTCCAACTTGACTCTTCAGGTCTTCCAACAGTCTACGGTAATCTATGGTATCTTAAACAAACATTTTCATCATGATGAAAAGGGACTGTTACACAACATGTTGTCACGAACATTAAATGGATAATATGATCTCTAAGATTTTGTTTTTAAGTGAAACTGATGAAATATGCTTTCAGAACAATTCCATCTGTACTAATGGTATTTCCATTTGACAAGAGCAAGCTGTTCTTAGTTATGGGAAAAGAATTTCAATAATATTTCAAAAACCTTGAAAACAATCTGTGTCCATCTAGACCTGTTTAAAACAATGTTCTACAAATGTTCTACATTTAGAGAAGTGCTGCACACTTTTACACCGGGTTGAGTCTCCTTTTTTTCAGACCCATATTTGATTTAAACAAATGCAAAGTTAGGCAGGAAACATTTTAGGTGTTACTCTCTTCCTGTCCCCCTAATGGATTATTTATAAAGCAGAAATAATGTAACAGAATGCCTTTGCTAAGCACTCTAAATGGAATAAATCTAGACATAGTTTTTTTTAATGTACTTTCTATCAAGGCTTTGTTTTCCCCTACATAACACTGCAAATTCAACAGCTGTAAAAATTGTCACCAAAGAGGAACAAGGAGAGAAGGAACAAAATGCACCAAGCACAAAAGGAAGTCCTTTCTCCGTCATCAATAATTATCCTCAACTGAGCTTATTTTTCATGAGTAAATGGGAATAGGAGATCTCATGCAGGACTTAGTGAATGGGAGGGGAGGCAGCTGCTTCCCCCCCCTCCCATTCACTAAATCCTCCTCCCTGAATGAAATCTCCTGTCTTCTCACACTCTACCTTTTTTTATTGCCAATGTGCGTCCTGGAATCCATCTTCACCTTTAATCTGCATCAAATTCCCACCCAAAGCAGATCAAGCAGAAAATAGTAATTAAACTTGTTTGAATTTAACCTGCATAACTGACTGTTTCGCAATGTTAGTTATACTTGAACTTCTTGATCCATCATAACATTTCCCTCACAGTTAAACCTCAATATAAAAGACTTTAATATACTGCCAATATACTGTCAAATGACAGTGAACTTGAGTCATATGATGAGTTATCTGTTTAACAAGGACTTGCAAAAGGAAAACCTGAATTGCAAGAAGAGAACTACACACCTCTTAAAGCCTTATCCAGTTTACGTTCAGTAACATGTTTAACACACATGCTATATTCCATATAATGGAAGACCACAAAAGCAATGAAATGTTCTAAAATCAAAGCAGCTATGAGTCTTTTGCCTATAATAATGATTTTAATTGTACTAGTAGGTTTAATGATTGATAGTCTCAAACAGGCTTCTTGATTAATTGACTATGTTCCTTTAAGTTAGTGTCAATTCTTAGCAACCAGATTGTAGGAAGTTAGCACCTATCCCCCTCCTAGATGAATGAAATATTTTAGGAAATATTAAAAAAGGCAGAATATTATATTTCCCTGGCTGAGAAATGGAGAAAGAGTTTTTTAGGCAGAAAATAGACTAGATTAGATTAGCTTAGATTTATTATATTTGTATGCCGCTCAACTCCCAAAGGACTCTGGGCGGCTGACTAACTCTTAATAGCCCCCACCTTTGTCAATGGACCATTAAGACCAGAACAAACTCACTCATCCCCCCACCTTTGTCAATGGGCAGTCTATTCTACATAACAAAGAACCATAATAGGAATCCCAAAGCCATCTCACCAAATGGCACCTGAGAAGATTACATCAGCCAAGCCTGGTGGGACACAGACAAAAGCCTACAGAGTTAGCTAAGACTCCCGCCCCTTGGGAATCTGACCACCAATCAGAGCGCATTTCTTATACAAGAACAGAAAACTCTGAGGTGGGGCCCAACAGAGGGTATAAAAAACTCAGGGACTCTCAGCAACGCCCTTTTTTTTCCTTCTTCAACATCTTCCAAGGCATGTGATCCCCCTTTTCCCCAGGACCTCAAACCATGTGGTCCTGCTGTCCACCATTAAACCATCTTTCCAAACAGCCTCCATGCTTCCAGTGTCTTTTCCCCCACTTGGAACTGAACCCAGGAGGATATTCCTTACTACAACAGAATTAAGATTTTTTTCCAACCTGGTTCTTCCAATTTTTCAGCAGTGCACTCATCACTACTCTAGATCCACCTTGCTACCGTCATCCTCTTCTCTTCCCTTTCATCTTGATCAAGAGAGCCATCATTACAGACTCATTCCTTTAATTACTTTCATTAAAAGCCTTTTCTCTAAAAGCAAGTTTAAAATCCCTTTCTTCAAACTCTATTGTAATTCTAATTTAGTACATTTAATTCAAATTGCTTTTATTAAGACATATAAGCTGATTTAAAATGAACTCTAATCAGATTTCTGCTTAAGCATGAAACCTCTTGCTTTGATATCTGATCTTATATACATACCGTAGCTGCGTCTCTTAAACTCAAAATTTTAAGGTAGCAACTGTTCATAAATGATTCTTTAAAAGAATGAATCTAAAAATATTTTCTTGATAAAATGAATCCAGCATGCTGGCTGGGGAATTCAGGGAATTGAAATCCACTCATTTTAAAGTTGTCAAGTTTGAAAAATACTGATTTACACAATCAGAATATATATCTTTTAAAGATTAATGAAAATTTTCACAAAAGCACCATATACTGTCTTTACAACATGCAATATAACCTACTCTCTAAACAGGAGTTGGCAGCCCTTGGACTGCAGGCAGTCTTAATAACTTGTATTTGTCCCCCTAACATTATGAGGTTGAAATGCAGAGATACAGAATCAAAATGGACTTTATTTCAAAAGTTTGATGTTGTATTTGGGGGTTTGAAGTGATTTTTCGGAGTTAGAATGGTAGACATTTCTCATTCCCACTGTAAGTCCTTTCTTCACACCCAAAACGGATTAAATTTCAGGCCATTTTTCAGTTTTTGAAAAAAAAAATATCACCTGCTGTACAGAATAATTTTATCTTTTTGGATCTGGAATAAAATCCACTAATTCTTCACCTTCAATATGAATACAGAAGAAGACAATTGGAATAGTTAAATACTGAAACTGGAATGGCCTTTGTCCAAATGGCAAGTTCACAAGCCTTCTTTTTCTGGTCCTAGAAGATGAACATTATTACTGGACAAAGTCTACCATTAAAAATAAACGACTGCATCATGGAATGGTCAGTTACCACCGTGCTGCCCAAATGTATGCTAAACCTTTGAAATGGAATACAAAGAAATAAATATTTAGGCAATTCACATGGTCTCAAAAATCCCCTGAGATTAACAGAAATATGTGAAAGTCCCTTAGAATCGAAAATAAGAAATACTTGTTGAAATCCACCTTTTTTTTTTTTTTTAACAAGGTAGCATTCCAGCAACCATTTTTCATTTTCATTAACTCTGGAACTATTCACAGTAGACCGCAGCCAGCACAATGGAGTCAGCTGAATGTGGAACAGTTCATCATTACTTTTCAATCATTCCTGATTTAGGAAAGGGAGAGAGAGAGAGAGTTATTTTTCATGAACAGAGCATCAGTTTGTTTCAAGCTTTGGAAATATCCGGTATGCCTTTCTTTCAGGCTCCAGGTTTGATGTCACTATTAAAAATTGCAAATATACATTTACGGACTTTTTCAAACACTGCAGCATCAGCAGTGCACCAGTCTTAACAGCAAAAGCAAAAATATTACCATTTGCCAAAAATATGCACACGCCGAAACATTGGTGATCTTTTTTTTCCGATGTCCCTTTATAACGAATGAATGCTAGTACCATTTTTCTTGATACTGCACACTTTGTCAAACTCACAATTCTGAAGGGAACATTTATAATGGTTTTTCAGTTTGGTGTACAAAGAAACTGTTTTCCCAGAGTACGTAAAAGGCAGGAGCTTCTCGTTGAGAAGAATCTGAACCTTATACTCGTCTTTAGACCACCTAGCTTGATCACAATGATAAAGCACAAATAACAAGTTGGCGGCATAAGGGACGATAAGACCGCTACGGAACTTGCGTTTCGACTGACTGTGATAGTTGCTGGCGTTAAGAGGCACTTTGTCTTTAAAATAGCCCATGAGTGAGAGAAGTGGCTGAAGAGTCTCTGCATGTCCAAATTGGATGATCACCGGCGAAGAAATAGGTTTTGACCTGGAAAGTTAAAAAGTCAAGAAAGAAATGATTACTCAAATTTATCCAAGTTCGGATGAATAGGAAACTACTGTTTTGTTACTACGGTAGGTGCTGTAGTCAAATCTGCTAGTAGAAAACCTAAATTTAATTGTAGTGATTTGAAGCCAAGGGGATCAATTCAGTTGGAAAAAGTCATGCTTTGATCAAATAACGGCCAGTTCCTCAACATAGGGCTCATTTTTAAAACCCTACCCTAAGTACCTCAAAAAAACCCCAATGACAAAGTCTCTAGCAGACTACAGAGGCCAGTTTCCTGACATCTTTGCAACTAACCTGTGAGTGGGCTAGGCTGAGAGGGAGTGACTGGCCCAAGTCACCCACCCTGCTTTCATGCTTAAAGGAAGCCTAGAATTCAGTATCCTGTTTTTTTGCCCAGCATCTTAACCACTACACCAAACTGAGACTCTACATATTTATATATCTAAAGCAGGGGTGGGGAACAATGGCCCTTTTATGACTTGTGGACTTGAACTCCCAGAATTCCTGAACCAGCTATGCTGGCTCAGGAATTCTGGGAGTTGAAGTCCACAAGTCATAAAGGGGCCGTTGTTCCCCACCTCTGCTCTAAAGGGTTGCTTTTTTTTTCTCCTGCAGATACAGCTTGTCCTTACTTTAAGAAATACCTAAAGTCCTAGTTGCTTTCTTTTCATCCATTTATTTATTTATAGGACTTATGTGGCTGCCTATCTCATACAATTACTAGGCTGCTCACAGCAATCCATAAAAACAAAGGTACCCTTCCTGCTAGTGTATCTTAAGATAGTCTTGTCTATGACTTCCTTTTATGTATTTCTAATTTCTCTTGTTCCATTAAATTACTGCACCCATTCTCCCTTGCTTCACTGCAAAATGCCTCTTTGAATATGTACATGAGAGCAAACATCGTTTTCCTTTAAATGCTTTTCAATATGCACTTTTTCTAGGGGTCTGCCACACTTACCGTAGTTAAGCTGAAAATGCATTTGCTAGCCCTTCTGTTAGATTATAAATAAGCTCTTCAGGCAACCTTTCGAATTTTGTGAGTCACTAAGATAAGGATGCAGTACAAAGCAGATGATACAAAGCCTGAATACTGTAAAGCATTACAGAGATAGTACAGAATAAAATACTGTAGCTACACACTTAAGTTCCAATCTGTAGTTCATTGCTATGACTAAAAACCTATACGCTGAGCCCATTTCTATATTCTGGGAGGGTTTCTAAGTATATGGATAAGCCACATCTAAAGTGATTTTTTAAAAACAGCCTAATGTGATATGTGCACTAGTACTTCGTTTAAAGTGTTTGAATACGCTAACAATATGGATTAGTGCACAGATTACTGAGATCTGTAGTGGATTACAAATCAGAAACCGCTGGCCTTAATCCTTCCTATCCTAGTACTTTTTAAATGTGGTAGACTATGACTCTCTTTATCCAACCAAGCAGTCAAAGCTCATACAGACTGTAAGATGACGGGATCTGAAGGGTAGGGAAGTCTGGCTAGATGCATTATGAAGACTAGAGGTCGTAGCTTACTGTTCCCACACAAACCAGATGGTAACCCAGGAAGCCCTTGTTTTTGGACGCTGTGTTATTTGAGATTGATCCGATCAATTATCCAATTCAGATAATACATTAAAAAATTACTTCTGATCTGTGGAGTCCTTGATGCTCTCTAACCTTGATTGTTTGCTTAGAGTTGTTTCATTTCTGACTAGGTAACATCACCAGTGCTAGTAATCCCCACAGTCAGTCGCTGTTACCTACTTGAGTAATGAAACATCTACAAGCAAATGTCTATGGAGATTCTCAGTCATCCAGGTCATGGTTGTCCCAAAGGTGCCTTTTTTTCAAGAGGCAACTGGACTTTCTGGTTGCCATCTATGTCAAAACTGAACAGCCCTCTCTCAACAGAGGGGAAGGGATACAACATCATCTATCTCCAGTCTACAACACAGTCCTTTCAACAGTTCCAAGAAGGCTCCACACCCATTTGCACTACTCAGGTGACCCTGATGACACAGATAAACCTCCAAGTGGCCTCAATGACTCTCTAAAAGAATGCAAATGACCAGCTGTCTGCAAGGAGTATAAATCCTTCCATTCCCCACCATCCAGTCAAAACTGAAGAACCTTCTTGGATGAGAAGTGAAACATCTTCAAAAAACAAAACCAAACCCAGAAAGTCCAGTTGACTCTTGGGGAAAAAAAAGCATCTTTGGAATCTGTAAGCAAACAACCAAACTTAGAGAGCACTAAGGACTCCATAGTTCAACCCAATACTACATATATTCTATTTCTGGTTTGTTTAGCTGCTCATATTACTGGGAAAATTCAAATGGGAGTAAAGAGGATGTTTTCACAAGCCACAACATCCTGCAGATTTACCATTTTGAGCTAACAAGTCCATAGTTTAAAATTATCAAAGGAATGCTTTTAGTTATATAGGTCTATATTAATATCATGTAAAAGGCAACAAAGTTCAGTTAATTGTTTGATTGCCACATTTGTAGTATATTGCTTTACTATCTCATTACACAGCATTACTGCTATACTGATACTGATTTTAATATAAAATCAGGCTAGCACAATTAGTCAAGAGATATATTTCTGAAAGGGAAGGAAGGGTGAGAAACTTACCGCGATTGCACTAAGCCATAATGATTAGTTTTGGCTTAACATGCTATATGAACGAGCGAACTGTACTTTATTTAATAATCAATGACTAAAAAAATATAGTGTGGCACAATTTTGTACTCAGCCAAATTCATTTACAAGTTTTTCTAATTCAAAGAATATTAGAGTATTAGTCTTCAGTCAGGATGCATTTAGCCCTGGCTTATTTCCTTCACTGAAAACATAGTTCCTCACAACTCTTAATATTAAATTCTCATAATACCGATGACTAAGAGGATTTGGGATTTACTAAAATACTGACCAGTTCTATGCAGCAGAGATACAATTACCAGTAAGTAGTTTCCTAAAGTAATATAAATGAGCACCGATTCTTGAACAAATGATCAGAAACAGATACAAGTTACTCTAGAAAGACAGATTTCTGTAATAGCTTTCTGTGTACTAAGCTGTCAATACAAATACATTTATGTTCTTTTTATTTTATTAAGGCAAAGGGTTATGTTTGACAATCCTGTTTGCACCATAACAACATAAGGGTCCCACCCACATAGGTCAACAAACCTTGACTGCTATTCAAAAAAGTTATCTTTCTCAACTTTTGACAAGAATTTTCCCTGGATCTATTATCTTGTTGTGTAACAGAACACAGTCACTTGCCCAAAAGCACATTAAGCAAAAGTATCTAATCAACCAACACAAAGTTTTAACTTTAACTCCAACCTTTTCTTTGACCTGCACTTAAGGACAACTGGCAACTCATATGGATAGAAGGAGTTGCTTCCAGAGAACCAGAGCCTGAACTCGAGGGAAAGAAAGTTGGCAGCCTGGATAGAGATATCCAATTTGAGCTAACAAAGTGATGTTTTCTAATGATTAGGTTGGACCTCTTTGGTGTGTGAACCTGCAGAGCTGCCAGGAATAAGAATTGTCTATAACTGTTAGTTTTTTGTTCTACTCTATCTATTTTTTTAAGGCAATTTGCCATTTTGATATTTTTAGATTACTCTATGTATGTAAATGATAACTGGTCAACAAGAATGAGTTTTCCTTCCACATTATAAATCAAATCATCATAAATTTCCCCAATCTGCTGCCAAAGCCTTGGGTGTAATCTCTAGAAGGCCTCCAATAGGTATTGTTAACTGTAAGTTTTAATGTGACCGATAATAAAAATTTAATTATTCCTTATTTCCTTACAGTATTGTTACCTTCCTTTGGCTCCAGTGGAATGCAGAAAATGTATCTATTGTCCCAAAATATTAATAACAGCAAAATAAAAAAAATTAATTATTCCTTATTTTCCTACAATGTTGTTATCTTCCTTTGGCTCCAATCAGGGTGGATTTGATTTAAATCAAGTCGATTTAAATCACGATTTAAATCACTAGTAAAAAGGCTTGATTTAAATCAACTCGATTTAAATCATAATTTTTAAAGAGCAACTGTCATCTCTGTCCCGCATCAGCTCCTCCTCTGACCCGCTGTTGACTCACCAACAGTCCCAATATTACAGAATATACAGCCTCATGCTAAATAACTAAGCTCCATTTCATGCTGAATAAACTAAATTATTAATGTATCTTAAATAGAAAACTATCTTTAGATAGATTTTTACTCCAAAAGAATTTTATTAAAATAAATTTGATAAAAATCAAAAAAATCCAAATTAAATAAAAAAAATCCGATTTAAATAAAAGAAATCCGATTTTTTTTAATATTTTTTTTTAAATCATTGATTTTTATCCATCCTGGCTCCAATGGAATGCAGAAAATATATCAACATGGAACGTAACTATTTTAATTTATTATTTGTATCCTGCCTTTATTTTTTTAACATATAATCCAATGCAGTGAACATATTCAACACATTCCTCCTATTTTCCCCACAACAAGAACCCTGTGAAGTAGGTGAGTTGGGTTGAGAGTGTGTTACTAGTTCAAGGTGACTCAGTTAGCTTTCAGGTGAGATTAAAACTCACTGTCTTTTAGCTTTCTAGCCTTAACCACTTTGTAACTATATTAAATTCATAAAACTAAATTAAATCCAAATTAATAAATTAAATTAAATCCAATTTAGTTTTTGTCTTGTCTTATGACCCTCATGAAAAAAAGCTGCACATAATAAAAAGCACAAACGGCCCTTGTTCTGTTGTCATTATTAATATTTTGGGACAATAGATATATTTTCTGCATTCCATTGTAGAAAGGTCCCCTCTCATTTGGAAACTGGAGGAAATAAGAGAGAAAATCCCATTCCCTAGAATTAAGCTTTTAAGTGAAAGGCTCCAGTGTTTCCTTTTAACCAAGTTTACCAAGCTCAGGTAGTTTTGGAGGGTAAGAATAAAGCATCTGTATTTCAAGAAAAGCAATAAAGGAAACATGTAAGATACATGTTAAGTACACAAAGTACGTAAGGTTGAATCTGCATATGAAAGCCAGAAATCATTAACCTGTTAACAGGATGAGCAAAGAAATAAAGAATTACAATGGCAGAAAATGGTAGCAAAGGCTATTGACTCTGTAAATTACACATTCTAAGTCACTCAACCCAATTGTGCTTTATCCTACTTTATAAAAAAAAGGTCCAAATTACCTAATCCTTTCCTATGTCAGGCTTATATTTGTTCAGAAATATAAAGAAGAAATGGATACATTGAATTACATAACCTAAGGCAGCATTATGAAAATATATGCTAACATCTTACACTGCCATCAAGTGTTAGGAGATAGAACACCATGTGTTGAAAGTCTCATTAAAAACCAAATAGCCGTGGAACAGTGTGTACACAACTCCTGTCTGTAACTCCAGCCTCAAATGGTTTTAATGTAAACTGAGGCCAAATACAGCATTCCTAATCATAATTAAAAGGCTGGGAGTATATTGGTTTTCCTTTCTCAAGTAGAAATTCACCCCTTCATTCCATGGCTTTCTGAAAGCATTATGGCTGCATTAATATGTTCCCTGACTACCATGATTTAACACAACCTATCTACCATGAATCATGACAAATTTAGCCACCTAAAGCTTAGCTTCTGTAATCTTTTGGTTTACTATTCTTCAGAGAGCAGCTTGGAAGCAGAAACATTCTTTGCTGCACATCCTTCCTTTCACACTGCATGTTTGAACAAACGCCACCATGACTGTGCTGTGAGAGCTTCAAAGTTATTGGACCATAAATAGAACGAAGGAGCCAATCTGCACACAATAGCTATAAGAGAGACAGCGGAAGAGGTGTAGTATGAATGTTTTACTTGTACTCAGGTTAAATGATGGGTAAAATTTATCTCAATGGGGATATATACCCATGACAGAAGACCTCGTGAGCAATGAATCAAAAGCTGCATTGCAATGGGTCTAACTACAGTTGGTATTTGTCAGAATTCAGGATCAAAATGGAAACAGCCAAAGTAGTGCTGCTTCTAGCCCTGGTCTCCACTCTTCATCCATAATGAAGGCAAGGGCAATTTGAGAAGTTGTGAGCCATACAATTGATATGTACAAAACCCTGTTCCAATAGTCATTGTACCACAGCACCCACTTTGCAGTCAAACATTCTGTATAAGCAAAATCAAGGCTATCTGTTAAATAGTATAGGCAACTTCTGAGAAATATACACCATGCATGGATTGTTCGTGTGGGCTGTAACAGAACCAAAGGCATAGACTGGGCTGGAATTTTAACTGCAGAAGAAAGTGCAGGTAATCCTCGACTTACAACTGGTTGCTTAGCGATTCAATGTTACGACAGATTCCCCCCAAAATATACTTATCACCTTCAACAGCCCCCCCGCGTGATCACATGATCTCCTTTTTGGCCCTAACATAAGAAACCCATTATATAAAGTCTATTTAGAGGACACTTGTCCCTAGTACTATTATGAATGCTGGTTATGTTCCTGAGTAATCCGCAAACTCATTCATTTTATTAGTGCATTAAAAGGATGAACAACTTTTATGTTGGCATCTATATAAAAACCCAACATTACTGGAACTTGTCTTTTATAAGATACATTCCCACAGAGGAAAAAATGATCCTTTGGACAACAATTATGCTATACCTATATCAACATATAGACCTTATTAGCATAATTTCTCAATCAATTAATTCTGAATTATTTCATATTCACTGGTAATTTACTTTTTATTTTTGGTCATATTATTTATTTCAAAGACTTCTGTTCTGGCAATATACATTTAATAAAAAAGGTAATTTAAAAAAACCTACTTTCTAAAAACCTAATTAAATTATATCCACTACCGTTTACGATTCAAGGTCCTTGTTTTATTGATCTTCTCTATTTATTTAGGATTAAGTGCCTACTGACTAGTGACTAGCACAAAGATCGATCCTTCTATCCATCCATCCATAACAACTGTTGACCAAAACATGTAGCATCAGTTTTAAACTGTTAGCAGCATTATTTCCAGAGTGTTCATGCAATAATACATGAATTTTAAATACACCAAATAATGCTTGAATTAGCATAACAGTTACTATTCAATGACATGTTATGTGCTGGTTAAGCATTTAGGCAAAACAAGTAGAATTTTTTTTGCAACCAATGTATTTATTAGTATTTGTGCCTGAACATAAGAAGATACTGTGTAATAAGGAAGCCATTCAATGGTAGTATTTACAATTGGGATATTTACTGGTATCCTGATTTGGATCCGTCGCATTTTATCTTCACTGAAACAAATTTATTAGAAGTGATCATTAAATACCAAGAGGCAAATACACCCACGAGTAGTCATTATAAGTACCTATCAATCAATTTGTTATGTACATTTTAAAGACTGCATAGAGTAAGGAATTGGAGACCCACTATTTGCTTAAACAATGGGAAACTGTTATAACAGTATTTCTAAAAAATCCTGTATCTTAGATTATGGCTTATTCAGCACAAAAAAAAAATCATACTTTTGTTTTTAAAATCTTTAAAATGCTTTAAAATGTTGGATAGAAATACTAGATACAAATACATTCAAGTGGTCAGAGCCAATTTATTGCTATCAAGTATCAATCAGCCAATCTATTATTGCCAATTATGAGTCCCAAAGTAGTGTTCCCCTCCACTTCAAAAAATACCTTTTACTCTCTGAAACTGCCTTGTCCAAATTTTTGAAGATATCTTGGATAAGTATGCAGCTGGACTGACTGTTAATATTATATCCATAGGCTCTCTTCCAATACTGTTTGAGATCATTCAGATACTCAAGTGCCTAGAAATAAATATTAAACATTCTGTTGAATTAAAAATGCTGTGATACTCTGATATTTCACATTACATTGCTTAGAGATAATACAGGCAGTCCTCAACTTACAACAGTTCATTTAGTGACCATTCGAAGTTACATCACTGAAAAAAGTGACTTATGACCATTTTCACACTTATGACTGTTGTAGCATCCCCATGATCATATGATCAAAATTTGGATGCTTGGCAACAGGTTCATTTTTATGACGATTGCAGTGTCCTGGGGTCATGTGATCCCCTTTTGCAACCTTCTGACAAGCAAAGTCAGTGGGGAAGCCAGATTCATCTAACAACCGTGTTACTAACTTAACAACTGCAGTGATTCACTTAAACACTGTGGTAAGAAAGGCCGTAAAATGGGGCAAAACTCACTTAACAAATGTCTCACTTAACAACATAAATTTTGGGCTCAATTGTGGTTGTAAGTCGAGGACTACCTGTACTCAACGCTTACCTTGGCATCTTCTTTGTTGAACAGTGAACACCAGGGGGAGCTAATGTTTTTTATACTTAGTCCAAAGGAGCAAGTAAAAAATGCCACTTGAACCAAATCTGCAGGGGAAAAATAAGATAGCAATAAACTAACTCAGTTTTTAACATACTTATTCAAAAATGGCAAGATGAAAAAACCTACTTGAAAAAAGGAGAAAACATTTCTTTACAATACTACCATATCAGTGAAGAAAAAAGGAAACTGAAATATTAATCCAGGAATAGAGCCCTACATAGAAACAAAGTGGTAGAAGAACACAAAGTACCACAAACCAAGTGGTTACTTCTTTTCCCAGACAACTTGCAATTCCGCTGAATGTATAGTGCCACACAGAATTTGTTGGTTTATCTACAATTTCTGCATCTACAATTTGCAGTCAGATGTCAAGATGTATAAAATGTAAAGTACAAACTGGCAGATGTTTAAAATAAACGTATCTATATTATTCATAAATGATATGCAGATGGGTGTTAAGGGTTTGCAGTGAACTTGTTTGATTAGTATAAGCAAAAACAGAATTTTTATAGGTCCTTATTTTCTGGAGATGCTTGCACACTTGGTTCAAATGCTTGTCCATTTAAGCTGCAAAGTGTGAAACCTGAAACTTAATATATTATCTTTTCTATATTCTCATACGTAGGAAGACACTAACGTACTATACAAAATAAGCATGCATACTATATAGGACAACATAATTATTTACCTATTTTTGTACTTACTGTATTTTCTGTCATTCATGATATTCTAATTAAAAAGCCCACTGCTTATAATTTAATTTATAATTTAAATTTAAATTTAAATTTATAATTTAACTTATAATTTAACCTTAGACTGTCTACTGTCGACCTCACCCCATTCCTAAGAGGTCTGTAAGGGGCGTGCATAAGCGCACCCGCGTGCCTACCGTCCCTGTCCTACTGTCCTATTGTCCTCATCTATCTGTATTCACTTTGATTATGTTTATGTTTATACCTATACCTGCTATCTTGTACATGTTTGACAAACAAATAAATAAATATAACTCCACGCTGTTACTCTGATGAATTTTAAGATTTTTTCTCCTATTCGGGTTTTTGAAAAGACAGTGATCCTAATATCTATAGCGTGCATTTACTCAAGCTTTACTAAACAGAAGTATAAACAATGACCGATGGCAAGGATATTATTAGTTAGTAGCTACTCAGCTTGCTAGCAGTGGATGTTCTACAGCAGTTACATGTTTGGGGATTGAATTACCTGAGCTTTGCATGAAAATTGCTGATAGGTTACTTCCTTTCTGTCCTCCACACCTGATCATACAAAGCCTTTCCAACCAGTGGGACTCAATGGTAAACGTCTGTCTCCTTTCTCCAGGCTACCACATAAACATGAATCAAGTTTCAGTTTTTACTCTTGGTGGCAAATGTGCAGGTAGTCCTTGATTAATGGCCATTCATTTAACGGCCATTCGAAGTTATGACTGTGTTGAAAAAAGCAACTTACGAGCAATCCTCATACTTACAACTGTAGCAGGCCCCAAAGTCACGTGATCAAAATTTGGGTGCTTGGCAACTGGTGTGTATTTACAATGGTTGCTGCATCCTAGGATCACATGATCATCACTAGTGACCTTTCCAGGAGGCTTCTGACAAGCAAAGTCAATCAGAAAAGTCGTATTCGCTTAATGACCATGGGTGATTCGCTCAACAAGTATGGCAGAAAAGGTCGTAAAATTGGGTATAACTCACGTAATGATCGCATCGTTAGTGAGGGAAGCTCCGTGTCAATTGTGGTCATAAGTAAAGGACTACCTTTGTGCACGTGAAACATAATGTCCACAGCCAGGTCACTTTGGTATTGAAGAGGTTCAAATTCAAGTGGTATTATCATGTTTAACATTTCATGTCCACCTGATCCTTATAATAACCGAAGACAGGTAGCAAACACAATAAGCTTCAAGACTTCAGTCAAAGACTGAGTATTACCTGCATTTAAGTCTTCCGCTGGTAGACACAAAGTATGTGTGGTTTTATTCACTATCTTCATCATCTCAGGGCTTTCCTTAAAGGCATCAACCTCATACAAGGCTGTGTCATTGTCTTCAACGTCTCGTACAAATTTTTCACAGTGATCAAAAAATCTCATCAATTTATCATTGATTTCAAATGTTTCTGTCAAGGTAACTGAAAATAAATGAAGTAATGTTAGCGATTCCTTTATTTACATTGCTGTTATAACTACTAGTGTACACTTAAAAGAGTTAATTGCATTAAATCAGTTATGTAAACATCTTTTCTCCTAGTGATGAAGATTTCACTAAATATCCATTGAAAGCATTTTCAGCATCCCTGGGTCTGGCACAAATAGTATGATACAGTTAATCCCCGGGTTATGAGCGTTCCCTTAGCGAACATTCAAAGTTATGCAATCAGTGCCCCCTAGTGTTTATGAACAAGTCCCGAAACTACGAATCTTGCAGCACCACGGCAGTTGTTCGCCCTTACAAACAACCACAGAGGCTGTGCAACATTCGTCCTGCACTTTGCCAGCCAAAACGGAGGTTAGGAGGAGCGGGCCCACCCCTCCAACGCTCCGTTTGGGCCTGCGCAGGCCTCGCGCAGCAGTTTGCCAGCCAAGGCCTTGCCCGGCACATTGCAGGCCCCTCCGAACCTCCATTTTGGTCTGCAATGTGCCGGGTGAGGCCTGCGCAGGCCTAAACGGAACTTCATTTTGGCCAGAAAAATGCCGGGTGTGGCCTGCAGAGGCCTAAACAGAGCGTCGGAGGGGTGCACGTGGCTAAGAGGCTGGAGAAGAGACAGCTTGCTAGATCTTCGCATGGTAAGTGACCCAGTGCAGCAGGCTGGGGGGAGGGAAGCAATTGTGGGGAGCATGAGATATTTCAGTGGATCAGGGAGGCCTTGGGTAGTCTTAAGCAGGTGGCTATTCTATCAGTAGGCCCCCCCCCCCATGGCCTTCCTCACCCTGAAATACCTCATGTGCACTTAACGAGCCTCACATTCAATTAGGAGGGAGTGATCGTGTTCAAGATACAAGATTCACTCCCACAAATCCTCGGGTTACGAATGGAATGGCAGGCTCCATTACATTCGTAACTCGAAAACTACCCGTATGATGTCTATTTATGTGCAATGATATCATATAAATTTAATATGCAATATTAGGAAAATGCACATGGACCTCAATGGGCATCTGGCAAAAACAAAGAAATCACAACTCAGTCCAAGATTTTAGTTTTCCATGCAAGGTCCAGGGGAACTGGAAGCTAGTAATCACTTGTTGCAACTATTATAATTGGTATCTTAGTCTACCCATTGGTATTAACTGACTGATCACTGGAAGTGATTGACTATTCCATAACACTTTGATGCAGAATGACACTTAACAGTTGCCTACTGAATATGACTGTTATTGAACATATTTTGCTTATTATTACTTGGTTTAAATAAGACCTTCTATAACTGAGCCTTGAGCTCCAAAACAATCCCTCCTCCATAATATCTTATGAAATTGTTTGTTTCGAGAAAAACAATAAAGTACTCAAAAGGATGGAGATCAGATATTTTACATTGAAGGTGTTAAGAAATTTGAGGGGTTCACTGATCTACCTTATATCATTTAGTACAGGTAGCCCTTGAATTATGACCACTTATTCAATGGCTGTTCAGAGTTACATCAGCACTGAATGAGGGGGATTTACGACCGGTCCTCAGAATTCCAGCCATCGGAGTGTCCTTGCAGACCTGTGATCATGATCTGGGCACTTGATCCTGGCTCACAATTATGTTGTAGTGAGCCATGATCACATGATCGTGATTTCTGACATTCCCAGCCAGCTTCCCACAAGTGATGTCAATGGGGGAGCCAGCAGAAAGTTGCAAGTTGCTCTTGTTCTTGCCAATTTTTTCACCTGACCATGCTCTGTAGCACTGCCTATGGCATGTCACCACATTCCGTAGTGCCTGCCCATGGCACCCCCACTCTTCTACCAGCCTGCTTGCTAGGACTCCTGCCTCTTCCTGCTTAATGGCCTGTATGATCCTGGGGTTGCAATAGCAAATGAGACTGTGGGATTGCAGTTGCTAAGCAGTGTGGTCACGTGATATTGAGCTTTATAATCATATGGCTGTCACGGGGATCTTGTATTGTGTACATTAGTAGATTTATGGGAAAATCTTTGAATGTTAATAATGCTAGTGCAATGTTGAATTACATACCAAAACTTTGGGATTTGACTGTTTATTAGGAATTGTGAATGTATCAAGCATTGATGGTGGTAGAAAGAATACTAAGAAATTGAAAAAAAAAAGTGGAATTATCCCTAGATATCAAGGAGTGGTTGTTGGAAATGTGCGATCAGTCTGTTTTGGGGAAGGCAATATCTTTTACCAAAACAAAAACAAAAAGAATCATTCTGGGCCCAAAGACTGCATGATAGGCCTTTAATGGCTTGGAAGGAGAGAGGAGCAGGTTGAAACTACTGGCCAAAGAGAATGCGATCAGAAGTGGCAACAGCAGCAGGTCCAGCTGACCAAGTACCAGGCTGACTCCACTGAACAACTGATTGGATGGAACAATGCCCTAACATAGCAACTAGGTCTTGGATATGATAGTGCTGGCCCCTCCTCTATCCAGAAGTCCAGATAGCTTGGCATTGTCCAACTTGAGCAGAGTGCCAGACCAAAAAAGGTCTTGAATGGTCTTGAATTGGACAACCTGGTAACTGCATGATAGACTAGGTTTTATGCTGTGATATGGTCATGGAGCTATCTGCTTGTACTATTTGCAATGGTTGACTGCGGGAACTAGGTGTACTTCTACAATTTGATACTTTTCAGCATTCTCTGTATAGCCATTCTGTGGCCTACAGACCTGCAGTATTCAGACAGGGCTAGGTAACTACAATCATCAATTCCACACTTTGTGACACCTTTACAGGAAATTTTGCAAAGGCACAAAACATGTTTTTAATTACAATACAGCAGCCACTTACATAGCTTCAAGTTGCAATACTTTATGGAGCTGAAGATTAAGTGTTATGATTTCCTTGCTTGAAATGTCTTAAGAGTATCGTTTCTGATGATTTGCACTGCCATGGTGAGTGAATCGGTATACAAAGTTGAACTATTCTTAGACACACTCATAACTCAATCTGTAAGTTTTAGGCAAAAACAGTGGCCTCCTGTGGAACATGTTTAAGGAACACTGGTTGTAATATATTAATCACTTTTACTTTTAATTAGTTAGTCCTTGATTTAGGAGCATTCATTTAGCTACTGTTCGAAGTTACCACGGTGCTGGAAAAAAGGGACTTATAACTGGTCTTCACACAATATGACCACTGCAGCATCTCCCACAGTCATGTGGTAAAAATTCAGGTATTGACAACTGGCTTGTATTTACAATTATTGTAGCACCCCAGAGTCATGTAATTGCCATTTATTACCCTCTCCCAGCTGGTTTCTGACAAGCAAATTCAATAGGGGAAGATTAAGATTTGCTTAATGGCAATATGATTCAGTAATGACTATGGTGATTTGCTTAACAGCCAAGGCAAAAAGGCCGCAAAATCAGGCACAAGTCAGTTAATGATTGCCTTGCTCAGTGATGGAAATTCCAATCCCAGTTGTGGTCATAAAGGCTATTTATCTTGAATTAATTTTAATTACTGCTTGATGAAGCCACTATTGCTGGGAAAGAGACTATTGTTAGTCATCTCTCAATCTGGCCTGGTCTGTCCCCAGCTTTTGCCATGTGCAAAATACATGAGGAACAAAGCAGGGATTACATTCTTTTTGCTGATGTTTTTGACTACTTTTCAAAGCACAGCAGAAAATGAGAAATTGGCCTAAAATACAGTCACCTGCCAAATGGGTGAAGAAATTAACAATATACCATTTAGATTGCCACATTTTGTAGCTATTGAATCCCGCTCTCAAAATGCTGGCATTGCCATCGTTTCCCAAAATTGACAGCTGTTTTCTATCTTCTTTTCCAAATACGTCAAAGGAAATAGATCAAAGACATGCCACTACGATTAAAGATGCTGGAACCTTAGTTACAGGTTTTATATCCTTTCCTGTTCCGTCCCGACACAAAACACAGAATCATAGAGATGGAAAGGATAATTTAGTCCAGTGTTTTTCAAACTTGGCATGTAGGCTGGGGAATTTAAGATGTGAAGTACACACATCTTAAAGTTGCCAAGTTCGAAAAACTTGATTACAGCCAACAGGCTCTAACATCAAAATAGACCTGACAGATGATTACTCTGCCCCTGTCTGAACAAAGTTAGTGAAAGGGAACCCATTATCTCCCTTGAAAATTGGTTCTACTGTTGAATGCTTCGAGGTGGGTTTCTTAATATTTAGCTAAAATCTGTCTTCTTGTAACTTAAGAACATTACTATGCTCCAGAACAGAAAACAAATCTTAACCTTCTAAGTGAACTTGACGAAAAATGTTGCTGTAACTTTCCACACTTGTCTTTTCTTAAGGCCAAATGTATTTGTATTCTCTCTTCAGAGACTTCTTTTCAAGTCACCCGATCATTCTTCCCCACTGCTCTAAGAATAGGTTATAGTACTCAAAGGTTGAAGTCTAACCAGCACAGATTATATTGGAGTTACTGTTTCCTGAGACTTAGAAACCATACTTCAAGTTTGGAAGTTTGTAACAGTCAGTTTGAATTAGTGTTTAAGGCATCAGGCTAGAAACCAGTAGACTGAGTTCTAATCCTGCCTTAGGCATGAAAGCTGCCTAGGTGACTTTGGGCCAGGCACTCTTTCTCTGTCTAACCCACCTCACAGGGTCGCTGTAGTGGAGAAAACAGGATGAAAAAGGAGTACTAGGTATCCCAAAGGTGCTTTTTCAGGAGGCAACTGGACTTCCTTGTTTTTTCTTTGAAGACGTTTCACTTCTCATCCAAGAAGCTTCTTCAGCTCTGACAGGATAGTGGAGAATGGGAGGATTCATATATTCCTTGCATTCCCCACTATCCTGTCAGAGCTGAGGAAGCTTCTTGGATGAGAAGCGAAACATCTTCAAAGAAAAAACAAGAAAGTCCAGTTGCCTCCTGAAAAAGCACCTTTGGGACAACCATGTCCCTGGATGACTGAGAATCTCTACACAGTTTGAGAACTAGGTATGGTCGCCATCTTGAATTGTTTATAAAAATATAATAAAAGTGTGATAAAAATCAACATAAATAAATACTTCTGTTGAAGCCACCTCACACTGCTCACTCATATGCATTTTTTCAATCTACGTCTAAATATTATTTCAACACCTGCTCAGTAATACCTTTCATGAACTATAATTATTACTTAAATAAAGTGTAATAAGAATATATGAAAATATACACAAGCCTCATAAAATCCTCTCCACTCTAGGTCTTGTTAACAGGATAAAATAAACAGAAAGTGAATATATATATATATATATTTAAGCGTTATAGTTTTCTTTTGTTTTCTGTTCCCTAATAGCCAGTCCCTTCATGGAGAATTTCAATTTTGAAAGTGTAATGCGAAGTGCAAAAATTCTTTTTTAAGTTTTCTGTTTTCTTCTTTTATAATTATGTGTGTTCTTTCTCTTTGGTTTTTGTATTTTGTTAATGAAAAAAGAATTTTAAAAATATGTGATTAATTTACTCAAATAAATTAGGAAGTACCTTTTTTAATGACCCCAAAATTGTTCTTGAATAAGCAAACAAGAAACTAAATAAAACAGAACTTGGTTTTACTATTTCGGCTTCTCTATTCTTATTTATATATTTATAGCCGGTAGCATTGTATATAACATTTCCTATTGTTCTCCATAAAAATCACCCTGTGAGGCACAAAGATAGTCCTCGGCTGAGGACAGTCAGTGACTGTTTGAAGTTACAACGGACTTTCCCACATCTATTTACAACCCAGTTTCAAAGTTCCAATGGTCATGTGATCATATTTGAAGCGCTTGGCAACCAGCCTGTGTTCAAAACCTTTTGCAACATTCTCCAGTCATGTGATTGCGATTTTTGGTATTTCTTTTTTGCCAGGAACTGGTACAGGTAGTCCTCAACTTACAACAGTTCATTTAGTGACCGCTCAAAGTTAAAACGGCACTGAAAAAAGTGACTTATGACCATCTTTCACGACTGTTGCAGCATCCCCATGGTCATGTGATCAAAATTCAGATGCTTGGCGACCGACTCATATTTATGACGGTTGCAGTGTCCCGGGGTCATGTGATCCTATTTTGCGACCTTCTGACAAGCAAAGTCAATGGGGAAGCCAGATTCACTTAACAATCGTGTCACTAACTTAATAACTGCAGTGATTCACTTAGCAACGGTGGCAAGAAAGGTCGTAAAATGGGGCAAAATTCACTTAACAAATGTTTCACTTAGCAACAGAAATTTTGGGCTCAATTGTGGTCGTAAGCTGAGGACTACCTGTATTTACTTCTGGTTTCTGGCAAAAAAATAGGTTGACATAATAAAGCCTGCAAAAAGGTTGTAAAATCGGGTATGTTCATGTAATTCCAAGCTCAATTACAGTCATAAGTTGAGGAAGGACTACCTATATTGGGGCCCAAGAGAATTACTAGCTCAAAGCCACCCATGAGATTTCACAACTGAGGATAGACTAGATCTGGGATTCTCTGTTCCAGGTCAACATTTAACACCTATACCCGTGATGGCAAACCTATGGCACGCGTGCCACAAGTGGCACGCGGAGCCATATCGGTGGGCACGCGAGCTCAGGTCCGGCGCGCATGCGCGCGCCAGCCAGCTGATTTTCAGGCTTTCTGGGCCCACTGGCAGTCAGGAAACAGGATGTTTCCAGCCTCCGGAGGGGATGGGGAAGGCCCATTTTTTGCTCTCCCCAAGCTCCAGAGCCTTTCTAGGAGCCTGGGGAGGGCGAAAATGGCCTCCCCCCCCCCCGAGGCGAGCAATGGCCGATTTCAAAACTTCAATTGGGCCATTTCTGGCCTCCGGAGTTTTCGCCCTCCCCAGGCTCCTAGAAACGCTCTGGAGCTTGGGGAGAGCAAAAAAAACGGGCCTTCTGGTTTAACCGGAAGTCGGCAAATGGGTCATCCGGGGAGGACCTCCAGGGAGGTGGGGAAGGCCGTTTTCGCCCTCCCCAGGCTCCTAGAAAGGCTCTCAAGCCTGGGGAGTGAAAAATGGGCATGCCATCGCGTGCCGGGAGCAGGGGGGGGTCAAGCATGCACGC
The DNA here is from genome assembly GCA_003457575.1 of Thermophis baileyi. Taxonomy (NCBI): domain Eukaryota; kingdom Metazoa; phylum Chordata; class Lepidosauria; order Squamata; family Dipsadidae; genus Thermophis; species Thermophis baileyi. The sequence goes on from QLTV01003780.1 coordinate 1,157,061, forward strand.
GTGGGGGGGCTGCATGGAATTATGGGTGTGGGCACGCGCGCGCACGACCCCCCCACTCCCCCCCTTTTGGCACGCGAACCAAAAAAGGTTTGCCATCACTGACCTATACCATACTGGCATTTGCTGAGACTGTCACCCCAGCTTCCAAAGCTATGATGTATAACATAAGGTTAGAAAAGTCAACTTTTTGCTGGCTGGAGACTGCATTTAATATTGTGGGTGGCTGAGAGTCATGATGAGTGGGTGATGATCCAATGTAAATAGAATCAGAATTTTCTCTCCCCTCCCTCCCCCTAACCTTTAAAGGGAATTCAGGGCATGTTTGTACATTATATTGACCTATTTTAGAACATACACTGCAGATTTTTGTTTTCTTTGTTTTACAAGAAATCATACCACAAGTGTCAGGAAAGCAATGGTCAAAGGTGGATCTGAGGATCATCAAAACAAACCAACTCCATCTAATCTAACTTTTTTCTCTCAGCACTAGATAGCTGTAAATGAGAACGTTGAGAATGTTTCTGTGATAGAATACTTTGGATTATGGAGCTTGCATTTAGCTAGAATGATTAATATTTTTAAACTGTGCAGCTAGAGGACAATGTATAGCCTGCAGGCAGTATAAATACAAAAGAACTAATTTGGTGGTTCCTAAGTTAATAGCATATTCAGCGCATTAATTTAAGAGGTACTCAAAGACACGTCTTCTTTCTTAAAGGAAAGAGATGGCAATTAAAAAAGGATCAGTATGGAAAGCATGGAAAGGAAGAGCACCACATATTCATAAAGATGAGCCCCAAATCAGGATTTTGAAAGCAATGTGAAAGCAGCGCATGGCTAGAGATGAGACTGCACCTCACAAACAAACAAAGGTAGTCCTCAACTTACAAACAGTTCGTTGAGTGACCATTTAAAGTTACACTGGAAAACATGACTTATGACCATTTTTCACACTTACGAGTATTGCAGCATTCTCATGGTAATGCGATCAAAATTCAGATGCTTGGCAACTGATTTAGATTTAGGATGGTTTCCCGGGGTCATGTGACCACCTTTTGCGACCTTCTGATAAGCAAAGTCAATAGGGAAGACAGATTCACTTAATAACCGTGTTACTAACTTAAAAACTATGGCAAGAAAGATCTTAAAATCGGGCAAAAACTCACTTAACAACTATCTCGCTTAGCAACAGAAATATTCTACTATTCTAATTGTGGTTGTAAGTCAAGGACTACCTGTAGGAGGCCAAGTGGATTTTGACAGGGCAAGAGTTAACCCCCCAAATGCTTCTCTTGCTTGTTGCGCTCCACTTTCTTGACTTCCAGAAAAACCATCATGGTGAATGAAGTGATGGAAAAAATGACTGGGTGCTGAAATTAGTTCAAGCCCAGCTGATTGAAGGATACGAGTCAAGTTTGTAAACAGAAGGTACACAGGTATACGTAAGAGATGAAAGTTTGCTGTTCCTTTAAAAATTGATTAGGACTGTTTTGAGAATGTCCTCTCCTGACAGCTGGAGATAAAGAATTAGGACAGTGATAGAGTGGCTCAACAGGGACTTAATGAACTTGTGTGTGGCAGGGCAACCAACATCCAAAGAGGTGTTTTTGTATGCTGTACTCCAGCTTTTTGAAAAAGGAGCATTTTTACATGCTGTCACCCAGGGACTGCTTTCAATTCCCTGACCCACTCCTGTGCAGCTGAAGCTTAGTCCAGCCTGGCCCAGTAGCCAGGCCAGGCATGCCTCATCAGCAGTGGAACAAAAAACAAACCAACAAAAAAACAAACTAAGATGAGCTAGGATACAGATGGGGGAAGATAAGCAAGTGGGGGCAATTGGAGTCAGCCCCTTATGTTACTGAGGGTCAGGGCTGGGAGGTACCAAGCTCAGAATGGGTTGGCTTGGATACTCGCTTAACAATCCACAATTTTTTAATTTTTTTGTATATGTTTTATTTACAGTTTTTCTTTAACAACCAACATTTTTTTGTGGACAGTGTAATGACTGGGTTGACATATTTTTCACACAGTGCTCACAGTAATAATACAATTACATATACAGAATTTTTGTCTTCCAACTTCTAGCCTTAATATGCTCATTATAATTATAATATATTATTTTGTGTATCGATCAATATTCTACTATTTTCCCAATTTATCACTCCACAATTTTTGATTAACAAGTGAAACAGGGAGAGACAGGATTACGGTCTTAAAGCAATCATGTGACATCTTGTTTTTAATGATGACATTACTTAGTGACTGAAATTCCAGTATCTAGAAGCTGGAGTGCAGCATGCCAAAACACGTCTTTGGATGTGGTTGCCGTGCCATACACAAGTTTGGTATCTGTTGAGCCAGCCCATCACTGCCTTAACTGATAATTCAAGTGACAGTCAAGGACTACCCGTAGATCTTTTGATTTGCTTGTGAAATCCAGCCAGAATTGAAATGTTATGGAAATTGCTCAGCAACCAAGGAGTAACAATGCTTTTAATTACAATCAGAAGAGAAGTGTAAACAATAATTACTATCTTGCCCAATAGTGTTCAGTTATTTCTATCTTGGTCTTTTTTCCCCTAAAATGAATTGGGTATGGCCAGTCTAGAGAAAAGAAGGACTGAGATGACATGATAGAAGTATTTCAGTATTTGAGGGGCTGCAGCAGAGAGGGGTCAACTTATTTTCCAAAGCACCAGAAGGCAAGACAAGAAACAATGGATGGAAACTAATTAAGGAAAGAAGCAACCTGGAATTAAGGAGAAACATTTCCTAACAGTGAGGATAATTAACCAGTGGAACAGTTTGCCTTCAGAAGTTGTGGGTGCTTCATCACTGGAGATTTTTAAGAAAAGACTGGACAGCCACCTGTCTGAAATGGTATGGGTCTCTTGCTTGAGCAGGGGGTTGGATTAGAAGACCTCCAAGGTCCCTTCCAGCTCTATTCTGATTTAAATGACACCAGCAAAGTCCACTGGGGAAAGGAGGGACCTCAAATGAATCCTGAACACCTAGAACTGCAAATCTGTACCTGTTTACTGAATGCAGTTTCTTCCAGATCAAGGGACTTCGGGGATCAAGGAGTATCTAAAACATAACCTTAACATAACCTGCTCCATTATCCACAGCCCTTCTGCCAGGCTGACTGAACAGCATGGGAGAGGAGAGAGGTTCTGGTCTAACTGTAGACCAGAAAAGCCAAAAGACCCCCACCTCCAGCTGTACCCCAGCTACTGGAAAAATCTTTTCAGGTCTAAGATATTTTTAAGAGGGGGACCCCCCCCCAGTATTATAGGTCCCCCCCTCCTGCGGGACTGAATGATAACTTCGAGTAAAGTAAAAACTGGATAGGTGCAGAAAAAGTATCTGTATTGGAAACGATGGATCATAAAATATGCAATTTAACAGATTAACAGAGTTGGAAGGGACCTTGTAGGTAATCTAGTCCAACCCCCTGCCCAAGCAGGAGATGCCTACACCATTTCTGACAGATGGCAGTCCAGTCTCTTCATTTAAAGGAGCGTTTTATGAAACAAATTCGCAATGTAAAGAGGGAGGGAAAGTATTTTAGGAAATAGCATGCCATTTAAGGGGGAGGAAAGGTGTTTGTTTGTTTTTCTTCCTTTCTGACCTGGGGAAAACCTGGGGGGAGTCTATGACAATTCGCCCCGGGCCAACTCACCACGGTCAACTCGATGCAGGACAAGAGTTACACTAATATCAAAGAAAATAGTGGAATAGAATCATGGAAGAAAGGAGCAACGCCAAAGGAGGGACAGAATGAAATGCAAAGGGCAAAAAATGAAAATATTTTTAAAATTTATTTTAAATAATTAAATAGAATCGTGAAATTGTCCCGCAGCGAGTTGTCTCACGGCAAGGTATCCTGCAACGAGTTGTCCCATTCCCAAACCTGGGGAGAGCGGACTCACCGTTTTTCCCGCCCTCGCTCATCCGCCCGTAAAGCGCCTCGCGGAGCCCTTCGCGGAAGGCGTTGCTGCTATCCACGCACCGGTGCTTGGAGCTGCTGGTGAAGGCCAGGCGCCGACCGGGAGCCAGGAGGCTGGGGAAGCGGGAGGCGAGGCGCTTGGCCAGCATCTTCATGTCGCGGAAGCCTTTGGGAGCCAAATTCCCGTCCAGGTCCGGCTGGTACCACATCTCCCATCGCGCCAGGCGCTCCGCTACCGAGCAGCACTTGCCGCCGCCGCCCCGTAGGAGGAGGCCGTGTAGGCGCGCCAGCTTCTCGATCTGCTTGCGGGTGGGGAAGCGCGTGCCGTGGCGCACCACGGCGCTCAGCTGAAGCGGGGTGCAGGAAGCTGGCGGCAGCGGGAAGCCCGAGAGCGGCGGCCCGAGCGACAGCGGGTCCCGGAGAAGGTACGGGTGCAGCTCTTCGTAGCGGGATTTGGTGCCGAAGAAAGGGCTCAGCAGCGTGGCTCGCTCGGCCGCCTCGGCGTCGCCCTGCAGCTCCCCGTTGACCAGAAGGAGCAGCAGCAGTTGCAGCATCGGGACGAAGCGCGGGCGGGTCCCTGGACACCCCATGGCGGAGAACGGCAACCCGCTCCGTGGAGGAGAGCGCGAGTCCTCGCCGCCGCCGCTCGCTTCCCTTTTGATCTCCTCCCCTGGTTGGAGGCCGGCAAGACCGGCGGCCACGCCTCGGCGCGGCGGCGAGCCCGTGGCTTCGTTCCCTGCCCTTCTCCAAAATGGCCGCCTTCCTGCATGACGTTTAAGCCTCTGGAAGGCCTCCTCGCCCGCAGTCAGCATGGCGCTCGCTCCTCCTCCTCCTATGGCTCGTTTTCTTAATCATTTTAAGGAAGAGGGGACTCCAACCTTGGCAACTTTAAAACTGGTGGACTTCAAGTCCCAGAAGTCTTAAAGCTGGCAGAGTTGGAGACCCCTGCTCTAACGGCAGGACGAAATTGGAACCATGGCACAGCCCAGCCGCACAGTCCAATCTTAACACAGAATAACATAAAATAACGGGGTTAGAAGTGACATTGGAGGTCATCTAGTCCAACTCCCTCCCTGAGCAGGAGACCCTATAGCAGTGATGGCGAACCTTTTTTTGCTTGGGTGCCAAAAGGGCATGTGCGTGCACGATAGCGCGTGCACGTGTGCCCACACCCATAATGCAATGCCCTCCCCCTGCGCATGCGCGCACAACAACCCCCCCATGCTGTCCCCCCTGCGCATGTACGCAGGCCTCACTGAAGCCTCTGGACTTCCGGTAGGCCTGTTGGGACGTTTTTCGCCCTCCCCAGGCTTCAGGAAAGCCTCCTGAAGCCTGGGGCTGGCGAAAATGGCCCAACGGGCCAACCGGAAGTTCACTTGTGTGCTCACCCCCAGTCTCCTTTTCGCTATCAGAG